>VXAU01005424.1:0-20049 GCA_013399695.1 Formicarius rufipectus | reverse complement strand
TCAGTGAAGATTGTTTTAGCGCCTTTAATTAGAAAATCAGATTGTACAAATTTTAGCTGGATCGGAAGTTGGCCAATGGATTTAAGGATATTCAAATTTGGCAAATGATATTCTAATCTTCCAGGAAAATCTGAAATAGCAATTTGAAATTCAATGGATGTTATCAGCATTTGTTCAAGGTGTTCGGAGCTCAGAGGAAGATAGATGACATTTGGTTCTTCTCCTGAGATCTCCCAACACCTTGTCCTTCCTTTAAAAATTATTTTGGAAATCATTTCTACTAAGGTTACTAAAGTCTTAGAAAATTGATGAGGAAGGAATACCCATTCCCAGAGGCAAATATTCTTTTGGAGTATTTGACATAGTAATCCATAGGGCTGATTTTGAGTTAAAAATATTACAATAGAAGGAGAAACATTCAGCACTCTGCAGTTAGGTAGAACATGATTCAGTTTATCTTCTACTTTGATAAGAGCTTCAAGTGCTTATTGATTTAGCACTCTGGGTGAGGCCAGATCTGGGTTTCCCTTTAAAGTTTCAAAAAGAGGATGTAACTCATCGGTAGTTATACCAAGGATGGGTCTCACCCAGTTGATAGAACCGAGAAGCTGTTGTAAATCATTTAGGCATTTTACCTGTTTATTAAGTTTTACCTGTTGTGGAGAGATGGTGGAAGATGTAATTTTCCAACCGAGATATTTCCATACCTCAGTTCGCTGGATTTTTTCTATTGCAACAGGCAAATGGTGTAAGTCTAAGGTACTTAGAAGATCTTTTAAGATCTTATCAACTAGTTTTTGATTCTCTGCACAGATTAAAATATCATCCATATAATGAAGTACAATGGCATTGGGGTGCTTTTCTCTGAGAGGTTTCAGAACATTTGCTACATATAATTGACATAAGGTGGGCGAATTTTTCATTCCCTGTGGTAAAACCAGCCACTCAAACCTACGGTTTGGGGCTTCTGCATTCACCGCAGGGACCGAAAAAGCAAATTTGTAAGTGTCCTCAGGCCTTCAAGGTATATTAAAAAAGCAATCCTGAAGATCTATCACAGCCAGGGGCCATCCAGATGGTAATTGGGTCAAGGACGGCATTCCTGGCTGCAAGGATCCCATAGACTCCATTGCCTCATTAACACGGCGCAGATCCGTTAAAAGTCTCCACTTCCCTGAGCTCTCCTGGATCACAAATACAGGGGAGTTCCAAGGACTCACACTGGGGGCGATATGTTTTAATTTAAGTTGTTCTTCTACTAATTGATTTAAAATTTGCAGCTTATCTTTTCTAATAGGCCACTGGTCTACCCAAATAGGTTTTTCTGTTAGCCAATTAATTTTGGGTAGCAGCTGCTCTCCAGTGGCCCTTTTTATAAATTTTCATTATTAGTGATGGTAATCCCCCACTGTGAGAGGATGTCTCTCCCCCACAGGGAAAATGGAATTGGTAAAACGAAGGGCATACATTTTGCTATTGATTTTTCTGGGCCAATTATCTGAATTAAGTTTTTACTCTGTTTAGGTATTTGGGAACCTCCAACTCCACTGATAGGTATTAGGGTTCCAGCCAATTTCCAATGTTTAGGCCAATCTTTTTCAGCGATGATAGTAACATCTGCTCCCGTGTCTAATAAGCCAACAGACTCTGAGGACTCTCCCAACGTCTCAGAGGAAAGCACACACTTCATCATAGGTCTGTTTTTCGACAAAGATTCTGACCATTGAATTCGATATGTCTCATCCGGGTTACATGACAGTTTTGAAACACTAAAAAGAGGAATTAGTTTAGCAATTATCTCATTATTAGGAATTTTGATAGGGGGGCTATGTACAAATACGGAAACTTTTACTTCTTTTCCTTCTTGTTCACTAAGTAAGGTAAGACATTTAATCCTTGAGTAACAGCATTAACAGTTCCAATTAACAGATATGAATTATTAAGGCAAATACTAACATTTGAACACAACATTATGGAGGATAGGTTAGAATTTATTGTAATGGACTCTGGAGAAAATAGTTCTATGATATGTATCATTCTTCTTCTTCCCCCGGAAGGCTGAACGTCACTCTTTGATTTTCTATCGGAAACTGTAATTTGGAATGGGAATTTATTGTCTCCGCGCCCCCACTGGCGCTCCGAAACAAGTTTCCCGAACTAGATGACTTAAGAATTGGCTTCGGGTTTTCTTTTCTTGTTGGAGCAGGGGAAGAAGGAGCTGAGTTTGATTTTTGAGCTAAAGGTTTACCGTCAATAGAATACCTGGACCTACACTGGGACGCTCAGTGTCTATCTCTTTTACATTTTGGGCAAAGGTTAGGCGGAGGAGGAGTGTTAGGAGGAGGCTTCTTACTGGGACAATGCTTTTCAAAATGTCCCGTCTCTCCGCAATGATAACACCTCTGAGAATTTTTTTGAGCATTTTGAATTACAGCAGCAAGCATTTTCATTTTATTTGACGAGGAATAAGCATTTCTACAAGCTTCAATCATTTCCAATAAAGTAGGATTTTTTAGTGGCCGTAACAATTTTTGACATTCTTCGTTAGCTTTTTCAACTACTAGGGATTTGAAAAGAATTTCTTGAGCACTAGTGTCTGCCACTTGTCTAGATATAGCTTCTCTCAATCTAGTGGCGAAATCAATAAAAGCTTCTTTAGGGCCTTGATGGATTAAGGCATAGGATTGAGAGGGTGTTGATGAATTCGCAACTAATTTAATAGAATTTAGAGCCAATTCTTTTGTCTTATCCAGTATGTGTTTCGGGAGTAACGCTTGCTGCTGAGGGTCACAGTAATAGCCTTCTCCATAATAACTCTGAAACAATTGGTCGAAAGTCATATCAGTATCATGGTGTATAGAATTGACATGTTTTAAAAGTTGGGCTTTCCACTCCGCTTCAAAAGCGGATTTTTGAACCATAGATAATAAGGCTTTTACAATTATTCTAATATCATCTTGTGTCAGAGTATAAGAAGAGAAGAGTGCTTCTAACAGTCCTAAGGTGAAAGGAGCATTCAACCCATAGTCGGTAATGGCTTTTTTCAAGTCTTTTAGGAGAGGATAGGAAACCGCTCTCCAAACTGGTATGGGTCCTTCATCATAAAAAACAGGAAAAGTAGTTAAAAATTCCAGGTCTCCTACATCCTTGATTTGATTCTTTAAATCTGACCAGACTATATTGTGATCAGAGGAATTTTTATTGTATGTAGGAAAGTCATGTCTCTTTTTAGAGGGAATACAGGCTTCAGACTCAATGGGGCTGGAGGCTTGAGGCCTGCAGGAACTACAGGCCCTAGGCCTGGGAGCGGTATTGAAAGCTTGAAGCTTAAGTCTCTCTTGGAGGTTTCCGGTATGACTTGGTGTCATAGGCCTTAGGCCTACTCTATGGGCGCCGCCATCTTGGGGTGTGGCTTGCCGATATGAGTCACTGACTCCGCCCTGGGAGGTCGACGTAAGGTGGGCGGTGCTATTAATGTCCGGCCTACTAGGAGGCGGAGTAAAGGAGTCGGTCGAAGGTGGGTCTTGACACAAATTAGTGGGTGGATCGTTAGATGCCATGTGATGTTTCCCGACACCATTTTGTTCGCGGTCAATCATGCAGTGACCCCCCTCCCCGTCCACCATTTTAAGAAGGGGCTGTCCTGTAGAGTCGTAAGATGGCGGGAAGGTGGGAAAAGCTCCATTTTTGGCGGGAAGGTTCTTATTTTTGGCGGGAGCGCCATCTTGTCCTCGCCATGTGGGAGAAGAAGGAGAGGCATCTCTAGCGCCATTTTGTGATGTAGCTTCTGGCGCTTTATTTTCTTTATTTTGCGCCGTTAGCGAATTCTTAATCGCTAATAGCACTAGGCACCAAGCTATTAATGCGCCTGCAGCGTCTTTATCGCCTCTTTCTTTTGCAGACCACAATCTGTAGCCTATGCGATCCCAAGTGTCATAATCTAAATTATCAGGGATCGAATAAAGATTTTTTTGAAGCCATTTGGTTAATAGTCTCAATGATTTTTTATCCATTACATGCCCGTTCCTTTCCACTATCGACCTTAAACGAAGGAACATAGGGTTGGCTTCTTTAGATTTTGCTCAGCCCATTTTCACTTAAGGTTCAGGCAGTTGCTATTATATAAAAGTAAAATTTGGAAAACTAAAGTTCAGGACTTGGAGAAACGGTAGGGATATTACAGCAGCGCTCACCGCAATCCTTTGGGTGACAATGGCTCAGCCGACGCAAGTCCGAAACCTCCGTTCGCTGCTGAAGCCGCGTCTGGAAGCCGCCGCCCGTCCGGTCGTCTTCCTTGATCCACGGGAGCCAGAGGATTCTCGTCGATACGATGAGACGCCTCAGGTCCTCGGACTGGAGGTGATTAGGCGCGGTGGGGGAGCAAAAAGAGCTTGCCCGGGAGGGAAAAATAAAGTAAAAATTCCCCACGTTGGGCGCCAAATATCGGGAGTGAAATTAAAGTGGTGAGGGTCCCGATATGGGGAGGGTCAGCTACCTCAAGGGTAGCTGAAGGGTTGCAGGAAAAGAAGCAAGGAGACGAATTTAGGTGAAGGTGGGCAAGCCGTTTATTCTCCTCGGTAAACTCCTTTTATAGGGCTTCTGAGGAAGGATCTAGAAAAAGGGTGTGGTTTAACATAAAAGGATATAACTGGGAGGAGTATTACAATCAAGGGGTAGGCACAATACATAGAAGGGTAAAAGGGAGGAACAGGGGAGGAACATGAAACATGAATATTAAACATTGTACCAAAGAACAACCAATGAAAATACGGAACGTGACTAGCCCTCAGGGCAATAATGGAGAACTTTCTAATAATAGCGATACTACAACTACACATAGAACATTATATAAACTGATCAAAAATTCATGTATTTAAAAAACATCTTTCCAGTTTCTATTCTTTGGAATGGTGAAGGGCTTATAGCCTTCGTCTTCGTAAGAGTAAACATTTCTCCAGCGCTGATACTCTTCAGGTGTCAGTCCTGCAGGAGCGATGTCCTTTTCTTCACCCCTGACAGTCCTTCTTCTCTTCTATAACAATATATGTTTCTCCATCTCTCATACTCCTCTTGCATAAGTTCTTGTGGGACAATTTCCTGCTTGCTACCCCCGACAGTTTACAAGTTAGTAGAATGATCATTAGTGTTATTTACTGAAGTGTATTTATTATCAGGGGCAAGAACACTGGAAATTCCTAGAAAATATCTTGAAAGCTATGACAAGTTCTTACTTAAGCAAAAAGGGGATTTTAGCAAAGACTTTTTTCTTCATCTTAATTTTGGTATGGATAACAGGGATATGGATGCTCATTTGCCAGTACTGAAAGTGTCTATGTTGAAAGTGCCCAAAGCCAGAAAAGCATGCATGTGCATTCTCAGTCAGATAGTTGATGACAGAGCGTATGCACAGTGCATGGAAAATAAAAATGATACAGCAAAGAATTTTGAGTTCTTAATCCTCCTTAGGCTGATGGATTTTTAAAACCAATTCTTTCTTTCCTCTTGCTTTTTCTTTCTCACTTTGTTCCACCTGTGCTTTTATAGTCCCTTTCTACAGCCATCTGTGCAACTTTTCTTTACTAATTGCTGATCCCAAAGAACATAATCTAGAGTGTTTGTTAGAGCAGCTAGATTTTTATGCCACTTCATTTTCCTCATCCATGGTTATGATATTTAGTGCAGAAGTTCAGCTTAATTCCCAGCTTTGAGTAGACAGTTTCAATTTGGTATTTTTAGAATAAGTAGTTTAAGAAACCAATGCAAAGTCATCTACATTGTCTTCAAATAAGCAAACTACAAATGAACATGCAGTGACCACGGAGTATTTTGCATCAAAGTGAAAATACTGGCTCAAGTTGACTTGAACCAAATTAAGAATATCAGTAAAAGATTTTGAACCAATTTGGCTGAAGTCAGTTTAATGTTTTCCCTGAGTGCAGGGACAAAATCTTGAATTTAGAGAAGGCCTCAGGTGGTCCAATGACATAAGATTTACATCCAGTATCTCCAAGGTTCTGTTGTAAATGATGCATAACATTCCTTGTATTTCCAAATATTCAAAATATAAGACAAACAACTGTAATTTATTTTTAATGTAAAAGGGAAGAGTATAGATTGTTTTCCATTCCTGTTTTGCAACAACAAAGGTTAGAACTCTTATTTTAAATGCAGTTAAAGGGATAAAATTAAGAAAACACTGTGCTAAAGTGTAACTGGATAGACAGCAGTTACCTCCTGCTGTGGATATGGTGCTCACAGTGCAGATACTCCCCTTTTAGTATAGCACATCTCAAGCACAATGCCTTGCTAAATCTGAACCAGAACGCAACATCACCATCAGATCTTCAGTTATTTTAGTAAATTAAATGCTCTTGTCTCACTTTCAGTGGTGTTTGCTTTTCTATGACTGCTTTTCTAATTCATAGCTAGAATGACACATTCAAAATCTAAAGAAAAAAAAAAAGTCATCCTTTTCATTATCCTGATCCATTATTATAATTATCCTGATTCATTATACCTGGATCCATGAAAGATCCAGGTATCTTTCAATTGTACTCCACAACCTGAGCCCTATCCCCTCTTATTCTTGTTGGTTTGACTCTCAAAAAATCAAAATTAAAGTTTTGTAGTTGCATTTAGTCATATCCACCCCAGCAGTTTTTTCCCCCATCTTTTGTTCATTGCTTAAGGTACACTGAGCAGGCTGACAGATTGGGAGTTTTCCGATGCTTCAGAAAAGTACTTTTAGTTAATAAAGAGATGAACTTTGTTAACAGCTGTTTTCACTTGAATTCTTCAGAAGCAACTTCTCCTTCCTCTTGACTGGATAACTTGTCACCAGGACTGTTATCTGAAATGAAAACTATCAGGAGATAAATAGCTAAAAGTTACAACTCTTCTGAGTGCCTGTCATAGGTAGTCAGTATAGTTTTACATCATCGGTAACTTAACAGGGGTTAAAAATAAATGGTGGAGATTCCCGTTAAGGGGAGGGTCAGCTACCTCAAGGGTAGCTGAGGGGTTCTGGAATAAAGCTCTAATTAAAGAAATCTGGAGAGGTGAAAAAAGAAACATGAGAGTGATAAAGATGAAAAAGAGTAAGGCTTTATTAAGCTCACAGCACTCCCTTTTATAGGGAGGCTGTGGAACAAACTGGAAAAGGAGGCATGGCCAAACATATAAGGGAAAGAGGAGGGAACTCACAAACTTGGACATGAAAGGGAGGATACAACACCAGACTAGGGAGAACTGGGTGGAACAATAAAAACATGAATAATAAACATTGCGGCAAATGCCAACCAATCAAAAATTGAGGACGTGATAGTGCCTCAAGAACTCAATGGAGAACTGTACAACCGTAATAATGAAAAAACAATAAAAGGAACGCATAACTACATAAAACTATTGTTAACTCATAATAAACAGCAAATGTCCATAAAAGTCCATGTAGTCAAAACCAATCACTCCAATTCTTTTTCTCCGGGACAGTGAAGGGATGATATTCTTCCTCATAACAATAAGCGCTCCTCCATCGTTTGTATTCCTCATCAGTCAGTTTCTGAGGAGCAATGTCCGTCTCGCTACCTCCGACAGTAACTGGTGGCATAAACAGAGCAAGAAATTAATCAGCACCTCACATTTTGTCCTTTCTGTGCAAAAAGTTTGCTTTCTATAAAAACATCAGAGGTATTCACCATTGCTGACATTTCAGAAAATGCTGTTAATAAAAGCCTCACTATTCTAACTTGTAATATATCCTAGTAGGCAGTCTTAAAACAACCGACTCATGACAAATACGAAATTATTAATGTATTGGAGAACAGTCAGCAATTATACTAGTATAATACACAAAACACGTTCTGCAAATTTGACTGCACTGTACACACAGGGATTTTATGAGTTCTAAACTTGAGTATCAAATTATAAATTGTTTTTATTACACTATATAGCAACATGCCTTACAATGTATTAAAAAGAAAAATAACAAAATGCAAATAATTTCTTACAGATCTTGCAAATACATGCATTTGAAAACGTTGGAAATTCACAGGGATCTTCTTCCTTCTTTCCGTTGCTACAATTTTCTTAGAATAGGTGTTTCCCCACATGGATAAATTGTCCTGAACTACATGGTTCTTTGCATACTAGACACAGAATAGGCTTTCCCACTTTCCTGTATAATTCAGAACATTCTAGAACATTCACGTTCACAGTTCAAGGATGTACTTTATAGTAATGAATGTGTTGGCCAGAGAGCAAGGGTCAAGCTTTAATTTACTCTGGAAGTAGCAGATGATTGGTCTGCATCTCTCTGTAGAAGGCATGGCACTGTCAGAGTGGAAAGAAACAGAAGCATCCATTGGAAGAACCTCTTAGCCTCAAGAAGACATACAGGGACAAGAAGGCTATATTGTGCATATGAGGTATTGTGGCAGCATCAAGATGTATCAGGCAACCAAAACAGCAATGAAATTTAACCTTCTTTTCTCCTCCACATGAATAGCTCTGTTGTAGGTTTTGGATTCTGTCAAGTTGGACATGGAACAGTTAAAAAACAATAGCAACTACTGGTTGGTGGCCTTTTTTCAGTTGGTTGAGGATTTTTGATGTCAAAGCACAGCTTCACATTGGAAAGTACTTTTATTTTTTTCCTTACAAGTGTGTAAATTCTTTCAGCCTTAGTAAGTAAGTAACTAGTTAGTAACTAAAAGCATGGAATTTTTCACTGACAGTCTTCCAGTAACTTTTATGAAATCAAATGCCTGGCATATAATAAAGCTGTTAGCTAAAACACCATTCTGATCCCTTCAGACAGTAAAATTCCTTTGTCTTAACTATAACAATTTGAGGTTCTATATGCTGAAATTATATTAGAAGTCAGGGAAAACAGAATGTTAACCACTGTTGTATCAGTGCTACAGCTATAAACCAATGTTGTTTCTCCTTTGAAATTGGCATATGTAATATATTCCTGGAGAACAGTAAAAATATGGTATTTACAGCTATCTGATACTCCTCTATGTTCACCACTATCCCAGCTGTCTACTGACAATTGCATAAACATTTCCAGATAATATGTTTACATTTAGTGGATGACAGCAACGGATGAGATGACTCTCCAAAGAGGCCCTTCAATTTCTTCTTCAGCTCTCTGCCAGTTTTCTTAAAGAAAAATAATTCTTTTTCCAGTTGCTGGACATGGACTTCATAGCCTTTCAAGATTTCTGCAATACCTTTGCTGTCGCAGTCCATTAAGGGAAGAAGGAATGGTCCACACAGCATGGGGTAGGAACAGGTGTGAACACTTTATTAGGGGCGCATGGGACCCTTATAGGGTTCGGTCGGAGGATCCTAGAACTTGGGTGGAGTTAGGGGCGGATCGCGACACAAAAGGAAAAAGGAAGGTGTCACGGTCCGAGAGGGAAAGGATCGGTTCACGCAGAGGGAGGGGTGGTGGGTGTGAACACTTTATTAAGGAGAGCATGGGATACTTAGAGGGTTTGTTCGGAGGGTTCTAGAACTTGGGGTGGGGTCAGGGGCGGACCAGGACACAAAAGGACAAGGGAAGGAGTGTTTATAACATATAAGGAAGAACTGGGGGTGGCCCAGCACCACAGGGTGGAACTGCATTGCTCCACCGGCTAGCCAATGAGGTTTTGGGGTACATGAACCAATCAGGGGGTTGTAACCGGGGTTTCCAGAATCAAGCAGAACAGTTGGACATAAAGAAGTAATAGAATGGTATTAATTACTTATCTAATACAGCTTTTTGTCCTAAGTATAACATTTAAACAATATAAAAACTTGCAGAAACAGCAGCTTCATGGCAAGGGTTTACAGCAGGTGTTAGTGGCAGCAGCAAACAGTTTCATCCATAAATGAACATTATTTTCTTTGCAGTTTCTGACAGGTCCCCTCTCTTTACAGGAAGGAGGGTTTATAAGGGAAAACTGGTGGTGGCTAGCCTTGTATGGTGGTGCTGCACTGCACCACCGGCCAGCCTATGAGGTTTTAGGGGTACATGAACCAATCAGGGGGCTGTAACCGGGGTTCCCTTAACTGATCAGAACAACTGAACATACAAAAGTAATAGAATGGTAATAACTATCTATCTAATACATCTTTATCCTAACTATAACACCTGAACAGTATAAAAATGTTTAAGAAAGAACAGTTCCATGGCAATGGGTAGCTGGTGGTTGTGGCAGTCTTTAGTTAGCAGCAGACAGTTTCATCCATTGGTAAAAATCACCTTCTGATGTCCTGGATTGGCAGTCCCTGACAGATGCTTCCCCTACAGGTGCCCCCCCACACACTTTGCCATCTTGTTCTAGGAAAAATAACACTAGTTTAAGAACTAAATGTCAGAAATCAAGATGACTAGCTAGACAGAATATGTCTTGTATCTTGGTGGCACTTTGCTTGCAATGTGCACATTTTAAATAGCATGACACAGGATCAAAAAGGCCATGTCAACCCTGCTTGTCAGTTTTAATAGTATTTAGAAGATCAAGATCAGCACAAGCACTATCTTTCAATTTTCCAGTATCAGTAAAATCAGTAGGAAAATACAACAATTCTGAAACTTCTTTAAAAAAATACTCAATATTCCACTCATACAGACATTGTATGTTTATTCCTCAACAACCTACCTAACACCAAAATTAGTGACAGGCAATATCTCTGAACCTTATTCTTTTTTCAGCTGGAATACAGTGTTTCTCTGTAGTGACTAAACCCAGTACTTGCTGTACAATCCCTACCCAAGCAGAAATACCTTTGAAATCACTCAATATTAAATGTATTTTTTTCTGGTGTTCCTTACGCTGAAGGGTCAGATGCCTGTCACACTGCAACTTGATGTGTTCAAATGCTGATTTTAATTTACGTATTATGTTTTCCTGGTCTGTGTCCTTCATGTTTTTCAATCTGCAGTTGCAATTTTCATTCAGACTCACGTAGGCTAACAATCTAAGAAAGAAATACACTTATTTTGATTTATCATGATGTCTAAAGATTTAATGTGTCTTTTGTAGATCCTTGGAGTTTTAGAATTATAGGCTTTCTTGCTCACATATTAAGTGGTGCTAGAAGTTGCTAAAGTAATTTTCTCACATATTAAGCTTTTTGAAGATCATGGTGTTTTGCAGAGACACCTGCAAGATAACTTGAAGACAAAACAAAAGAAGAGCCCAGAACTCTTGGAGATGCTCCGGGGGTGCAAAGCTTAGGACCCTGGTGGGTGGGACACCAAGGGAAATGAGAATCATGGTTGGTTATAGGTATCTCATATGTTAATTATTGAAGATTATAAAAAAACATAACATCACTTTGGGTGGGGCACTGTCAAATCATTTTAAGAAAATTTTTTACCCTTCAGCCTAATAGATTAAAACCAAGAAAAGCAATGATCTCTACAAGCCAGTAAGCTTATACTGGAAACAGACTTGCCACTGCTAATGAGTTTTTTTAATAAACTGTACATTTCAACAGAAACAAATGGGCTTTTCTGATGCTGAAAATCTTCCAACTTGCACCCTGCAGACAGCTTGTTTACAAAATCACCCAAGGTCACAAAGACACATCACATCCTAATGCATTTCATTTTTGTGTTTCCAGATGTCAGTATGATTCTTCAGTATGTAGCTGTACACACTGCAGGCAGTGTATGCAAAACTAGTTCATACTGGATTTAGGGGAAAATAAAAATAGGAACACTAGCCTTTACTAGCTTTACGAAGTTTTCGGAAAACCTACAGTTGGGAATAAATTGTAATATAACACCGCTACTTAAATATGCAAATATCCAAACGTTAGCTGCACAGAGCAGTGGAAAGAGGAAGGAAAATATCCAGATTTGCAGCACCTTTTAAGCTAATGACCTCAAAACAAGTTAACACACAAGTATCCTGTTTAGGTTAACATAAAAATTTAAATATGTGAATTAATAGCAGATCTATGTAACCTAAGAGATTTTCACAAAAAGCTGCTTCAATTTATTTTTTCTTCTTGCCATCATTTCATTATCTAGAACAGTAATAGAAAATGTGGTAAAATATTATTCCTTAGCCAAAACAAACCTTGTTGAAATAACATGATGATAGCTCTGAGCTCAGCAGCAGACAGGGACACTAGTTTCTCTATTACATTATTCTCACTCTGTGAAAGACTCTGAGAAGATGACCTAAGCAAGTGCTGGGAACTATGAATACTTTCATTCTTGTAATCAATAGCAGCCTCCAGGGCTTCAATTCCTTCTAGCTGGAAAAGGACATGTTCTTCCTACAGAGAAAGCCATGTGAGATTTTTTTTTAGAGAAAAAAAGCTTAAAATTAATCTTTCAAGACATCTCTAACTTCATTGTCAAGAGCAAAACTAAACTTAAGGGTAAGATGACCTAGTAGTATCGCAGACAACAGAATGGGAAAAATAAGAGTGCAAATCCAGAACATTTGTCTTTTTCTGCCACAGTACTCTCACCATAATAGAGGTTGATCAAAGGGTTCATCCCAAATCCAGAAGTCATGTTTCCCCCTTTATCCTTCCCTCATCTTCACCACAGCTATTTTACTTTTTTTGGTTGTGCTAGTTTTGAATCAGGCTAGTGAGGAGTTTGGTGACCATAACTTGTGTAGAGAAGTGGAAGAAATCTGTGGCCTCAAGCACTGCAGATTTATTACATCTTCAAAATAATTATATCAGTTATCTCAAGTGTGAGCTATCCAGGTAATATGACTTATTTTTGCTGTAAAAATATGGAATCCTTCAGGTGAAATTTGCTTTTTCACAAAATCCCATGAAAAAAAATCAGGGTGTGTCATTATGTGAGCACATTGCTTGTTCTCTGTCCTGACATTAAAATATCTGCATCTGCCTGTGATAAACTGATGGACTTCTAGTTCTCTTATTTATCATTATATATTCCCATAGAGATTGGGACGGCATTACCTAAATTAAGTCCCCTGAACTTAAAACTTTGTTAATCAGCATGTGAGTGGTGCTATCACAGCAGCATTGTAACACTGCTGTTTACAAAAATACCCAACCTCAGTTCCTTAGTTCTAGATAATCTAATGTTTGGAGACATTTTAGGTTCTGAGCGGAATGCCTTTTTTTTTTTTTATACCCCTATATTTATCTCAGACATGCTTGCTTACTTCAATTGACAACACTTTACCATCTTTCAGTTTCTCATCCACACTATTTCTCCTTCTGAGCAGCCGATCCCTTTCTATATGGAAAACTTGAATTTTTTCCAAATACCTGTCCTGTCTTCAGTAGGGCTGTCCTGAAGCTGCATACTTTTATCACACAGTTCCTGATCCAGCGTACTTAAGCGAGTAGACAATTTCATACTATCATTGTTTAGAGCCTAAAAAACATCACAGCAATCACAGATACAAAACCAAGACATTCCCTTCCAGTAAGAAAAATGTAAGCGAAACTCACATTCTGAAGTGAAAAAAAATGCTTGCTTCCTGCAATGGAACCCCAATTACTTTCAGCACACAACTACCATAAAATATTCAAAAAACGAAAGGAAACAAAAACACTCAAGGTGCAGTTTTCTACATACTAAAAATTAAAGGGACTAGTCATTATAAGTGACGATGATACTTCAATTTCAATTCAGCTTTGCTAATGAAAAACAAATACTGCAAGATATTTCCTTGTAATGTTCTCTAGTTTGCAAAAGGACTGAGTTACATTCACAAATAATATAGCATCACAGATACCATATTAGTTAATGCTCTGCATTAATAGAACTCCACAGCTCAGAATTGTTTGGTTTGCAATTTTGGGGAGAAAAAGTGAATAAAAATTATTGTCTATGTTATTTACATTTTAAATGTTGATTGGTCAAGCAACACAATATCTACATCACAGTGTGATGCTGGTCACTTGGCTTGAGCCTCCTTTGCTATCTTGTTTGTGTTCCCCCCACCACCAGTCTTTCAGTCAGCCTCATGACTGTGGTGAGCTTTGTGTTTTTTTCTTAAATCACCCGACTCAGTCTCAGTTTCTTGATTTCCAGATGGCTTTTCTCTTGCAAAAATGCTTCTTTTTTGGCTACAATGGCTTCTCTTTTCATTAAATCTTCTTCTAGTTCTGCTCTTGGTGCTGTTGAAGAATTTATGTCAGAGTAGAAAATAAACCAAAATACAATCCCCAAACAACCCATGCAACATTTTTAACTATGCACAACAAGATCACCCTCAAACCTACCAGACAACCAAACCTGCTGAATTCCTGTGTCTCTGCATCAGCATTTTTGATAAATTATAGGGGGGAAAAAAGACTTTTAAAGGCTCTCCTTTCTTTCATTCAAAAAGAGTACAAGAGTTACTAAACTATACTCACAGTTTTTGCTACATCAAAAAAAAAAAAAAATAGACGAAACTATGATCGAATACTCTTCTTCCAAACAGTTTACAAAGACACATGACTATGAAATAAAGAAAGATTTTTTTTTTTTTTTATTTCAGGGCACACACAGATTTGGAATAGATAAACTACTTGTACTTTCTGTGAAGTTCCCAAGGAGTTGTTTTTTTTTCCTTTTTAAAAGCAGAAATTTCTTTATCCTTAAGTTGAAGGATCTTCTGTTGTTGCTCCATCTTAAGTTGAAGTTCCTATGAACAAACAAAAAGCACCATCGTCCTACATCAGTCAGACAAGTGTATCTAATGTCATAGTCCACACAAGTATATAATCTAAAATTCTGACTCTAAATTTGCCTGTAGAATTGCAATTCAGAACTAGACATCATACAATAAAATGAAAAAAACAAGCTGAAAGAGAAAGGCAAACTGAGGATTTATGTGAAAATGTTTAATAGACAATTTCTTGGGTGCATTTATCAAGAAAGTTGTTAAGTACTGAAAATTATGGAAAGTCTGGCAGTATAGTTCGTTGTCTTTGAGGAAAGAGGGGCATATAATTCTTTGTTATAAAGATACAGGAAGAATCCTACTTTAATCTGTTGCTGATCCTGCTGAAGCTCTGCTAGTTGCTTCTTTTCACTCTCCTCACACAATCTCTTCTGTATCTGGGATTGCTGGTGCTTCATCTGAGCAATATTTTGCTCAAGTTCTGTTGCTTCTCTGTCACTTTGGTTAGATGAGAAAGCCAGATTCTTAGTATCTTGCTGCTTCTTCTGTAAGGCCTGAATGTTCACGTTAAATTTCAGCTTACTACCAGGAAAACTTACAATTAAAATAAGACTCAACTTCATTCTTTATTTCACTGAATTCTTAGAGTCAGCAAGACTTACTAATTTCTGTCCAAACAAGCACTTGTTACTGCTGTGTTTCTGAGCTATCTGATCAAGTTGCACAGGCAGAATCAAGCAACATGAAAAGGTAAAGTACAGTTCATGCCTGGCAATACAGTGGAAGTAGTAAAATCTAACAAAAACCACTGCTCTAGAAAATGTGCAGAGACCCAATGGTGTTAGAATGTTGGTGCCTGAATGCTGAGGGCCTGAGCTCAAGCCAATAAGCCAGCTACTTCTTTCTGTGTGAAACTTTTCTGACATGCCATTCTAGGCTCAAAAGGCACAAAGCACCTAAGCTGGCCCTACATAGAATTTAAACATAGGTGTAGAAGAACTTAAAAACAGAAAGTCAGTGTCAAATATGACTGTATTGGGCCTGGTCTTGCAAACCATCACAGGGATTTTCATAGAGATGGAATTTATATAGTATTTTCATAAAACATCCATTTTATTTATAGCAAGTAATAAACTTTTAATGGCCTCCTTGTATAGATTCTTTTGTGGTACTACATACAATGGTGTATGGACATCTCATATCTCCCACTTTGTTTTTGGTCTCATACCTACCAAGAAAATATTGCATGCATCTAACCATGTGTATGTTAAATACCTTTCTGAGTATATAATAGTACTGAGTTTCTCATTGGCTACTTCAATCCAACCAACTTAAAATGCATGCAACTGGTGAGAATTTTACAAGCAGAGTGTTAAGGTTCAGATATGACAGGAGATAGACATTTGCAAATCTTAATTGTCAGATCAGAAATACCTGCACTTTCAACTTAGCCATATCCATATCCATCTTCTTTCGCAACTCTTTTTGTAACTTGATTTTCTCAGGAATGTCTCTTAGCTCTTTACTGTCCAACTCCTGAAGCTGCTTTTGTGTTTCAGCCAGTTCCATTTTGGCCTGCTCAGTTTCTTGCTCCAATTTAGTTATATTCAAAGAATATGGCCTGCTTATAGACTGAGCATCTGTACCTTAAAGAGAGAACATTCAAATAGTTTAAAACCAACAGGATAATCAGTTGAAATGTAATACTCAATTTTGTATTTCAATCATTACTTGCTTTGTTCTGGCTAAATCAATGATTTCTGATACATTTTCCAATATTAAAGGAACATGCAGTTCCCTCTAACTCTGAAACAGAGATAAAGGAAGGAGTCTTAAATACAAATTTTTCATAGGTCATATGATGTCACCAGATAAAGTGACATCTGAGTGCCAAAGTTAAATTTTTCTGCCTAGTGTGGGTTCTGCCAAAATGGCTCTCCTGTAATTCTTAAATTTTGAGGTGTTTTTTCCCAGAAGAATATTCCACTTATGTATTAGTCAACTTTAAGCTTTATAATTAGGAAAAAATAGTTACATGTGCTAGAAACATATTTGCATATTCTGATACTGTAATAATACTTGCTCTTATGACTTCCATTTTACCTGTGACTGAGTCGATCTGTACTGTAGATTTGTTGGACAAACCTGACTTGTTTATTTGATATTTCATGCCCCTCAAATCAGGAAGTGAGCACAGAGAAGTCTGATTTTGTGTCCATGCTTGGTTTATGGAATGCCTAAGGAAGAATGGTAAACATGTTAAATTACAAATACACAGAGATTTTTTTTTAAACTTCATGCAGAGTATATGATCTTAACAAAGCAGAATCCCAAACTTACCAAGGTATATATAATTTCTTTCCCATCTATGCTCCACACCACCCACACACAAACACCATGCCCTGCCCCCCTGATCTTCACAGTAGATTCTGGCCCTAAAACAAGGCTTATACAATTTTTGTTAAACCTCTGTTTGTTAAACTTATTTTGTAATAAGCTCAGTTGGTCCCACAAGTTCACCATAAGTAACATTACAGATGATTTCATATCATGGCAGGATTAGACAGTAATACTATCTTTGCTATACATTTGTCTATAACAAAAGTCAAAGAACAACAAAAAATTACTTAAATGAGGTTTTCCCTTCACTGCCTGTATTTAATTTCTCTTCCTCACTCTCATCAGAGAGGTGGCAGTGAAGAACGTTATCCTGATCTTCTATGGTGCTCAGTATCATCTGTCTACGAGCATGGAATTCTGCCATTATCCTGTCCAGGGAGAAGGCAGAGGGGCTGATAGGCACCTGTCAAAAAGCATATAAAAACAGTGATGGATAAAAACAGTTGCAACGATTAAGCAATTCTTTCCTGATATTTAAAAAAAATATTTCAATTTAAAATTCTGACATCACCTGAACTTGTAAGCAAAACTAGAGGTTTTCTCCAGTACCTTCATAACAAAAGATTTTGCAAGAACTTAGAGGACTTGTTCCAAATGTGAAAGAAGCCAATGTTACCAAGTCATTATCCCAAATATTCAGTATATTGGTAGCGTAATCATTCATTTTTGTTAATGGTTCATATTTGAACCCTCAAAACACTCAGGAAAACGCCAGAAAATATTAGAGCCTTAGCACTTGCAGGTGGGACTTTTAAGCCTGAATGTGTTGGATAATTGTCACCTAGCAAATGTTGCAAGACAGTTAATTTTTCAGAGTCTTTAATGAGAAGCTAAGCAGTATCTCAGAACACCATATACTGTCAGGTCATGTCTAATTGGCCCATAACCATTACAAAGTAGAGGGAGGAAAATGTTGCATTTGGGCAGATCTTACCTTTTGGGTCTCTGTCCCTGAAGGTGGATGAAGGGAGTGTAGCAGAATTTTTGTGAGTGGGACACTGTAGGGTCTCCTTGCAAATGCCACAACAGCTGAGCCATCTTCACAAACACTTGAGAAATCTGAAGTTTTCACATCTGTAATCTTCCCTAATTTCTGTTTTAGCTGATCAATAAGCATTTGCTGTTCCACCATTTTCTCAGTCTCACGGGGACAAAAAACAAAGCAAAAGTGAGCTCTGTATCATATTTAGCATTTCTAAATTCCTTACAAAGATCATGAATCTTGTAAAACACTCAGTGACCCTAAATTATTCCGCAGTGCCCAGGCAAATTCTGTAACAAACTGAAAATTCTATGACATATCATCAATCTAACACACTCACACACCAACTCCAATAAATTTTAGACCCATTTTTGTTCAGAAAAACCTATCCCAGTTAATTTACATGAGCCTATCTAGGCATCTAGTGAGAAATGGATTACATAATTAGTAGCTCATGTTTACTTTATACTGGTGTTTCTGGAGAAATAAAAGGGGAATTCAACAGAAATGTTCAAATGAACATTTCACACGGTCTTAGTCTTACGAATGAAACATGTATATGGGCTTCCTCTTCAAGCACTTCCAAAGATTATTTGTATTCATAAACATGTGCATGATCACAGGATCACTTGCTGCTTTTTCTTCCATCCAGACTCAGCTTTTGTTGGTAATGATAGTTTGGAGATCTTATCGGCTTCTCCTACAGCATTCTCTGTACATTGTTCAGAAGTATTTATGTTACCGAAACTGATTCATCCACAAGGCCAAGATTATTTTATTCAAAATGATATATTTTAACTCTTCCTTTTAATTCTTTTCAAAGTATGGTTAAAATCTGACCTAGCAACAACAGCAAAGTCCAAGAATAGCTCATGATACATTTTGCATTCTCCTGTTTTGAGTGTTTATTCATTCTTATATAGTTCTCTTAGACTGAAAGATCCTTCCAAACACAAACATACCATGCCTTGGAAATCAATATGATGATGGAATACAATATATATTATTCCTATGTCTTAGGAAATAGAATATATATATCATATTTGTTATCATTTTGGAAGCAGTAACAGTCAACTGGTTTACCTGGAAGTTATTATTTAACCCTTTTAAGAGTCTTTGTCCCTGATGCATACAACCCCACAGTGTAACACTCATTACATAAATACATATGTTTATAAACATTTAATTCTGTTACTTTTAAGGTTCTTAATTCTATTATGTATCATTATATTTCTGTGAATGCAGCTTAAAATATTTGACAAAAGCACTTGCTCTTCATTACTCTACTACTATTATACATTTCTAAATAGAAAGGGAAATTTAGTGAAATAAATACCAAAATGGTGTATGAAAGCTCTCAAGCTTCTCTCCTGACTCTGATACTGATAAAAATGTTTTACCTACACTGTGACACATTCTGTTCCTGTGATAGCTTCAAAAAGTTTTTTCCTCTCCCTTACCAACACAAATGTTTCAGAGCTAAAGCCCTGCCCCTACTATACCTGCTCCTAGAGCCAGTTAACAGAGGATGGCTGATAGCTTTGCATTCCAATTTGATGGCTGGGGAGGATTTGGGAGAGGTGGGTCAGTGGGGGGAGAAAATTTTTTTCCAGGTCTGGTTGACACACTTCTCTGCTCCAACTATGGTGTTGGAGTGAGCCACAGTCTGTTGGGCTGGTGATAACAGAGGTAACAGGAAAGAGAGAAAGTGACAGAAGAAAGAAAAAGATGATGAGTAGTATACTTACCTTTTATTCATTGACTCTCCCCAAGCCATCAGCAAAGAAGAGGAAAAAGGAGAAAAAGTGTAATAAGGAGAAGAGCATGTGATATCCATGTTTATGCGTTTCTCTTTTAAAAAGTCATATAATAATTTATCTATCATCCATGTGACAGGCAACACCAGGAGAATGTTTGCTATTCTCTCTGCAGTCTTCTTGATCTTGAAATGTTATGTACATGACAGACATCTTAATTTCATTAGCAAGCACAGGATCTAGAAAAAAGGCAAGCAGCTTCTTTGCCACTATGCCACTGTGGTAGTTTTTCTGTAGG
>VXAU01005423.1:48660-73562 GCA_013399695.1 Formicarius rufipectus | reverse complement strand
GCTGCCGGCCATGAGCGGAGACCCGGGCGGCCGCGGAGGGGGCGGCCCGGCGGGGGCACCGCCCGCAGCGCCCCCGGGCTCCGACACCTACAAGGGCTGGCTCTTCAAGTGGACCAACTACCTGAAGGGCTACCAGCGGCGCTGGTTCGTGCTCAGCAATGGGCTGCTCAGCTACTACAGGTACCGTGGTGCGGGGCGCGGCGGTGATCGCGGCGTGCGGCTTCGCCTTGGGCTCTTCTTCCCTCTGGCAAATGCGAAGGTCGGGTTTGGAGCTCCCGACGGTCCCGATCGGCCGCCCCTGGGTCTCCCGGCCATCCCTTCCCGTCCTCCCGCGTCAGCTCCGGCTGCTACAGCTGCCCAGGCGGCCCAAAACACAACCTGCCGGCCAAATAACCCGAAACCATCGTCCCTCTTGCCTTGCGACCTGCTCCGACTGTGTTTCCTGCCCCGCAGGATGCCAAAGCCTGGGCATCCTTTGCCCCTCCAGAGCCTGGGCATCCTTTGCCCCTCCAGAGCCTGGGCATCCTTTGCCCCTCCAGAGCCTGGGCATCCTTTGCCCTTCCAGAGCCTGGGCATCCTTTGCCCTTCCAGAGCCTGGGCATCCTTTGCCCTTCCAGAGCCTGGGCATCCTTTGCCCTTCCAGAGCCTGGGCATCCTTTCCCCCTCCAGAGCCTGGGCATCCTTTCCCCCTCCAGAGCCTGGGCATCCTTTCCCCCTCCAGAGCCTGGGCATCCTTCCCTCCAGCCATCCCTGTGGCTGCAACCGCTGCAGGAAGGCTGTGCCCAGGATGGGAGGCTCTGCCCGGGAAGTTGTGCCTGGGATGGGAGGTTGTACCTGCGAGGTTGTGCCTGGGAAGGGAGCCCAGGCTCTGGCTGCATTCCTGGAGGATTCCAGCCTGGCTCTGTGTGTGTCTCACGCCATGCTTTGTGCAGACGGGCTGTGGGCTCAGCGAGGAGCGTGTCAGACACCCCGAGGCTGCAAGCTTGGATCCAAAGTGATGTCATCCCTGGAGGTTCTCTTGTGCTTTGTGTCTCAGCTGAGTGCTGAAAACACAGAAGTGGATATTGGTATTTTTATCCTTTAGGAACATATCCCTGCCCATGGCTTTATCCTTTAGGAACATATCCCTGCCCGTGGCAGGGGATAGAATGGACTGAGCTTTAAGGTCCTTTCCAACCCAAACCATCTTGTGATTTGAATCATGTTTATTCTTGTCACTTGGGACACAAATGCACTGTCACCTTTGGTGTTGTGAAGCAGATGTTGGCTGTGCTTCAGGACTGAATATTGAAGATGGTTGAGCTTTATAAAACAGTAAGTCTTTGAAGTACCCAAGCCCCTGAGAGAGGAATTCTTCATAAAAGCTATGCCAGAGCTGCTTTTCCTCCCAACACAAAGTTCATCAGCTGATTTCCTCTCTACTCCAGCTGCTGACACGTAGCTTGAAGCAGATCCCAGAGCTTCAGCTCCCTCCCTGTCAGGGGGGAATACAAACCCTTCCAGCTCCAGAGGAGATCTGGAACGTGGATCCTGGGGTCAGACCATGGTAGGTAACAGGGCAGAAGCTCAGTGATGTGTTTATCTACTTGGAATTGTTTAAACCCCCCAAAAACTTAAGCCAAACAAAGACACCCCCACAAGAATGAAGTTACCTCTCTGTAATTCAGCTAATTTACTTGTAATCCTTTCTGGAATGTTTTAACTCTGCCCCAGATCCGCCCCCCAGAGCAGTGTGGCTCCAAAAGGTTGTTGGAGTTAATGCTCCACTTATGACCACGTCAGAATATTATTTTTCTCTTTTGATGCCAAGTCTGTCATGAGCAAACTAGTGGTTTTCTTCAGTAATTATTTTAGATGGGAACAACTGGGTTTATTTTAAGACAATTTGATCTGTTTTTGGCTGAAACAACAAACAGAAACACCCAAGGAAATTATTCTGAGCAGCATGTGAAGGAGTTGAAACTTTGTGGAGCTTCCAGGCAGGGCAGACCTGCAGCAGCTGCTCCAGGGATGCTGGAGGCTTTTGTGCTTCTTTTCATCACTGGGCTTGATGACAACTGAATTAATTTGGTTGTGAGTCAGGAGTACAAAAATACAGTGCAGAACACGTGGTAAAATCTTTCTTAAATAGAGAAAAGCCTCCATGATACTCTTCAAAACCAGTGCTCTGAAGTAGTGGCTGTGTCAGCTGGCATTGCTCATCTCAGAGCTCCTGGGAGACGGTCTGGGGTAAAAACTGGCAGTTTTGTTCTGCTGTGACTTCCAGGTCACTGACAGGATTGAGGCAGCTCCAGGTACTGGGCTGTGTGTTTTCACTGCCCTCTTCCCTGTGAGCAGACAGCCCAGGGCAGTGCTGGGACTGCTGCCTGTTTCACTGATACAGAGGATATATCTGTATATCTGTATTTGTATCCTATAAAGGTCTCTGGCATTCTGTGAACCACAGGTCTTCTGTTCTGCTGGCTCTTTGTGTTCATCCCAGCTCAGCAGGTCTGTGCCAGAAGTGTCCTTTTCTGGCCTTGCCGGTGAACTGCTGCACTCTCCTTGGTTTGTCACCTTTGTCGCTGGAGTTTGGCCACACGACTCACCTGATTTGTCTGTTGGGTGCTCAGGAGTAGCTTCACAGAAACTTCATTTTGCTTATGTTCTGTAATCATCTAAACTGGGGAAGCTGCTTCCTTGTTTGGATTGATTTCCTTCCAGACTGAAGCTTTCTGTTCCATTTGGATTTCGTGCTGTTCCCTCTTTAGCTTTAAACCCCAGCCTGTCACGTTGCCTGGTGATGACTCCTCGTAGGATTTCTGGTTGTAGAGTTGAGCTCTTGAAATCCTGGGTGTCCCCAGGTGTGATGGTGCCTGCGTGTGGGTGGGCTCCGTGCCATCCGGCGGGAGCTGCTCCGTGGGCTTTGCTCCAGCAGCCAGCTGTGATCCCTGCCTGCTTGGTTTCTCAGGGGCACTTTGCTGATTTAAAGCTTCTAATTAGAGTGTTTTCCCCAAATGGAGTGCTTAAAGACTCCTGTATCTTTGGTACATTGGTGAAGATGCTTTTGCTTCATATTCCCCACTCTGACCCTGTAGAAAATAACAACTGAGGAACTCTGGCAGATTTCTTGTGCAGTGCCCTCCTCTGGAGAGAGGTGTGTGGATTCAGGAAGCTCCTAAATCTACAGCAAGATAGTTGGACCATTTGAGTTGCCCTTGGTTGTCCCTCTTAGGTTGGTTTTTGACCAGATTTTCTGGCTGATTTGGGAATCTGCAGTGATGCCGGTGTGGGAAGGCAGTTTGGGGATGACACGACTTGTCTGCTTGACTTGCTAATGATCCAAACTCCCTCTCTGAACTCCTCTGCCACTCAGATTTATCATTATCTATAATTAGTGGCTCTGGACGGGAGAATCTAATCACCTTGAACAGATAAGTGTTTTCAAGGAGATTAGAGAGGATCTTCAGGTGAGTATTAATTCATCAGAGATTGGCTTATGTGATCATTGACCCGATGAGTGTCGTGTTGTCCCAGCAGCTTTCTCACCTTTCAAGAGCTCAGGTTTCGTGGTGGCTCCTCTCTAGGTTGCTCTGGAGCTGGTTACCTGTGGGTTGGGTGTCTGAAGGGCCTTCAGCAGTGCTTTGTGAGGGCTCAGGTTGTGAGAAAAGCAGTGGTAAATGGAGAGGGGAAAACCATGTGGTGCTGGGTGTGATGTGGTCATGGCTGTGAAATGAAAAGCTTCTCCATCCAGCGACATTGACTCCCCTCATGGCTCTGCTCTTAGAGCAGGGATGGGTGCCTGGGGCAGTTCAGCTGTCTTGTCTGGGTTATCCTGAAGCTCATTTCCCTGGAAAAGCTGTTTCCCAGTGCAGCGTTCTTCACCAGTTCTGTTTATCCAACAGTTAACTCTTGGCTGGCATTTTGAGAATTGGAGCACAATCTGGAGTGGGTTTTTCCTGGTTCTCATGCTGAGACTCCACTGAAAGCAGAGGTCAGGAGTTCAACTTGAAAACTGCTGCTGAAGGAAGAGATGTGGTGGAACTGGGGTCTTCCAGAACAGACTTTGGAACCTGTGGCTTGGCGCCTGTTCCATGTGGGACCTCCCAGAGAGGGTGCTCAGGACCTTGAGCTGCTGAGGTTTGGATGTCACAGAATCATTTAAGTTGGCAAAGCCTTCTGAGATCATCGAATTCCACCATGCCCCAGCACTGCCAAGGCCACCACTAATCCATGTCCCCAAGTACCACATCTACATGGCTTTTAAATCCCTCCAAGGATGGGGACTCCTCCACTGCTTTGGGCAGTCTGTGGCAGGGCTGGACAACTTTTTCTGTGAAGAAGTCTTTCCCAATATCCAACCTAAACCTCCCATGGAACAACTTGAGGCTCTTTCATCTTGTCCTGTCCCTGTCCCCTGGAGCAGAGCCCAATCCCCCCTGACTCCTGTCTCCTGTCAGGGACTTGCAGGTCCCCCCTGAGCCTCCTTTTCTCCAGGCTGAGCCCTCCCAGCTCCCTCAGCTGCTCCTGCTGCTCCAGACCCTGAAATCTCCCAAGGTATGAGATTGCAGAACCTCTCCATGCCCCTCCTCCAGTGTTGGATCACCCTTGGGGGAAAAATATTTCCTTACATTTAACTTGTACATAATAGAATGAAGCAATACACTCTCCTAGAATGACTTTTGTAGCACCTTGTCCCTTTGTAGACAAGTCCTGGTGTGTTTGTCACCCTTGGGTGCTGAAGCATGCTGGTTTCCAGGAGCTTCTGGTGACTTGGAGCACTTGTTTTTAAACAGGGATTAGTAATTGGTGTTCCCAGTCAACCTGTTTCCCCATGGCACTTGCTGCATCCATATGGTGCTTTGCTGTTGCTCCTTGTTCATTATTTGCCCATGTTGGAGGCAACTCCTCCCTGTGCTGTGTCCCTGGGGGACAGCTCTGTGGGGACATGGTGCTGGCACAGCTCTGTGGGCACACTGGCACATCCACGTGGCATTCAGGGGGTGCTGTGGGGCAAGGGGAGTGGTACTGGTTCCAGCTTGGATTGCTCTGCTCCTGGGATGGTGCTGTGGAGGGGGTCAGGCTTAGTTGACTCCAAACAGCAACTGCTGCTCACACTGCACGAGGGATCTTATCCTTAAGGATGTTCCCATCACAGCCTGGTTATTGCTGGTTATTGGTTATTATTACCTGGTTACTGGTTAGTGTGAGGGGTTTTACTGCTGCTGCCTGGTTCTGTTTGCTGGCTGTGAACTGCAGCAAGAACTGTGAGATGTGTTGATGCTTTATTTCTACCCGTATCACCTTCAGTCAGTGATGTCATCATCATCATCATCATCAATACATGATATCATCCCTCACCCCATCCCTGGAAGTGTCCAAGGCCAGGTTGGATGGGGCTTGGAGCAACCTGAGATAGTGGAAGGTGTCCCTGCCCACGCCCAGGAATGGGATTGGCTTTGAGGTCCCTTCCCACCCAAACCAGTCTGTGATTCTGTACTGGCCAAAATACTTCATTTGAGGAAATTATAGCAGAAGTAACTGGCTTGTCTTGTGCAGAACTGAACTGTGAGAGGGGCAGAGCACTCTGGTTTCCTGTGGAACAGCAGCAGCCTGTGTTGCTGTCTCGAGGTGGGTTGTGTGGGGAACCATCAGGTAGCATCGCTCACACTGCAGTTTTCCCTCCTGGAGCAGTTTGCAGGCATGAAGTGTGTTTATGAACTCAGCTGCTCTGGTCCTCACCAGGATGAGGTGCCTGGCACCCATTTCTGGGCTCAGTTGGAGCACACGTAGGAGTAGGTGCACCTTTGCTGTCCCAGTCAGGGGCAGGGGGTGTCACTGCCCAGCCCTGTGTCTCTCCCACAGGGTGCTGGAGCTGCCTCAGCTCTGCCTTTTTCAGCAGAGGCAGGAGAGAGCTGGCTCCTTCTCCAGGACATCCAGGGCCATGCTGACCTTTAGGAGCAGAGGCTGGAGAGGGCTGGCTCCTGCTCCAGGACACCCAGGGCTGTACTGACCTTTAGGAGCAGAGGCTGGAGCGGGCTGTCCATGCTCCAGGACATCCAAGGCTGTGCTGACCTTTAGGAGCAGAGGTTGGAGTGGGCTGTCCATGCTCCAGGACACCCAGGGCTGTGCTGACCTTTAGGAGCAGAGGCTGGAGCGGGCTGTCCATGCTCCAGGACATCCCTGAACTCAGCCCTGGGAGACCCTCTCCGGCCCTGGGTCCATGTGCTGCTGGCAGTGCTGCCAGGTGCTCCAGGAGCTCTCTTTGGCTCCAAAGGTGACTGACATCACCTGCCTCTTGCCTGTAGCTCTTCTGCCTGTCTTCTTCCAGGGAAATATGTATTCAGCTCCAACCTGACCTGCTCCAATTACAGGTTTAAGTTGGTGCTTGCATGGTCTGTCATCCTCTGTGCCCATAGTGAGTCACCAGGGAAGGAACTGATCTTTCTTGTCAGGAGTCATGTGAGGAACCTGCTGTGCTTTTCCCTGCAGTATCCCTTGTATCCTGCCTGATGTCCTCCCAGAAAGGAGGTTTCAGTCAGTGCCGTGAACTCTGTAACTCATCTCTGAGCAACACGGACATTCATTACCTGTAGGTTGATTTATGCTGCAGCAGGTCAGACTGCTGAGCTTCTCTGTGTTGTTTTGTGCTTGTGTATCAATTGCTGGAGCTAGGGAACTCACCCTGGTGATTTCAGGTAACTGGAGTGTTATCAGTGTTATCAGAGCCCTTTCTCGCTGTGGGTCGGTTTAACTCTAGTGCTGATGGCCCGAAGCTCACCCTGAAATGTGAGTTGTCCCAGCCTGCTGCCAGGAGAGCAGGCAACATCCTGGAGTTTTATCCCAGAGTTGGACAGTGCTTCCAAACCTGAGCTAATTGGAGGTGTTAAATATCCCTTCAGACCCTCTTTATGCCGTTCAGTTGTTGTAATCACTCCTATGGCACATTGGCAGGGATCTTTCCTGCACTTTACATCAGCCTTTGTTTGGTTTTGATGAAAAAGCATGTTTAATAATTAATGACATAATATTCCTGTGTGGCTGGGCAGGCAGAGCTGGAGCTGCAAGAGAGCTGTGTGGTGCTGGGGGAGTGATTGCTGACTCACAGGGCCAGTGCTGAGCCCTCGGGCTGCTAACAGATCAACAGCAGAATCAAACATGCAGATGGGAGTGTGGGACTGCGTGGCAGCAACAGCACCGCGAGGGAAGCAGCACAGATCAGAACAAATCTCCTTCTTGGTTCCGTGCCACGCACTTGGCATTCACTTCCCGGGGCTCCTGGCAGTGCTGGTTTGTACCTGGCTAGTGCTGTGACCTGGTCTGGCCTCCTGCTGGCCCCAGGCGATGCTGCTCCCTGTGTGACATCGCTGGGGGGTTGTAGCTGCTCGGCACTGACACAGGCATTGAGGGAGCTGCGTCTGTGTCAGCACTATTGGCTGTGTCACAGCCCTGTCTCACAGACCTCGTGTCACCTGTGTTTTCCCTCCGTCCAGCTGCCCTTCCTTTCACATTTGGCTGGGCCAAACTGTGTTTCTGTTCACTTTCCTGATTTTTTAAAAAATCTTTATCTAACTCTTCAAAGCTATTTCTGTTTTGGATCACGACCAAATAGATGTGTGTCCCTGCAGTGACTCAGGGGGAGGTCCTTCATTGCCTAAAAATAGTCTTAATTCTCCCAGTCTTTCTGGATGAGAGCACTGTCTGGGCACGCGTGGCTGGTTAAAGCAGCTTCTGCAATGCATGTGGGGGTAAATATGGGGGAGTCTGTGCCTTTCTCTTTTCCTACTTCAACACGAAGCAGTGATTCTTGAACCGTTATTAATATCTAGAGCAGATCTCTGCTAGGAACTTTATAAGAAACAGAGCAGCAGAATGTTGTCCTTGGGACCTGCTGGTGTGTGTAAGATCCTCTCAGTTGAGACTCTGTGCTTGGCACAGACACCTAAACCCCGTGGCTGAGAGGGCTCCTAAAGAACAGCAAACTCCTTCCTGTGGCACAGCCACAGATGTGTCACAGGGGCTGACAGTGGTGACCTGGATGGGAGCGAAGCTCCTTTGGGAGGTCACCTGGCCTCCTGGTGCAGGTGATGTGTTCAGGTGCATGGCTCTGTTTCCTCAGGGATGCTCCCAGTGACACGAGGCTGTGAGTGCCACCGTGTTTTCAACTGTTCCGTGTTGGTGTTCCCAGCTGACTTGGAGCTTTGTGCCTGTCACTCACCCCAGCACAGAATTAGAGTATTTGTCATAGCAGCAAATATCCATGGCAACTAATTCCCCAGTTCTGGGAACCTTCATGATTTTTGAAGTTTCTCTTTTCCTGTGAAATGCACAGGGGTGGTTCCACAAACTTTTTTTTTCAGGTCTTCTGCAACTGTCAGGAGTGGTGGCTCTTCTTGGAAGCGTGTGAAAAATACACCGGTCCCAGTTCGGAGGATGGGGTGAGTTTGGGTGGATTTGGCCGTGGGTGCCTGGGATGTGCCTCTCCTTTCCAGGGCTGTGCAGGAGTGGAGACCACAGGATTAAAGAAGCATCTTTTTGCTGTAGAAATACGGTGCTGCTGTGCAGCAAGTGGGGGTGTTACCTGTGCCCTCAGCTCATGAGGAGTCAGTGATGTTGTGTCAGGGCAGGCTGAGGTTGGATCTCAGCAAAAAGTTCTTCCCCCCAGAGGGTGGTGGGCACTGACCAGGCTCCCCACGGCAGTGGGCACAGCACCAAGGCTGCCAGAGCTGCAGGAGTGTTTGGGTGATCCTCTGAGGCACAGGGGTGACTCCTGAGGATGGTCCTGTGCAAGGCTAAGGGTTGGACTCAGTGATCCTTGTGGGTCCCTCCCATCTCAGGAGATTCTGTGACTCCATGTTAAATTTCAGCCTGTGGTTTGACACCCTTTCTGGGGGCTCTGGCTGGGAGGACTGGAGTGGTGAGGTGTGCCCAGTGTGCCCAGTGCCAGGGCTGTGTGGTTCAGCAGCCCCATCCTGTATTTTTGGAAGCCCGAGCACTCCCAGCTTTGCTGTTTTCAAACGTGCAAGTTACTCTGACTGATGCTGGATGCTTTTTATGATTCCCAAGTTATCACTGAGGTGCTTCCTGGCAGAGCCTGTGGAGCAAAAGGCACTGCAGGTTTATAGTGTGTGGTGAAGTGAGACTAATGCCTGGCTTTATTTTATCCCAGCAGTGTTTTCTGTGGCTTGTCTGCTGGGTTTCTGTGGTCTCTCCTGGGGACAGGCTGCCATTGGCCCCCTGGCTTTACATCTCCCCAGGGATGGAATTTTTATAAGCAGGAGGAAGAGGATGCTCAAAGCAAAAGTCACTTTGTGAGGGCATAAAGGTGACAGTCATCGTGGTACTGTGTAGTTTGTATTGATCACTCATGGCACTGTGAGCTCCCACTCAGAACTGGACTTTCATCATTTTGCCTCGAGTTATGAGACTCCCTTTGGAAGCTGGTGGGATGGTGGTGCTCCCAGGAGCCATTTCCTCTCAGGGATTGATTAGGAGGACACATAACTGGATTGGTTTTGGTAGCTGTGGTGAGATTACACTCCATTAGTCGCAGTATCTGCTGTATAATGTCATTAGTGATGGGTGAGTGCCCTCCCAGCCGGGCTGCCAGAGATGCCAAGTGGAGCAGGGTGGTTACAGGTCTGGATTCCAGAGGCACCATTCCACAGTAGAGAAACAGGATGGTGGGAACTCTGTGGTGTGCAGCAGAGGCAAACACCTGCTCTGGGGTTGCTGACCTGAAGCAGCTTTGCAGGAGAGCCCCTGGGGACAACAAAGTGACCAGGAGTCACCAGAGGTCAGTGGTGACTTTGGCTGCATAAGCAGAAGTGCAGTGTGTTGAGGGAAGGGACTGTCCCCTCTGCTCAGCACTACGTGCCCTGTCTGGGCCGTGGGTCTGGTTTGGGGGTCCCAGGATGAGGCTGGAGTGGTGGAGGGTTGTGGGAGTGCTCAGCCTGCAGCACAGGAAGAGAGGGGAGACCCCCAGCTCTGTGGTGGAGGCTGTGAGAGCACAGAACACCCTCTGCTCTCTCCAGGAGAGGCAGAGGGCTGGGAAATCTTGCATGGACACACAGAAACTTGCTGGTCTGGGAGTGAGGGCTGAATACTGGGATGATAAGGGTCTGGGGGTGGAGGGACCTCCTCACTATTTCAACTGTGGATACACAGGGTTCTGAGCAGCCTTATCAGGATGCAGATGCTCAGAGCAGGAGGCTGGACCTGAGGCCTCCTGAGGTGCCTTCCAGGCATATTTCATGTACCATTCTGTGATAATTTGGTTTGTGACATTTCAAACTTAGCTTGCCTTCAGGTCTCCAGATGCTGATGGTAGTGCAGAAAAGCTGTGTTATATCCATGGCTTGTCCTGGAGCCTCAGGGATTGTGTGTGTTCTCACAGACTCTCCCACCTCCGTGGCGCCCTGAATTGAGGGAAGGACTTCTGCCAGATACTGGGACAACCTGAGGATTTGCAAGCCAAATGTAGGATGGGATTAAACTGTGCTTTGCTGTTTTATCATGGATTTATCTGTTAGAGTTTGTAATAAATACAGTGTTTTGCTGGAGCACTTGAGAAGGCAAAGACCCAGTTGAGTTTGTGATCCCGTTAGGAGTGGAATTGGCTGGGGAGCTAAAGGATAGGAATTTTCCTATTTTTTTGCCTGTGCAGTCTCTGGGATGTCCCAGCTGGGTGCTGCCCTGCAGCTGTTTTCCCAGGAACCTGCATTTTTATGTAAGTAAACATGGAGTATGCACTGGATGAGGCATCTCCTTCCTGTTTCTTTCCTTTACACCACAAGGAAAGCAGTAACGACTTCTGTTCAACATGGAAAAACCTATGGATGCAAGCTCTGTGGAAGTTTACTTTTGAACTTGACACTTGACTTGCAGAGGTCTAGAAATTTGTTCTTTTTGCCCTCTAACAAGCCTATTTCCCCCTCCTTCCAGTCTGCAAACATCCAGCCAGGAACTGTCACTTGTAAGTACCTGCAGAGACTGCAGCTCTGTATCCCAGCACAGACAAGGTCTGGAATTACTGGACTGGATTGAATTCTGCAACCCTTAGGTCTCTTTGCAGTGCAGGAATGACCCCTTTGGCTGCTGATTGTTGATATTCTCCATTTTGGGGATGTTACAGGTTCATTTATTATCTGCCATCCCCTGCTTTAAGCATGAAGCACATGCTGTGGGAATGGAACTGATTCCATGAGCATTTATACTTTTGATTTCCAAGTGCACAATACCTGACCAGGTTGAATGGTTGTGAGAGCCAAATCCTGCTGGCAGTGGAGGCTGAGATCTTTAGGGAGAAATCCTTGTGGATGCTGCAGGGAGGCAGTGGTGCATTTGTAGGAAGCACTGGGGTCATGGTTTTCCTCTGTCATGTGGCTGCAGTGCCTGTGGTTTCACAGGATCGGGCTGGGGGGCTGGAACAGCAGAAGGAGCTGCATAATCTTTAATCCTGGTATCATGGGATGATTTGAACTGGGAGGGACCTTAAAACTCATCCAGTGTCACCCCCTGCCATGGGCAGGGACACCTCCCACCAGACCAGGTTGCTGCAAGCCCCGTCCAACCTGGCCTTGGACACTTCCAGAGATCCAGGGGCAGCCACAGCTTCTCTGCCCAACCTGTGCCAGGGCTGCCCACCCTCACAGCTAACAATTCCTCCCCCAAATCCCATCTCTGCCTGCCCTCTGGCACTGGGAAGCCATTCCCTGTGTCCTGTCCCTCCATCCCTTGTCCCAAGTCCCTCTCCAGCTCTTCTGGAGCCCCTTTAGGCATTGGAAGGGGCTCTCAGGTCTCCCTGGAGTGTTCCCTTATCCAGTTAGAACAATCCCAGTTCTCTTAGCCTTAGTGTAAGGTGGTTTTAATGTTGGGAACTTGGTCCGAGGTGTTTTCATGAAGATTTACAATTTCTGTAATTTTAGGAAGGAGCAATTTGAAAAGTAGCTAAAACACCAGTAATAAGTAGCCTCTAATCCTACAGGCACTGTCCTGAAGCAAAGCATCCTCATGGATATGGAGAGAATTAGAGTCTGTTTCACATTCAGGACACCATCCTTTAAATATTCCAGCTGTTTTCCATTTGCCCTGTAAAGGGAATAAGTGAAATCTGTCGAGCCCATTGTCCAATGTGACTTGTATGCAAAGTCCACTGTTACTGGGAGGTGCATTTTTAATTTACAAATTCAAAATATACCATTACCATTGCCCCATATCATATCCCATTGTCCCATTAGGTGTATTTTTAATTTACACATCATGGTTTATTTATGGAGCTGCTGGTTTGGTGCAACCCCAGTGCTTGAAATCCCTGTCTGGGTTCAGTGGTGGCACTTTGTGAGGCACATCCTTCTGCCTGGTGTGGTGGGCACCTCTGTCCCTTAAATCCTTGTGCCTGTGCTATAGTCGGAGCAGCTCAGTGTGGATACCATGTGATCCCTCTTGCTTACTTGGGAAAAGGGCACTGTGCTGCTTTTCACTGCTGTGTGCTCCTTAAATCCCAGAATCATGGAGTATCCTGGCTTGGAAGACACCCACAAGGACCATGGAAGACCAGCTCCTGGAGTATGTTGACCATATGATTCCATGCAGTGACGTGGTGTCTGCCTCCTCTTACAGCATAACCTTTTACCTCTGGTAAAATAAAAATAATAATGATAATAGTAAAAATAAAAAATATAATAATAAGACCTTGAAGGATTAAACCTACAGAAGATTAAAGAAATAAAAACGGGTAGAGGATGTAAGAAAAATGAGTTTATGTGCTTCAAAGCAGTTTGGTGGATCCTGGGAAGAAAGAAAGCTTTATTTGTCCCTCTGAAAACCAGCTGAGCACTGGGCTGTGCTCCTCTGCAGCCCAGCTGGGCTCTTCCTCCTCCCCTGGGAACACTCCCCATGTCCATCCTGCTGTGCTTCCCATGCCCATCCTGCTGCTCCTCTGGTGACATCCTTCCCATGGCTGAATCTGCTGGGGTGATGCCCAGGGCTCTGGGTCCTTCCTGGTGGCTGCTGGAGAGAGGGGAGTCACTTGGAGGGGCACATGGATGCAGAGGGCAGCTTTTAGGCCCAGCGTGGCCTTTTTTGTCTGTAGAAATGTTTGTACAATGTTAATAATAGATGAGTTTAAATCTGGGGAGCAGGATTCATCCTGCTATAGGCTGGAGAAAAGGCAAAGCCATGGCAAAGCTCTGGAGAGCTGTTTTCCTTCCGGTGGTGGCTGCACTTGTGGTGTTTGTTGTGTCACGGGGATCTGGCCCTGGCTGGGGATGCACTGGGAGTGTGCAGGGAGAGCTGTTCAGGCACAGGGCCAGCATCCCCTGCTTTTCCCGATTTCCCTATTGGCCTTCTGCACTGCCAAAGCACCCAACGTGTGTGTATGTGTTTGTTCTCTTGTTCCCTCCCTGCTTCTTCCTCCTCCCCTGGGATTTGTCCTGAGGAGCAGCCAGAACCTTGCATTCTGGTTTTGTGGTTGTGAGGGAGGCAGAGGAGGAGGTGTTCGGAGAAGGGGAGCGTTGGATGTGGCTCCTACGGAAATGGATTCTGCTGAGGCTAAAAATAAACCATTCCCAGCCCTGTCCCCGGGATGGGAGCTGCTGAACGTGAGCCCTTGGGCACTCAGGGACTCAGGATTTTCATATCCTTGGTAAAGCACTGGGGCTTGGACCTGCAGTGGGGTTTTGGGACCTGCTGGCAAACCCTTCTTTGTCCCAAGAGCCCCAGCAGGGTGGGCTGGGGAGGTTGTCTGAACAAGCAACAGGCAAAATGGGGGTTTGCTTATGAAAAAAACAAAACTAAAGGGGGCTTAGAGGGATTTTGAGCAAGGGCCTGGAGTGACGGGACAAAGGGGAATGACAGAGGGCAAGGATAGATTGGATATTTGGAAGAAATTCTTGGCTCTGAGGGTGGTAAGACCCTGGCACAGGTTGGGCAGAGAAGCTGTGGCTGCCCCATCCCTGGAAGTGTCCAAGGCCAGGCTGGAGCAACCTGGGCTGATGGAAAGTGTCACTGCTCATGGCAGGAGGTGGAATGAGATGAGCTTTAATGTCCCTCGCAACCCAAACCAGTGCATGGTTCTGTGACTTGGGTGGCTGGGTAGGTGTGCAGCAGGCTGCTCTGGAAGCCCCTTGGCTTCCCAGAGTGGCTGCTGGAAGGGAAGGCTGTGACTTTGGATAAAGTGCTGATGCTGCTTTTGTGAATGTGAACTTTTCCTGCATGGAGGAGAGCAGTGGGATGGCAGCTGGGTGGTCTTGAGCAGGTTTGGAGGTGTCCTGTGGAGGGCTGTCTAGGAGGACAAGGGCTTGGCTTGGCTGCAGTCAGAAGAGCACAAAGGGTTGAGAGCAGAGGGCAGGACTTGGACTGGGCTGAAACAGCTGGAATGTTTCTGCTGTAAAACCCCCGAGCATCTTATTGCACCACACACGTAGTCTTGCAACACAATGCTCTGAAATAACACCCAGAGTCCAGGCTGAGCACTTGGGAAGTTTTGTTAAAGCTGTAACTGCTCCTTGTCTGGGTGTGAGAGCTGACTCTGCTGGAGGTCACTGACTCTGCCTTCCCTCTTGGCCATGGGAACCCACAGTCTGTAGGATTTTTGCAGAAAACCAGCAGCCCCTGAACACTGATCCCAGTGCAGGGTATTGGCATGGTTTGGGTTGTAGAACCATGATGTTGGTTGGGTGGGAAGGGACTTTAAAGCCCATCCAGTGCCACCCCCTGCCATGGGCAGGGACACCTTCCACCAGCCCAGGGTGCTCCAAGCCCCATCCAACCTGGCCTTGGACACTCCCAGGGATGGGGCAGCCACAGCTTCTCTGCCCAACCTGTGCCAGGGCCTGCCCACCCTCCTAGGGAGGAATTCCTTCCCAATATCCCATCTAACCTTGCCCTCTGGCACTGGGAAGCCAATCCCCTTGTCCTGTCACTGAGATGTAATGCTGAAAGACACTTAGTCTCATAGTGAAGCAGCCAAGATGTACCAGGTCTGTCCCAAAGCTGTTGGCCAGGGTCACCTGGGCATCTGCAGGACTTGACCCAGGAGGGCCATCAGTCCCAGTCCTGGCCCAGCAAGCAGTCAACTCCTGCTTTCTATTTTAAATAAAACTCTTGGCATCTCCAGTGGCTGGAATGCCAGCTGCCAGTGCTTTATTGTTTGTTTGGCTGTGTCATGAGGAATGGGAAAGGTCTCCTACTGTGCCACACCACGCCTTGCACTCACAGTGCCAACGTAATTTGCTCTGCTGCTTTCATTTCTCCTCTGGGAAAAACCTGCTGTTCCCAGGATTGCTGACCTCCTCACTCCTCAGGAGCACATCCTCCAAGGATCAGCTGATCATTTCCTGGGTTAATGAAGGTCATGGAGGCACAGGATGCACAGGTCTCTCTTGCAATAGTCAAGTTTGTGCTCCCTTCTGCTCAGACTCCAGTGGCAATTTCCTTCCCCTTGGAATCTGCTCTGCAAGGCTCCCAATCCTGGGATATGCTGGTTGTAGAGCTGAGCACGGGTTTGTTGTGGTAAAAAGTTCTAGGTTACCTCAGGAGGCCACAGAAGCTGCTGCTGTTGGCTGAGGTTTGCCTTCAGCAGAGGCAGCTGCGTGTCCTGTCCAGGGAGAAGGTGCATCTGAAGGAACTGCTCTCCAGATCCACACTGGGCACACACCTGGGACCAGCCTCCACACCCTGCAGCACGTAAACCTGTAGTAAAGTAGTTGTTGAGGATTTCAAAGTCAAGGACTGAGAAGCAACAGTAAGGATTTCAGATGTGAAATTTCATCTTTCTTCTTGTGCCTTGAAAAAGAGGAAAAAAAATATGTGCAACCGTGTGGACTTTGCATCTGGATATCAATCCTTAAGGAATATTTCACCCAGCAGGAGATTCTGCATCTGGGTATCTGTCTCTAAGGAATATTTCATCCAGAGAGAGATCCTCTGCTGTAATTGAGTGTTGTTTGAAAGCTGGCAAGAAGTCAGGAGAGAGGTCACAGGCCATGATTCATGTGGTGTCTATGAGGGAAATGTATTTGGTACTGAAAGCACTTGCACAAAGAGAACTGCTCGAAGCATGGAAGAATTCTTGGAAGTGAGCTCATCTGTCCACACTCGAGCTTGGAACCATGGGCTAAGTCTATGCTCAAAGCAAATACATGCCTGAACTGTGTAGTCTGGAAAAACAAGGGTTTTTTTGACCAATCTGAATGTTGTTAGTGGGATAGGGGTGGGAGTCAGAGTGGTCCTGAGTGTTGGCTGTGCTGTGCTCTGTGTGCTCCCGTGTCCTTGGCTACGGTGCTGAGAAGATACAAACATGAGCTGACTGTGGCTGATCTTTACTCTGATCATTTCATGCAATTGCCAAGGGCAGAAGGACCAGCAAAAACTTGAAATCAGGTCTGTAATGAGAAAAAGGACTGCTTGAGGCTCTCATCTGCTGCAGTGCATTTATTCCTTGCGCAGGAAGGACATTTATCAAGTGAATGTTGTGTGTGGTCACTCATTCTTGCTTAAAAATGAGCCACCAAGCACGTGGGTCAGACCTGGCCCAGGTCCTGGCTTGCCGTGGGGCCTGTGGAGACTTTGGGATCTGGATCAGACCTTCATAAACTGTTCATTGATGGGATTATTTTGGCAGCAGCACAGCCCACGAGTCTTGATGGGGTTTTTCCCCTCTGGATCTTTGGCATTTTCACTTGGAAAGTAATTAAAGCAGCAAACTGGGGTGCCTGGGGGCTTCCTCTGGCATTTTTGGAAGAGGTGAAGAGGGTTTCTGGTGGGGTTCTCTGAGTGTGCACCAGCCTCCTGTGCAGCTGCCAACATCCCTGCTGGGCTGTGTGTGAGCTCTGGGGCAGTTTGGCATTGCTCAGGCCTGTTTGTGGCTGCCAGAACATCCCCCTGAGCTGAGGGTTTATCTTTGGGAGCTACATCTGGGCAACGAGTCAGAGAGGAAGGTGGGCAGGCCCTGGCACATTTTGGGCAGGGAAGCTGTGGCTGCCACTGCATCTCTGGGAGTGTCCAAGGGCAGGTTGGAGCACCCTGGGCTGGTGGAAGGTGTCCCTGCCCATGGCAGGGATGGGACTGGAGGTCTCTTCCCATCCAACCCATTCCACGATTCTGTGATGAGCCTAAAGGGGAGGAATTTTGGTGCATCCACTGTACGGGTGAGGGAGTTCAGGTGCTACAGATAGCTCTCTGTCCTCCCCAGGAGCTTTTTTCTTGGTGCCCAGTGATGTTACAGCCACCACCAGCGGCGTTGCAGAAGATGCAGATGCGGTGTGCAGCCCATTCCCCAGTTCAAGTGCAGATCTCGGCTCGCCCCCAGCCGTTCCCGGTTCCTCCCAGCCATTCCCAGCTCTCCCCAGCCGTTCCCATCCTGAGGAGCAGTGGGTTTTTGGGAGCTGCCGCCCTCGCTGTGGTTTCCCGCAGGGATGGGCGGCGTGTCCCTGTGCTGTGTCAGGGAGGGCTCGCGGCGCTCCTGACACCCCTGTCGGTGTTTCCTGCTGGCCACGTACGGAACTTTTCCCAGCCCTTTGCCAATGCTGATGTGAGAAACTCACATGTGAGACTCAGACCCAAAATGGGTTTTAGAATAAAAGTTTATTATCTGGTGAAAGCAAACAGCGATGCTGGATGGGGCGGAGTCCTCGCTCCTCAAAAACTGCATCCCAAACACAGCACAGACTGGGGGGTTTATCCAGTTACTTCACACATATTCATTACATCATATACATTTTACAGTGTGATGCTAAACAGTCTTCAACAGATGTTTCTTTGCTGTGTCAGTTCTGTTGACTATAATTCACGTATTCTGTGGTAAGGGCTCAGGGAAACTAAGCAGTTCTACCATAATTCAAGTATTTCCTTGATAGGGAAACAAAGAAACTAAGCGGTTCTACCATAATTCACATTGTTTTGATAAAGAAGAGAAACTGAGCAGTTCTACTGTAATTTACATTGTTTTGGTGAAGAAGAGAAACTAAACAGTTTTACCCTAATTTACCTCACCTCTGTAGTAATAACAACTCGTTCACTTTATGGGAGCTGAAAGTACCTGTTTGGCTTTGACTGACACACATCATCATGACGTTTATCACACCGAGGTCCCTCCTGCTGGAAGGGAAGGGCAGAGCTCTTTGTGGTGTGCAGCATGTTGGGTTGTGCCCAGCCCCAGGGGTGGTGGCTCACCCCGGACGGGCACCCACCTCAGGGAGCTCACGGTGAGGTGTCCTTATCAGCACCTCCAGAGGTGCAGAGGAGATAGCATGGCTTGGTAAGAGGACTGGGAGTTTATTTTTTTGCTTTCCATGAAAAGCCCAGCGTAAAGTCCCTTTGCCTGGCCGTATCTGCACTTGCTGATGCTGCACTGTGTTATCTCCTGCCCACTGCTGAGGTCTCCTGGCAGAAAACCTGCACCGTGCACGTGAGAGAGGCAGAAATGTGCTATAAAAGCTAATCCTGAAGGTGTTGCACAGGGGTGGGTTGCTTTTAGGGAATCCTTATATTTGAGATGGGAGTCTTTTCTGGGGGAACAGTGCAGAAACAGAACATCCCTTTTTGGGGAATGAAGAGAAGGGGACTGGAGCTTGTCTGTGCCTTTTACTGTGATTCTGATTTTGGCAGGAAGAGCATTTGTAGGTCTGTGCATTTGTACTGTCTCTACACGCTACTGGTTTGGGACACGAGACCCTTGGCACCCTGCTTGGGTGTGTTATGTGTTGGGAGAAGATTGCCCAGTGGCACAACCTGTGCTGCTCATCCACCCACCGAGCAGCTCTGCCACTGTTTGATCTAGGAAAAGAATTTCTAGGCTGTTGTTTCAGAGCCCCTTTGGCTTGGCAGTGCTGGTTTCGTGCCCTGCCCATCCCTCACTTCCATGTGCTTTCCCAGCAATGAGTGTTCTGATGTAACTCACTTCCATCCGACAGGAGTCTGCCCATGGAGTGCTGATGTTGGCACAACGTGCTCCTGGGATGTTCCTGCCAGACAATGCCAGGGCTGAGTGTTGTGCCATGTCCTGCTCTGCCCTGAGCTGTCCTGGAGGTTTTTCCTTTCCTCTGAAGCATAGAGGGACATGAGCTGTGTGTAAATGGTGTGGAGCAGAAAGTGCCTTATGGGTTTTATCTTGTGAAAAGCTTGCCTTTCACTGAGGTGGGTGTTGCAGCCAAACTGAAGTTGGAAAAGCACTGGAGAAAGGAGAGTGGAATCCAGATTGCTGTGCTTATTTCTCACTGACAGGAGAAGTGCATGGCCAGGGCTCCCCCAGATCCCTGCTTGGGTGGTGTTGCTGAGGCTCATTGGGGTTGGGTCCCAGGAGCTGGCTTGGGAAGCTGTTGGAGGGGAATATGCCCATGATTTGTGGAGGTGGTGAGTACCTGAGCTGCAGAATACCCCTCTGGCTGACCAGGATTGCAGTGTGGATTGCATCCCTCTAGCTGGCAGGAATTGCAGCCTGGATTGCATCCCTCTGGCTGGCAGGAATTGCAGTGTGGATTGCAGGTTTTCCCTTAAACCTGATCCTTCCTGATCTGTGCCCATCCTGACTGGCCAGTTGCAGATTAATCGGCCTTTAAATAGAACTGAGTCATGTGTTCCCGCAGCAGCCTCAGCCCAGCACTGGCCATTTGCTGCTTTGGGGGTGATTTGAGCTTCTCTGGGTTTGGGGAAGGTAGAAAGAGGAAGGAAAGAGAAAATCAGAGCTGTTTTTCACGTGGAGCTTGTGGTTTGTGAGAGCCCTGCTGAGCCAGTTGTGCTGAGCACGGCTGATGCTCTCTGGGGAGCACCTCTGCAGCCACAGGCCTCCTTCCTCTTGGGCATTTCAGTTCTGGGATTGAGTCATCATAGAAACCCTTTTTCCTTGAACCCAGAGAGAGTAATAATCCTGAGAGGTTTAGTGTCTGTGGTCCATCCCCTGCGAGCTCTTGGCCTCAAACAAAACCAGTTTTAAAATGCTTCTTGGGATTTCTCACACCTAAAAGGGACTGCTGAGATTTCACTGGCTTTATATCCCAAATTACTCCGAAGAAAGACATGCAGAGTCTCAGTTCACTGGGGAATGTGCTGTGAAGCACTTTGCAGTAGGTTCCTGCATCCAGTGGTTCAGATGTTGAGGGGTGGGGTGGGGGTCTCAGTGAATTCAAGCCCCAGATGTGAGCATGGATGCACTGGGAACTGGTGCCAAGGCAGGAGGGAGGGGCTGGGCAGGAGGTGCTGGCACAGCAGCCATTTGTTGGCAGTGAGAAACAGAGTATGGCTCCTGCCCCTGCTCCTTGTGGGAATGGTGGCCCAGGATGGCAGAGCTCAGCCTAATCCAGATAGCCTTGACAGACTGTGGATTCTGCATGGAGATCCTTGTGCTTTGTGGAACAGCATCCCGTGGGAAGAGCAAAATGGGCACAAATGGCCCTCCTGGCACCGTGGGGTCTTAGGGCTGAGTTGTCTTTTGTGCTGCCCCCCACTCCTTTTGGTAAGGAAACAAAACCCCCTGAGAGGAATTTCCATCTCTGTTAATTAAGAGCAGGCTCAGCCTGCTTGCCCTGAGGGCCATGGTGATTGTTCAGCATCATCTTCCACCTAAAAAAGGTGCTGAAAGTCTTCCAGTGCTTTGCTGTTGTGGGCAGGCAGAGTGTGAATCCAGCCGGTGTCCCCTGTCTGTCCCCAGCTACTGCATTGCCAGCTCTGCCTGGTTTGCTCCTTGGCCTTGATTCCTGTTCCTCCTCTGCCTGCAGCACTCCCTGCACCTGACTCCAAAGGGCATTTCCCAGTTATGCCCTGGGTATCAATATTTCTCTATGGCTGCAGAGCCCTTAATGTTATGCTATTTTCCAGTGTGATGGAAAAATGAAATGAGTAAACTGGTTTCAACTTAATCCATGAAAGAAACAGTCAGAAAAATAGATCTTAATCTCTGAGTCAGTAGAGGTCAGTGGTGTGAGAAGCGGCAAAGCTGTCATAGAATCATGGAATGGTTTGGATGGGAAGGGATCTTAAAGATCATCTCATTCCACTCCCATCCATGGGCAGGGACACTTCCCACTAGACTAGGTTGCTCCAAGCTCCTTGAACACTGCCCCAGGGAAGGGCAAGATCTATAGGATTGAGAGCATTTCTCTGGGAATGACTTAAACTGCTTTGATTCCTGTGTGGAGCTGCAGTGTGGGTGATGCTGAAAATGGCAGCAGAGCTGCAGGTTGGTGTTTGGGGAGCTCCCTGCTGAGCTTTAGTTTTGGAGCTGTGCACTCACCAGCCTGGGCATCAGTGGCTCCCTTGGGAAGCTGGATGGTCCCCACCAGGGCAGAACCTCCCCGGGTGTGTCAGACCTGCTCTGTTTGGCTCAGCTGAAGGAGTTGTTGAGCTGCCAGGGTTGCAGGTGCACCCTCTGGTCCCAAAGTTGGGCTCCTGGGAACTCCCTGACCTCCTGGTCAGTGCTCAGGCTGGGACTGTGTTGTGCCTGGGACATGGTGCTGGGCACAGCAGGCTTGGTTCCTGCTGGGATTCTCTGCCTCATCCTGTTGGAGCTGTGAGAAATCACATTTTAGGAGGGGAAACACTCCCCAGAATGGTGCTGAGCCCTGCTGGGCAGTCAGAGGAGTTCCATTGGCATCCCTCCTGCTTCCCTGAGTGTTGGGAGCAGAGAGTGAGCTGGGGCTGCTCATTCCTTGCCATTGCAATTGCAAATGATTACAAAATATATTACAAATTCTGGGTAAGCAGCATCCTGCCAGCATCCCAAGCTCAGCCTTTGGCTGTTGGGATATCACCAAACCACGGCTGGGGGGGTTTTGCTCTGTGGATAAATCTGTCTTGGGAGCTCCTACAGGGGAGTTTTACTATTTATATACAGTGAGATTTGGTACAGCCGTTAAAACCAAACAGTCTCCTGGAGCTCAAGAGTCCCTTCAGAACTGGGAAGCAGGGCTTTAAATCAGGATTTGCTGCTCTTTTATGGCCCTGCAGTGTGTAGATGCTCTGTCAGGCTGTGGAATAGGAGTCACTGAAATTTAGACTCAAGGAGGTTTTTACTGAAGCCTTTTTAAGGAACTGATGCTGTAAATTATCTTGTCAAGCTCAGTGTGTTTAGATTTGTGGTGTTAAGGAGCTCAAGCAGCTTTTCCAGTCAAAAAAAAAAAAAAAGAGAAATGCTGCAAATAATATTTTCACTGTTTTCACAAGGAGATATTTGAAGGTTTTTGCAAAAAAGCCCTCATTGTGAGTGCCTGGCATACAACAGCTGTACTGGGCTGGTGGGGAGAGAGGGTGTTGGTGATGCCAGTTTGAAATGCCTATTATTGTGTCAACATAAAACCCCCCGAATGTGCGTGTATTCAGAGCAGTATCCTCAGATGGCTTGGACAGAATCCTTGCAGGAACTGTGACCTGTGCATCCAGAGGAGGTTTGACAGCTGGAATTGTGGCAAAGCATGTTCCTGCTTTTAGAGCCAGGACTCTCCCCTCTGGTGACCTTAATGCATCCCCAAGCAGCACAGTTCCTGCCACAGGAATGATTCTGGGGCTAAGCCACGACACTGTGTCTGTAACTCCGGGCCTGCCCACGCTGGGCACGGTGTCTGTGCCTTGGGATTGGCTCAGGGCCTGCATGGAACCTGGCCTGGAGCTTTGGGGATCTTCCTACAGGGAAAAGGGGTTCTACTGACCCACGACAGGAGCTCTCCCCTGCCTGGGTGGGTGCTTTAGTCCTCTCTGTGATGTTTTGGGTTACTTTCTCCCTGTAGCTGTGTCCTGGCCGGGACTCCCTGCAAGGCTGCCAGTGCCCTTCCTGCCTCCCATGCACCGCTCTTATTTTGCATCTCTGAAGGTTGTTTTGTGGAATAAAACCCTCTAACCCAGTGAGGTTCTAGACAGGTCCATTTATTCCAGGCCCGGGTGCAGGGGGGATCTCTCCTCCAAAAACATGCGCCCCTGGCTGAGTTAACAAAGGGTTTATAAGCAGCTAAGTTATACATATTCAGTTTTCTTTTATGCATAAACATTATTTCCTTGGAGAAGGCGGGGTTATTATAATGAGCCTCAGGAACTGATTTCCATTTTCTCCACTCTGTGCTGCTGCTTCTTGCGTGAGCTGTTCCTCCTGGGAATTCGGGACAGGGGTCCCTGGGGGTCTTTAGGGATGAAGCAATGAGTCTTCCTCCTCTGAATGTTTTACCTTTTGCTCAAAACTGGTCTAAGCCAGTCTTGTTGGCAACTGTAACTGGTCTAATTGGATTTATCTTTTGACACATTTTCTGATTTATCATCAGGTATCCTGGCTGTTTTAATTGGTCCAAGAAGCTTTAGACCTCTTGGCCTGGCCCCTTTCAAGGACACTGTGTGAGTTTTGCTGCAGTGAATTTCATAGTACTAAGGAAATTCTATGATAAGTATAAAAGCATAGAAAATAAGCATCATTATAAGCCCTGGGTAAATAAGCATAAACAAAATCAGCATAACCAAACCAAATAAGCATCATAAGTCCTAAGTAAAATAAACATAGCCTCTCCTTTCCCTTCCCCCTCATCAAGGTGAATCCCATCATTTGCTCCCTCGCAAAGCTAAAACCTCCTGGAGGCTCCTCTGCCTGCACCTCTGTGTGCCCCGTGGCTGAAGAGGCTCCCCCAGCTCCCTGCAGCCTGCCCAGCTGCTCCAGATGCACAGGGCTGGCATTACAGTGGGAAGGGGCAGCCTGGAAATCTGCCGGGATCACATTGTGCAGTAATAATGAATCAGCAGATCCCGCGGAGCACGAGGGCTCTGAAGGGCACCTCTGCTTTTTGCCTGGGTGCAGACAGGGGAGATTGTTGGCTCCGGGCTGGGTCAGGTGCCTGCCTCGTGTGTGGGTGCTGAGTGATGGGAAGTGATTTCCCATGCAGATTGGCACGGCAGGGGAAGTCAGGGAGCAGAATCCCAGTTTTCTTGGGTGCTCAACGTGACTGCAGCTCCTTCAGTGCAGTCACCTTGGAGACCTTTGCTGTGTGCGGGAGAGAAAATCGGTTTAGCATCTCTCTCAGGGTGGGAGGGGATCCCTCCTGGGAACTGCAGCAATGTGAAGGGGTGATTTGGGGATTAAAATCAGGGCTTGGTTTCTTTGGGGCCACTTTACCCCCTGCAAAGAAGTGTAACCACGCTGTGCACTGGGCCCAAACTTAACCTGTGGTGCTGAGAGACACGAACCATGAATCTTTAGGAGTCTCCAGGAGGGTTTTGTGTCCACGTGTCGAGCTTGGGTGTGACTCTGGGATAAAGCAGGTCAGAGGTGTCACCAGGATGCTGTGGTTGGGCTTGGGGGATTTGACTTCATGCTCAGTCAGAGTGGCCTCCTTATACCTACAAGGAATAGGGTTGGGGGAGTACCTCTGGATTGCTGCCTGTCCCTCCCTGGGAGAGACTGGATCTCCATCCCATGAAGGACTCTGACTGACATTTCTGAGAGCAACTCTATGCTGTGCCTGTGAAACCTCCCTTAAGAGACCTACAAACTCCTGTGCTGTGATGTTCTTATGGAGTTACAGAGTCATTCTGGTTGGAAAAACCCTCTGAGGTCATTGAGGTCAACCATTAACCCAGGACTGCCAAGGCCATCAGTAACCCATGTCCCCAGGTGCCACATGTACACCTTTGTTTGGCATTTCCAGGGATGGTGAACTCCACCACTTCCCTGGGCAGTCTGTTCCAATGCTTAACCACTCTTTCAGTGAACAACTTTTTCCAAATATCTCACCTGAAACTCCCCTGGCACTACTTGAGGTTATTTTCCCTTATCCTAATTATCCTAATTCTTCTCCGGGAGCAGAGCCTGACCCCCACCACCATCTCCCCCCTCCTGGCAGGGACTTGCAGAGCCAGAAGGTCCCCCCTGAGCCTCCTTTTCTCCAGGATGAGCCCCCCCAGCTCCCTCAGCCCCTCCTGCTTCTCCAGCCCCTCAATGTCCCTCCTGAGCTGAG
>VXAU01005423.1:24450-48489 GCA_013399695.1 Formicarius rufipectus | reverse complement strand
GTCCATGGATCCAGCCTGGCCACAGTCCATGGATCCAACCTGGCCTTGGTCCATGGATCCAGCCTGTCTCTGGCTGGGGTCAGCAGAGCTATGGGGTGGGGCAGGGGTAGTCTGTGCTCTCCTGCAGGCTGGGGAGCTTTCGCCCCTGGACAGGGAGTCTTGGATGCAGCTGTTGGCAGTGGGATGGTGGTGGGTTAAGGCTGTTGCAGTGTGGGCTCTCCCAGCTGTGCCGAGCTGGGGGCAAGGAGGGCTATTGGGAATCAAGCCCCAGGAAATCCTGCTGCTCATGTGGGTGAGCCTGGGGAGGGACTAAGGAGTGTGTCAGTAGCACAGGTGCTCTGACAGCATCATGCTACTTTCATTTGCCTCACAGATGGAGAGCTTTGCATGCAAGATCTGAGCACAAAACACCAAACCCCATGATGGGACAGGACATAAGGAGCCACAAAATGCTGGATACAGGACAGCAGTGGAAGGGAGGAAAGCAGCAATGGAAACGAGACAAGGAAGGCCAGTGGGGTGCAGGTGGTCACTCTGCTTTTAGTGCAGCCAAAAGGAGTGGGCACAGTGGGATGTGAACCAGCTGCTGGAATGCTGGGGTGATGTTCCTGCTCTCTCTAAGTGCTGCTGCCTGTCCTTGTTTCTCTGAGGAGCTTGTCCAGCCTTGGTGCCCTGGATGTGAGTGCTGCCTGTGGGATGTCTCCATGGGTCTCTGCTGGATGAGGGTGCATGGGTGATGTTCTGGGGACTGTCACTGAAAGCCAGGAAAGAAACTGTCCAACAAGTTTGCTGGGTTAGAAAGCCAACATTACTTTATTAGCAGTGCTGGATGCATGAGGATCATTCCTCAAAGCATGCATGAGTAGCAACCCATCAGACCAGGTTATATTCATGAGACTAGTACATATTCGTCATATTTCTAGTACATATTCATCACATTTCCTGAATACTTGCATATATGCTAATTATTAGGATATGAGTAGGGATCTTTTGAAGGTCTTTAGTGGTCATTTGGGATCATCCTACTCCCCAAAATTCCCTTTTATAGTTGTATATCTTCTGCTGAATCTCCTGTCATTGAGATATCTCAGATAGCTTGTCAAGTCATGATGCACTTTCCTAATCATTCCTTACTCTGACCCTCCGTGTTCTCAAAACTAAGGCATCTACTAGTTGATGTCTATATTAATCACTGATACAAGTAAATAAGAAAGCACAGTAGATACTAATCACTGGTATAAGTAAATAAGGAAGCACAGTAGATATTAATCACTGATTTAAGTAGATGAGGAAGCATTAGCTGGCACAAGACTTTCTAGTCACAGCTATGGAGAGCTAACACAAGGCCACACTAATCTCTGATATTTCTACTAAGCACTGTAAGGCACAAAACTAACTATAAACCACAAATACAGGGGCCATACACTATTGGGCCAAAGTCAGAAGAATTTCCCCACTATGTGAGTTTGGCTTGGCTCCCCACCAAACTCGGCTGGGAGCTGGTCAGCTCTTCCATCCCCCTCCTGAAAAAGGGAAAAAAGGTAGTAAAAAGGAAAATGTAGTAAAGGAATATATATATATTTACAGATATTTCATGTATGTACAACTAAGCACTATGTACATAGGATACAAGGATTTCAAGCAATCCCAACAGGGGAAAAGGGGAAAAGGGGAAGGGGAAAAGGACCAAAAGGGTAAAAACAAAACAGACCCACACAATTGAATCCCAGGAATTAGCTCAGTAGAACAACTAACACAATAAGATCTCACCACCTTCCCTTAGGAGAAGTGAGTTCCTTCCCTCCTGTGCTGACACAGCCAACAGCCCTCAGCCAGGCCTGAACTAACAGAGATAAGCCAGACCTAAACCCCGAGAGCTGCCGGCTCTGTGCTCACCCAACAAGGGAGAGAAAAGAGAGCCAGAGGAACCTCCCTCTCTGTCATTTATCCACCTGATTCCATAAGGGAATGGGATGGAATACGGCCTTAGTTTTACCCCCAGTTTCTAGGTGTGTTGGGTTTGCTCAGCTCCCCGCCAAACACAGCTGTGAGCTGGCAAGCTCTCCCCACCACTCCCAACAAAAGGGAAAAAAAATAAGTAAAAGGCAAAATTAATAAAGGAATATATATATATTTATAGATATTTTATTTATATACAGCTAAATACTATGTACATATAATACAAGGATTCCAAACAAATCCCAAACACCCCAAAAAAGGGAAAAAGGGGAAAAGGACCGAAAAAGATAAAAACAAAACAATCCCACTCAATCAAATCCCAGGAATTCATTCAGTAGAACAATTAACACAGTTAATTGTGTTAACAATTAACACACAATTAATTGTTAACAATTAACACAGAACAATTAACAATTAACACAATTAACACAACTCCTCTGTTGACAAAGAGGGAAGGCTGAGCTCAGAGAGATCAGCCGAGGCCTGAACACTGAGAGCTGCTGGCTCCGTGTCGACCCGACAAGGGAGAGAAGAGGAAAGAGCCAAGACAGGAAACTCCCTCCTGTCTTTATACACCTGATTACGTAAGGGGATGATATGGAATACTTCCTTAGTTTTGTACCCTGGTTTCTAGGGAAGGGCTACAGACAAACTACCACACTAGGGAAGGTCACCGGACAAACCACTACACCCACGTGTCCCCGTGTGGAGGTCAAAACTAACGGTCCCCGCTTGATGGGGAGGCAAGCAGGAACAACTTTATTGAAACTATAACACAATATATATGCTCAGTAAATGAATATTCATCCCAGGGTTTGACTTATGCTAAACATGGGGGGAGATGTTGTAACTATGGGATAACACACCATTAACTGTAGAGAGACACATGGTAATGGACATATTAGCAATACAACGACAAGTTCAGGGTGTATCTCCAAAGTCGAGGTAGCTTCAAGCATCTTGGAGACAGGGAGGTGACAGAGCTTTGCAGTCTCTCATCTGTCAAGAGATGTCTATTTAGGCTTCTCCCAAGGTCTCCTCTACATCTCTGTTAACTCCTTCGTTGCTAAGTATTTTTGTATTCCAACATCCCCACACTGCTGCCGAACCTCCTTCTGAAAGGCCCCCAGCAGGTTTGCTGCTGAGCCCTGACCCTCCGTGCTCCGTGTTCCCGTGCAGGACGCAGGCAGAGATGGCCCACACGTGCCGCGGCACCATCAACCTGTCCACGGCGCACATCGACACCGAGGACTCGTGCAACATCGTGCTGTCCAACGGGGGCAGGACCTACCACCTGAAGGCCAACTCGGAGGTGGAGCGGCAGCGCTGGGTCACGGCCCTGGAGCTGGCCAAGGCCAAGGCCATCCGCATGAGGAACAACCAGTCAGGTAGGGAGCTGCTGCTGCTGCTGCTGCTTCTGCGTGGGCTGGAGCCTCCACGGTGCCTCCCCGTGCCTCCTAATGTGGTGGTGTTCACCCGGTGTCCACCCAAACCTCCCGGCCGCCCCCTTTGCCCAGAGGGAAAGACAAAGGAGAAAAGGCAAAAAAAAAAAGCTGAGAGAGAATGGCAAAGCAAACTCAGAGTGGCTAAATACTGAAATTTATTACTAACGAGATAAGAGCTAAAACTAAAAGTAAGAAACAAATCAATCTTAAGGACATCTTTCTCCTCCCACTCCTCCCTCCCTCCAGCAGTCCCAGGGAGCAGGGAATGGGGGATTTGCAGTTGGTTGTTGTTGCTGCCATTGCTCTTGTCCTGGGGGTCACTCCATGGGGGGCAGTCGGGTCTCTGCCCCCCGATGGGCTCCGTGGGCTGCAGGGGGACAACCTGCTCCCCCACGGTCCTGCCCACGGGCTGCAGGGGGGCCACAGCTCTGAGTCCTTCCCCTGCTCCCCTGGGGTCCCTCCCATGGGGGACAGTCCTGGATAGACTCTCCAAGGTGAGTCCACCCCCCGGGCAACACTTCTGCTGGGGGAAAACCTGCCTCAGGTGGGGCTCCTCCATGGAGCACAACCATGAGTCTCTTGCAGGATCTCGCTCCATCCTGGGCCTCCCACAGGACAACAGCTCCTTCTGCACCCACCTGTTCCTCAATGGGTGCAGGGGGGTCTGTGCACCCCAAGGGATCTCCACGGGCTGCAGGGGGTACAACAGCTGTGAGTCCTTCCCCCCTCCGTGCTCCCGTGGGGTCCCTCCTTCTCCTCCTCCTGCTCCCACCTTGGTCTCTGCTTTGTTATCCCATGGCTGGAATTTCCCAACTGCCCTACGCTCCTAAATTCTTCAACATGTGATCCCAGAGTTGTGACTGTGATTCTTAATTGTCTCAGCTTTGGCCACCAGCAGGAGGTCCCTCCTGGCCCTGGCTGTCATTGGCTTCACAGGACAGGGGAAGCTTCTGGCAGCTTCAAACAGAAACCATCCTAGAACCCTCCCCTTCTACTAAAATTCAGCTTCAGAAACCTATGACAGCTAAGCCATGCAGAGCCCACACGGGGTCGTCCACACTGGTGTGGGGCTGGGGGTTCCACAGGGGCACAAAGGGGTGGGCACAGCCCTGTGGGCACCACTCGTCGTTTCAGCTGGCTGGGCAGCTCTGGGAGGCCTTCAGAGCTGTGGAGAGCCAGTGCAAATGAGCTGGTGGGGTTTGCTGTTGGAGTGAGGATGATGTGCCCTTCTCTCAGAGGCTCTGATAGACAGGGAGTGCTGTCAGTGGGCCACAGGGTGGTGGTCCCACAGCTTAAGGGGGTTTGGTAGATGACACTTCTTGAGTTGAGCTCTCTCTGTGTATCTCTGCTCCTCCCCCTTACACACACCCTGCTGTGCTCTGGTGTTTGTTGAGGTGTTTGCTGGAGCAGCTTTGGCAGCGCCCCATCCTGTAGGGCTGTCAGAGCCCCTGCCTGTTTCACAGCCTCTCCCCAGAGGGATGTTTTTACTGCTCTGCTGTGAAATGGGTTGGTTAACAAACAGAGCGTGTTAGAAATAGTTCAGTGTTTGTAAATCTTTGGGGGTTAACATTGGGTTTTCTTCTGCAAACCAGCATGGCTTTGAGTTGCAGAAAACAAACCTCAGGAATGGAGAAGAGAAGCGCCAGGGAGAAGTTAAATCTCCTTCCACTGTCTAAAGGGACTCCAAGAGAGCTGGATGGGGACTTTGGACAAGAGCCTGGAGGGACAGGATAAGGGGGAATGGTTTCCCACTGCCAGAGGTCAGAAATAGATGGAATATTGGGGGGAGAAATTCTTGGCTGTGAGGGTGGAGAGGCCCTGGCACAAGTTGGGCAGAGAATCTGTGGCTGCCCCATCCTTGGGATGTTCGGTCCTGGGCAGGGCTTGGAGCAACCTGGGCTGGTGGAAGATGTGCCTTCACAGGAGAGATGGAGTGAAATGGTCTTTAAGGTCCATTTCAACCCAATCCATTCTTTGATTCCATGATTCTGTGAATGTATTAAAGAGCTGGCTGTCTCCTCTGTCCTCTGGAAATAAATCCACTCTCAGATCTTACTTTGGATACTGGAAATCAGCATTTCCTCTTATTTCATCATGTTCTCTTCTACAAGAGAAGGTGGAGTGAACACCTGATTTTATAATGCTTAGCTTAAAATGAAAATCTATCTTCATAAAATGCCCTGAATCCTTCAGAGAAGGGGTGTGTGAAGGTGACACCGGGGTGGTGAGGGATTTGTGGTGGGCCTTGGGGTCACTTTGGTTCGGTGCCCATCCCTCCTCACTGTCCTGGCTCAGGTTTGGGCTCTGGGACAGCTGCAGGTGCTGCTCCATGCCATGGACTGTGGAGAACATTCATCCAGAGGTACACGGTGCAGCTCAGCTGTCAGAGTCAGCCTGGAGGAGGGCTGGAGTTGGTTCAGTGCCCAAGGAAAAGCCTCAGATTCCCTGTGGGAAGTGCTGCTGTGTGCACAGCCAGCCCCCAGTGCTGAGGGCAACCCTGGGCACAGCTCTGTGCCAAAGGAGCAGCAGGCAGGGCTGAGGGGAGGCTCTGGGAAACACACGGGGTAACCACGGGTGTGGAAGGCAGGGATAAGGATTTGGGCCTCGGGGGGCACAGCTGTGGCACTGGTGTGATGGTTGGGAGGAGCAGCAGAAGGTGTGACTTGGGAGGGGAAGAAACCCTCAGCTCTGGGCTGAGGTGGGGTCTGTGTAATTAGTGGTCACACAAGGTCAGGCAGAAGTTGATTCCTGTGGGAGACACTTCCCTGGTGGCCAGGACTGTTGCAGCATGATGTGTGCTGGGGCACTGCCATCCAGGGGTTCAGTTACAGGAACCCTCCAGTGCCTGAAGGGGCTCCAGGAAAGCTGGAGAAGAGCTTTGGAAAAGGGCCTGGACAAGGGGGAATGGCTTCCCACTGCCAGTGGGCAGGGAGGGATGGGATATTGGGAAAGGATTGTTCCCTGTGAGGGTGAGCAGCCCTGGCACAGGTTGGGCAGAGAAGCTGTGGCTGCCCCTGGATCTCTGGAAGTGCCCAAGGCCAGGTTGGATGGGGCTTGGAGCACCCTGGGCTGGTGGAAGGTGTCCCTGCCCATGGCAGGGGGTGGGACTGGATGAGCTTTGAGATCCCTTCCAACTCAAATCATTCCCTGATTCCCTAAGTACTGTGAACTCTCTGCCCCTAAAAACTCCAACTCTGGAATATGCAAATACCGTCAGAGAGCACAGCTAAGCGGGGAGAAGGGGGAAGTTTCTGGGGACACTTGTTTATCCAGGCATTGTGCTGCTCCTGGCTGCAGGGAGCTGGATGTGAAGGCTGGTGGTCCATGACCATCCACAGTGGGATGTGTGTATGGAAAAGGCTCTCCTGGAGAGGTGGATGTGTGGCTTCAGCTCCCTCTGGGGCCATGCGGGGCAGACGTGGCACTGCCGTGGGAGCCCATCAGGACCCCTGCCCAGAGTTGGGCACAGCTGGTTTGGGTTGCTCTGCCCATGAAAACAGCCAATGCAGGGTCTGGCTGTCGCCAGGCTCTGGTTGTCCTGAGACACTGGCTATCCTGAGACACTCTCTGTCCCCAGGCTCTGGCTGTGCTGAGCTCCTCAGGCAGGGCTGAGGGCAGTGCAGCACTGCTGGTGTGGCTGTGCTGCCTCCCAGCTGGGCTGACTCAGCTCTGACCCAGCCCAGGTAGCTCAAGGGAGATCAAAACCACCCCACACTCCTGTTGTTCCAGAGTTTTCTGCTCTGGTCTGAAGGGATGAGACACGCTGTGGGCAGGTGCTGGCCCCTGGTGCTGTGGAGTTCATGCTGAGGACACCACTACATTGCTTTATGCTTTATTGTTCACCTGGCTGATGGTGCCTTGTCCCAGTTAGAGATCTTTTAATTAAGGTAAAGAGTTTGTGTGTTGGGTTTGACTGTGTTGTTTGTGCCCCCAAAAAATTCCTAGTGTTGTGTCCCTCTGTGAGCCCTGGAATTTACATTTTCAGGTGGAAAGAGGAGATTCTGGATTTTCTGTGGAAGTCCCCAGGTCCTTTACATCTGCTCATGGGAGGAATTGTCTAAGTTGGCTCCTTTTATCCTAAGTGATCCCCCAAACCCATGTGTTTCCCAGGGCTGCCCTGTGGAGCCCAGGGGAGTTCCAGTGGGCACAGGGGGTGGTGAGGAGCCACATGGATTTGTGCTGACAAGGAGGAGCAGCAATGGCTCTGGGAGGCCAGGACTGGGAGAGGATTGCAGAGGGCAGGTGAGGAGGACAGGGGAGCAGGTTTGTGTCTCATACTGCCTGTCCTGAGAAAGAGCACAGGGAGCATCCCTGTGGCCACCTCTGCTCCTGGGCACAAGCCTGTTGCCTGTGCCCAGTGTCTCACCATTCAACAGGGAAGAATTTCTTCCCCATTTCTTCCCATCTGTCCCTGCCCTCTGGCACTGGGAAGCCATTCCCTGTGTCCTGTCCCTCCATCCCTTGTCCCCAGTCCCTCTCCAGCTCTCCTGGAGCCCCTTCAGGCTCTGGAAGGGGCTCTCAGGTGTCCCTGGACCCTTCTCCTCTCCAGATGAGCCCCCCCAGCTCTCCCAGCCTGGCTCCAGAGCAGAGGGGCTCCGGCCCTGCAGCACCTCCGTGGCCTCCTCTGGACTCTCTGCAGCAGCTCCACGTCCTCCCTGTGCTGTTCCCAGGGCTGGGGCAGCTCTGCAGGGTGGTCTCACCTGAGGGGGCAGAGGGGCAGGATCCCCCCCTGTCCTGCTGCCCGCGCTGTGGGACCAGCCCAGGGCATGGGGGGTTCTGGGGGCTGGGGCATGGCCAGCCGCTCCCCCAGCAGCACCCCCAAGTCCTTCTCCCCAGCAGAAGGTTGCTCTGGGTCCATTCTCCACCCAGCCTGGATTTGTGCCTGGGGTTGCCCTGACTGAGGTGCAGCACCTTGCCCTTGGGCTTTTTGAAGCTCGAGATTCTCGTGGCCCTCTCCTCCAGCTGGTCCCTCCCCTGAGGTGTCCCCTCCCTGTTATGTCACTGCTCAGCTTTGTGTCACCCACAGACCTGCTGGAGTGTAATCCAGGATTCCCATGGCTTTGTTTCTGCAGGAATCAGTGCTCCCTCACTGCCTTCAGCGTGTTTGAGATTTGCTGGGGGCAAGATTAGTCAACTGGCATAACTCTGCACACATCTTGGCTACCAGGAGACCATTTTGGGGTGTATAAAAGGAGTCTGTGGAGATGTTTTTAACTCTGTTGCTGGCTGGAGCTGTGCACTCCCAGAGGCCATTCCACAGCTCTGATCTTCCTGTCTGTATTTTAGGAAACAGCAAAAGCTGTCCCCAAAGCATGCATGAGCTGGAAGACTTGGCTGTTCCCTCTGCAGTGTGGCTGGAGGAGCTCTGGTTTCCTCTCTGTCCAGTGTGGAGCTGGGAATATTTTGGAGCCATTTGGGCCTATTTTTGGAGCTGTGCCCTGGGACATCAGTGCTGAGACATGTGACCTGGGCTCAGTGTCCTTCTCCTGCTCCCTGGGGAGAAACCTGCCCGGGGATCCCGGGGGGATTAGTGGCAGAAAGTGAGAGTGGAGCTGAGCTGCTGGCTTAGCTCTCAGCTCACTTACCACGTGGGCTGAATTGCTCTGAAACACAGGAGCAGTGTCACAGCAGGGTCCCTGACCTCACTGCACAGCTCACCTTTAGCCTCTGCTTAGCCAGACCTGCTATTCCTGTTTCTACTTGGGATTGTAAAGTAGTAAACTTGATCTGCCCATGTGGTTCCCAACTCCATCCCCTGCTTTCATCACTGATAGGGATGACCCTGTGCTGTTCTGTGTCCTGAAAATCAGAATTCTGTGCTCACCCGCTGTGTGTGCTGTCTGTGGCTGGTAGACTTTATTTAAGGAAAAAATCTAAAATGATATACAAATCTATCCTTTCTTTTTAGTGCAGTATCATGAGATACAGGCATTACGTGAGTGGTGACTCTCTGAGGATTGTTTTCTTGGCCCTGTGACGAGGGGGTCTTCGGCAAAGTGTGCAAGAGGAGGGCAGGAATCTGTCCCTGCTATTTTAAACACCAGGAAAACTCCCCAAAAGGGGCTTGTGCTGCTGGGTCAGGGAGTGGGTGACTCCTCTGACCTCCTGCGTGGGGGTTCCTGGGAGGAAGGAGGGTGAAAGCCTGACCTGGAGCAGATTCCAGGCTGACTGAAGGTGCTTTTGGTGTTCATGGAACCAACATCCAGGAGTTTCCTGGGGAGGTCAGTGCTGGTGTCTGTGCCAGCAGCAACTCACCTGCCAGCCACTTCCAGGGGCTTCTGGTTCCTTTGGCTGGGGCTGAAGTCAGTGCAGCAACAAAAGTGGGACTTGCAAAGAGAAGTGGCAAAGACAGAAGATTTGCTCCGTGTGCAGCTGTGACCTTGTCCCTGCAGAGGGCCCGACTCTCCCCATGGTGGCTCAGAGGGTTTTCAGCAGAACTTCAAAACCCAAAGTCAAACCCAAAAACCAAACAGGCACAAGATTAACCAGACAAATAAAACCTCCTCTACCAAGGGAAAGGGGGGGTGGTGGAAAGTAAATTTTCCATCTGGAAGGTGCCACATGGAAGATGGTCAGTGCTGCAGGAAATGTGCTGGAGCACAAGTCTGGTGAGGAGGGGCTGAGGGAGCTGGGGGGTCTCATCCTGGAGAAAAGGAGGCTCAGGGGGGACCTTCTGGCTCTGCAAGTCCCTGCCAGGAGGGGGGAGATGGTGGGGGGGGTCGGGCTCTGCTCCAGGGAACAGGGACAGGAGGAGAGGGAACAGCCCCAGGCTGGGACAGGGCAGGGGCAGGGGGGATATTGGGGACATTTCTTCATGGAAAGGGGTGGTGAGAGACTGGCACAGCTGCCCAGGGCAGTGGAGGAGTCCCCATCCCCGGAAGTGTTCAGAAAACATGTGGATGTGGCACTTGGGGACATGGCTTGGTGTGAACATGGTGGTGGTGATGGGTTGATGGTTGGACTCGATCTTAAAGGTCTCTTCCAACCTGAATGATCCTGTGACTGAGTCCATGAAAAGCTGGGGACAGGTGCTTATAACAAGAAGAAGGAGGAAATTGTCAGGAGCAGGAATAACTAATATTTTGTACAGTACCCAAAGCAATGGTGACACTTGCTGCAGGGACCCAGAAAATCCAGAGAGACTCCAATTTCATCCCTTGGATACGAGTTCCATGCACAGAATGTGACCCAGGAGCTCCTTAGGCTGCACAGCTCTGGAGGTGAAGGAGCAATGCCCAGAGCAGCCACTGCCTGTGCCCTGTCCCAGTACCCTGTTTCCAGAATACTGGTTACACTTTTCTTGCCAGGGAAGAGATGGAATTACTGGAGTGTTTGGGCTGACCTTGTTCAACCCTCCTGGGGAGGATTCACTTTGAAACCAGCACCCTGTGGTGCAGCTCTGGGATTTAGGATAACAGGGGTTGACTGTTCTGCTTGTCTTAATTAATTAATTCTTCCTGCCTTAATCCTTTATTTTCTTCGTGACCAACAGAGTGTTTCAGGCAGCTTTTTGGACTGCAGGAGGTCTGAGCAGTGCTGGGGGGAGGGTGGGTTACGGTGGTGGTGCTTTCTGCCCTGGTCCTGGGTGAGTTTCTGCTCCATCAGAGTGGGAAGGGAGAATCCAGCTCTGGAGAGGAACAGTGGAGCCATAGGGATCCCACCACAGGGTCACTGTGCAGGTGGGTGGGTGAGACCCAAGGGGCAGCTCAAGCCAGCAAGTGGTTCTCCTCCAACACCCTTGATGCAGCCTTTTATAAATATCCATCATTAATTACTCCTCAGCTTCCCCTTTAATCTGTCTAGTGATAATGCCAGTTTTGTTGCTCGATTCATCTTGGCTGCTTTTTATCCTTTTTCCAAGTCAGGGGTTTGTTTGCAGAGGCTGTTTTCACCTGGGGCTGTGACATTGCAGAGCATCTGCCACCTTCCCTGCCCTGCTCCATCAGTTGGCCCCTTGTTGCTCCCCCCTGGCCTCCCAGAAGCTCCTGCCCAGGTGGCCTTGGCTCGTGGCTGTCCTTTGGCTGTGGCAGCATGGGACAATCCCTGTCATTGTTGTCCTTGTGCCCTCAACTGCAGCTCCTCTGGGGCTGGGACAGTCCTGCTATTTCCAGCTCTTTGGACAAAAGCATTCCCTTTTCCCTCCTCCTGTGAGTTCCTCCATCCCTGTGAGCTGTTTTCCCTCTGCTGGAGAGCTCCTGTCTGGAGGCACTGGCTGCCAGCACTGTCACCTTGCTCTTCTCCTTGCCTCTTTCTCCTTAGAGTCTTGATTTTCCCAGGATAGCTGGCTGCTGTTAACTATGCCAGGAGCTGCTGCCGTGGGAAATAGAATTGACAGTGCTGCTGAGGTGGATTTCCCATTCCTCAGGATTCCTGCCTCCTCCGTGCCTTCTGTGCTCGCTTGTGTTCCCTCCTGCCGTGGGCAGGATGCTCTGCCCCTCTGGATTCCCCGTTCTCTTGGATCAGGATGGGTTGCTCCATCTCAGTCACCACCAGTGAGATGCAGCCAAGGGCAGGAGGGCTCTGCAGAGGGATCTGGACAGGCTGGATCCGTGGTCTGAGGCCAACAGGGTGAGGGGACAACAAAGACAAGTGTTGGGTCTTGGCCTTGGGTCACCACAACCCCATGGAATGTCCCAGGCTGGGGGAGGAGTGTCTGGAAAGCTGGAAAGTTCTGGTCAAGAGTGCCTGGACATGAGCCCAGGTGTGCCCAGGTGGACAAGTGGCCAGTGGCCCCTGGGCTGTGCCAGCCATGGTGTGTCACAGGGCAGTGCCTGTCCCTGTGCTGGCACTGCTGGGGCACCTCCAGCCCCGGGGGCAGTTCTGGGACCCTCAGACAGGAGGGACATTGAGGGGCTGGAGCTGGGAAGGGGCTGAGGGAGCTGGGGGGGCTCATCCTGGAGAAAAGGAGGCTCAGGGGGGACCTTCTGGCTCTGCAAGTCCCTGCCAGGAGGGGGGAAATGGGATGGAAACAGCCTCAAGCTGTGCCAGGGGAGGTTCGGGTTGGATACTGGGACCATTTCTTCATGGCAAGCAGTGGCTGAGTGCCAGGGGAATGGAGCATTGACAAGAGTCCTAATCAGGGAGGTTTTAGGTCCAGATGGTTAAAGTAAGTGGTCTGAACATGTCTGGCATAAGAAAGGTCCCTTCCAGCCCAAACCAGTGTAGTGTTCTCTTTTCCACAGTCTCCAGCTGCTCCCTTCTCCTGGCTGCTGCCTGCCACTGCAAACACATGGAGGAGAGGAATCTTGAGGATTTTCTGCTCCACAAGCAGGAGCTTCTTCCTCTCTCCCCCTGAGCTCCTTTCTTGGTTATTTCCTCATCTGTTTTTATTTCATCTGCTGTTTGTTTGCAATTCCCTGTCCTCATGGAGTAACCCTTGGACTGTGCTTCCCTCCCGGCTGTGGTGCTGATGCTCCCCCTGTTTCCCAGGTGCAGTTCCATATCCTCTGTTACCCCTTCACAGATGTAATCCCTGATAATCATTCCCAGTGAAGGAACACTGAGAATGGTCCTTACATAACACCCAGGAATTCAGCATTCCAGGAGGAGCTCTGGAGATGGCAGTACAGAGACCATTCCCACTGCTCAGTCATCACTGCAGTGGTGCCCCTGCCCATGGCAGGGGTGGCACTGGAGGAGATTTAAGGTCTCTTCTGACCCAAACCATTCTGAGATTCTATGAGAAGACAAGGGGTAATGGCTTCCCACTGCCAGAGGGAAGGGGCAGGTGGGTTATTGGGAAGGGAATTCCTCCCTGTGAGGGTGGGCAGCCCTGGCACAGGTTGGGCAGAGAAGCTGTGGCTGCTCCATCCCTGGGAGTGTCCAAGGCCAGGCTGGATGGGGCTTGGAGCACCCTGGGCTGGTGGGAGGTGTCCCTGCCCATGGCACGGGGTGGGACTGGATGAGCTTTAAAGGTCCCTTCCCACCCAAACATTCCATGATTCCCTGATTCCGAAGTGTGGTGGGAGGTGATGTCACAGCCCCTGTTGCTCTCCACAGCTGCTGCAGGACGTGCCCTCCCACCTGCCCCACAGCTCCTGCCCATCCCCAGTGCCTGCCCTGCCATGTGCCACTGCCCAGGGCACAGGAGGACGAGGGCGTCCTGGTGCTCCACTCTCCAAGTGCCTTTACCCTCCTGGCAGCCTCTTGGCATGTTCTGGGTCTCCTGAAATCCCTCAGGAGGAACTGGAATTCCACAGTATGCTGGTTGTTTGGCTTCCTTTTCCCTCTGGCTCCTCAATGGTTTGTGTGGACACGGTGCTGGTTGTCTTGTTTCTTTTTCCCTCTGGCTCAGCTGTGGTTTGGGTGGACACGGTTCCTGTAGCTTTGCTTCTTCTGTCCTCCTGCTGGTGGTGCTGCATCATATCAAGCAGGGTCCGGTAGGGCCCAACATGTTGCTGTGAGCTGCCCATCTCTGGAGCTGCCAGAGCATTTTCCTTTCACATAGCTTTTTATGCTCACAGGATCCTGCACTTGTTCAGGGGTGAATTTCCAGATCACTTGAGGAGAGAAGTTCTCCAAATACTGACCCATGTCCTCCCACTTCCCACGCCACTCAACATTCTCCACTCCCAAGGCAGACACCCTCCAGACACCTTCCCTAGGAGGCCCTGTTCTGACTCTAAATGTGGAATAGATACACNGATGTCATAATAATATAAACATAGTATATGAACACAGCAATCTTTATACCTCTCCCTTGTGTTAAAGAGAGCATCATGAGAGGCAGCTGGTTCCCCATTTGTGGAAATAGGAACAGGCTTAGGTAAAAAATGTAAAAACATTGCTCAACATGATGATAAAAATGTTCCTTGACCAAACAGCACAAATGCTTAAAATGAAATTGTTATTCTGACTTGCAATCCCATTCTGAGTTGGATTCATTTCTCCTGCTGGTTTAACTCTAAACCAGCACACACAGGCTGCCTGCCTGGCCTGGCTGCTCCTCCCTGGGGCTTTGGGGGCTCCCTTGTACTTGGCATTCCGGGTCAGGCTGCTCAAATAACCCCTGGAAATACATCCTGGAATGTGATGGAGCAGAGGAGTGGTGGGGGCGGGGGTGGGAAGGGGCTGGCACAGCAGGAGCAGCGTTGGGCAGGAGGCTCATGTGGTGGAGCTCAGGAGGGTGGGATGTGCAACACGAGGATACTGGGGGAGGTGTAGCTTGGATATCAGGGGAAATTCCTCTCTGGAAAGGGTTGGCCAGCCCTGGCACAGCTGCCCAGGGCAGTGGTGGAGTCTCTGTCCCTGGAGCTGTGTGCATGTGGCACTTGGGGATGTGAGTCAGTGGTGGCTTTGGATGGTTGGACTCGGATCTCAGAGGGCTTTTCCTGCCTGAGTGATTTCATGTTTCTGTGAAGGTTGCTGGCACAGGAGGCCCCTTCTTTCCTCACCAGCGTCACCTGGGACAGCTGCAGTGAAGGAAAAGGGGTTTTTTTTGGCTGAGCTGATGCAGAAGGAGTTTGGTGCAGGTGCCCAGGCAAGAGAAATCCTTCTCAGTCCCTGCTCGGTCCTGCTGCGTGGCTGTGGGAGCTGGGATGTTGGGGAATCATCCAGGAGCTAAAGTTACCTCTTGCAGACATGAGGTTCAGGATAGTTCATCCCATGGCAAGGTGGAGAGCAAATGTTTCACCAGGAAAAATGGGATAAACTGCTACAGTGAGGATGGTGCCATTCCTTGAGCTGGGAAGTATCAGGGTGGAAGGGTGGCAGAATGCTCTCTGCTGTGCCATGTTTGTAGGTACAACAAATCTGTTCTTGGTTTCAGAAGTGCTGGGGATTGTTATTGGTTTGGTTTTCTCCTGTGCCCATCTTGAGTGTTTCTTTAAAATCTGGTTTTTCCTCATTTCTTTATTTACAGCCCTCTCACTCCACGCTCTGGACAAACACTGTGTGAGTAAGGAGATTTCCATCATTCCATGTTTTCCAGCTGTTTGTGAATCAATGTTTTCTTCCTGTAGCATTTCTGGGCATTTTTTTTGTTGCTTCCACTTGATCTCCTGACTCCCACACATCTCTTTGACAAAAGAATTTCCCAAGGTCCCTTGGCAAGGCTGCAAAGCCAAAATCAGTAACACCTGGGCAGCTCTTCACACATGGCTAATTAACTCATGCTTAATTATTGCCCTTGGGGCATTACAAGTGGCACTTTGTGAATTGGTCAGGGATTGAAACAGCTTTTGCATGGTCATAGAATCACAGAATGCTTTGGGTTGGAAGGGGTAATAAAGCTCCCCTTGTGCCACCCCCTGCCATGGGCAGGGACACCTCCCACCAGCCCAGGGTGCTCCAAGCCCCGTCCAACCTGGCATTGGACACTCCCAGGGATGGGGCAGCCACAGCAGCTCTGCCCAACCTGTGCCAGGGCCTCAGCAGTGCCAGGACCTCACCCTCTGTGTCCCAAGGTGTGAGGTGCCAGCTCTCTGATGCTGAGCCCGGCCTGGGGGTGCCCAGGACACCTGGTGTAAGTGGCACCTGTGCCCACAGCGAGGGCAGGAGGAGGCCAAGCCACTCCAGCTGCCTGTTTGCCCCTGGGAGCAGTTCCCCCTCCTTCCCCTCCATTTCTTGGTGCCACCCAACCATCACAGTGGCAGCTCCAGGAAATCCCAGTAGAAATAACCCAGATTATTGGGTGTGAGAAGGGTCAGGATGTGCCCCCTGTCCTCACTTGGGAGCAGCCTCCTCTTCATCAGACAAATCCCAGGAACTGAGGGGTCACCCCATCCATCCCTGCTGGCTTCTCCCAAGCTTTCACAGCTCCATGTCCATGAGGAAGCCACAGACACAGCAGAGGGCAGAGCATCCCAATTCCCCATCGTGGCTGGTGCTCAGAGGGAAGAGCCCATCTGCATTGACATCCCCCCCAACTCCACTTCTGAGTTACCAAAAGGACAAACCCAGTTCATATTAGCAAGTGCAGCAGAGAAGGAGTGACATGGATCATCCTTCCCACTTCTGCAGCCCTGCAGGAAGGGGCATTTTTGAGATCCCAGGGAACACACAGCTGGCAAGGAGCCAGGAGAGACTCGCCCTCGGTGACAGGACTGTGGGGTTTGAGCAAGGAAACACTTTCATGTTCTACAAAGTTGTTATTTTTCACAGCAGGCTGAGAATGTGGTTTCCTTAAGTACCAGTGACACACCAGATTTGGTTCTGGAAGAATAAATTGCTTTTAAAAATACTTGGGCTAAAAATAACACCAAAGTCTTCAAATGCTCCTGGGGCTGTCTGAAATGGGAGCATGCATTGTATTTACATGCTGGAGATCCTTATTCCCAACCTAAGAATCCTGGCTCTCTGGAAAAATGGCACATGGAAAGGGAGGGGACAAACAGATAAAGCAAAACTTTCTTCAGTGGAAGAACTGAAGGCCAGGACTGCCTGAAGGGAGCCTGCCAGGAGGATGGAGAGGGACTTGGGACCAGGGATGGAGGGACAGAACAAGGGGGAATGGCTTCCCACTGCGAGAGGACAGGGATAGGTGGGATACTGGGAAAAAATTCTTCCCTGGGAGGGTGGGCAGCCCTGGCACAGGTTGGGCAGAGAAGCTGTGGCTGCCCCATCCCTGGAAATGTCCAAGGCCAGGTTGGACAGGGCTTGGAGCACCCTGGGCTGGTGGGAGGGGTCCCTGCCCATGATAGGGGGTGGCCTTGGATGGACTTTGATGTTCTTCCCACCCAAACCATTCCATGATTCCATTCTCCTGTGCCAGTTCCATCAGTGGGACTTCCCAGAGTGGTCTGATGGTGAGGGCTCCTCGTGGAGATGCCGTAACACTGAGCTGGGGGTGCAGGAAGGTGACAGAGCCCTGAAGCCACATCCTGGCACATCCTGGCTCCTGTGCCTTGACCTCTTCTCCCTCAGTGCTGCAAATGGGCTCTGGTGACTTTCATTTTTAAGGAAAGTTTCACCCACACTTAGTTTTTAATACCAGATTTAGTAACACAACAGGGGTTTTCCCACAGTTGGGGGCACCAGGGGGGAGATTTCCAGCTCCCATCATTGGTTTACTGTATTTCAGGCTTATTTTTAGACTTTTGAAATTCCCACATGCTTTTCTCCTTTACCTGGCACAGAAAAAAGCTGTGGGAGTGAAATCAGTTTTGAAGTCTGAAAATAAGCATAGAAAGGGGAATGGGGTTTGAGTTTGCAGTGGGAAATGACAGCCCTGTGGGTTCTCCCTGCACAGAAAGGAATTTATCTTTCTTTGGGTTGGATGTAATGGGTTCAGTTGTTAGAGATCAGGGACTTGGGGAGACTCACATCTTGAGAGGAATGATGGCACCAGGGGCCCTGCAGAGCTGTGTGTGGCTTCATCCCTGTGGGATTTCTGACATCCCTCTGGACAGGGTGGATGGGATAACTGAGTGTGCTGCAGTCAGAGAATCACAGAATCATTGAGGTCGGAAAAGCCCTCTGAGATCATGGAGTCCAACCATCCCCAGCACTGCCAAGGCCACCACTGACCCGTGGCCCCAAGTGCCACATCCACATGGCTTTTAAATCCCTCCAGGGGTGGGGATCCACCCCTGCCCTGGGCAGCTGTGCCAGGGCTGGACAGCTCTTTCCATGAAGGAATGTCCCCAATATCCAACCTAAAGCTCCCCTGTCCCAGCCTGAGGCTGTTCCCTCTGCTCCTGTCCCTGTTCCTGGAGCAGAGCCCGACCCCCCCCACCATCTCCCCCCTCCTGGCAGGGACTTGCAGAGCCAGAAGGTCCCCCCTGAGCCTCCTTTTCTCCAGGATGAGCCCCCCCAGCTCCCTCAGCCCCTCCTGGAGCTCCAGCCCCTTCCCAGCTCCAGCCCCTCAATGTCCCTCCTGTCTGAGGGTCCCAGAACAGCCCCCGGGGCTGGAGGTGCCCCAGCAGTGCCAGCACAGGGACGGGCGCTGCCCTATGACACACCATGGCTGGCACAGCCCAGGTGCCACTGGCCTCTCGCCCCCCTGGGCACCCCTGTGCTCGTGTCCATCCTCTGTCAGCACCCCCAGCCACAGAGGGCTTTGTCCCTGCTCCCTCCCAGCTGATGCAGCAGGAGCAGGTTGCCCTCTCCTGGCGCGCTCCTTCCCTGGAATCCTGGCTGAGCTCAGGATTTGTCCTGAGGCTCCCCAGCTCTTGCATCAGCGATGTCCCTGCAGTGTCCCTGCAGAGAGCTCAGCCCCGCAGTTACTGAGGGTGTTCCACAGAATCACGGAATCATTTGGGTTTGAGAAGACCTTCAGGAGCACCGAGTCCAGCCTTTGGCTGATCACCTCCTTGTCAACCAGAATTTACCTCCTACAGTTGCCTTTGTAACTGACCTTTATGGAGGAGGATGTAGGGGAGAGGGATTTATCAGCCACACACCACTCTGGTGCTGCAGAGTCTCCTGGTGGGGCTGGTGGAGAAGAGGTGCTGCTCCTCTCCCAGCGTTCCAGGTCCTTCCCAGCCCCACGTCGAGCCCTCAGGCTGCCCATGGTGTCCTGTGGGGCCCCCCAGCCCCTGCCCACCCACATGCCAGCTTGGCAGCAGCTCATGCAGCTGGGCTGTGCTGGCATCTGGTGGTGCCCGTGCTCCTCAGCACTTCGGCTCCTCCCGGCGCCGTCATCGGCCCTCAGAACCCCTTGAGGCATTTCCCTGGATCCAGCCTGGGAAATTTATGGTTCTGGTGGAATTTAGGAGTCTGGAAGTTAAAATTGTCATGAGGGGCAAGGGAAGGGGAGTCTATGTTTGTTTCACTTAGGGCTTATGATGCTTATTTTGTTTGGTTATGCTCACTTTGTTTATGCCTATTGTGTTTATGCTCATTTACCCAGGGCTTATAATGATGCTTATTTTCTGTGCTTTTATACTTATCATAGAATTTGCTTAGTAGTTCACTGCGGTAAAACTCACAGTGTCATTGAAAGGGGCCATGCCAAGAGGCCCAGGACTTCTTGGACCAATTAAAACAGCCTGGATACCTGATGATAAATCAGAAAAGGTGTCAAAAGAACAAGATAAGTCCAATTAGACCAGTTACAGTTGTCAACAAGACTGGTTTGGACCAGTTTTGAGCAAAAAGTAGAAAGTTCAGAGGAGAAAGACCTCTTGCTTCATCCCCAAAGACCCCCAGGGACCCCCGCCCTGAATTCCCAGGAGGAACAGCACAGCCACAAGAAGAGACATGGGGCAGAGAAAATGGAAAGCAGTTCCTGAGGGTCATTATAATAACCCCGCCTTCTCTAAAGAAATAATGTTTATGCATAAAAGAAAACTGAATATGTATAACTCGGTTGCACATAAACCCTTTGTTAACCCAACCAGAGGCACGTGTTCTTGGAGGAGCGATCCCCCCTGCGCCCAGGGCTGGGAATAAATGTCCCTCTCTAGAACCTCACTGGATTAAAGGGGTTTTATTCCACAAAACAAGGGAGCAAAGATCAACTTCCAGAGGATGCAATGGCACTTTCCTACTGCTCAGCTTTTTATTTTATTTGAAGAAAACCTCTGTTGCATAATAACCTGTAGCCTCTTCCATTGGCTCTGTTGCAGAGGGGTGGGATGCATGGAATGCTGCTCCTGCTGGGAGTCCCAGCTGCACTGGGATGAGGACATTTGATTCCCTCCCTCAGCAATGACCCATGGTCTCCACCACTGGAATATTTAAATATTTATATCTGTGTTTATATAACGTTTGCCATCACGGGATTGAATAAAAGGGAAAGAAGTTGTTGCCTCCGCTCAGCATCGTGAAATTAAATGACTCAAAAAGAAGCAATTTATCAAAACTGAGTTTCTGGACTAGTCAAATACTGAAGGTATTCAATAACTATATATTCAAGAGGCTGTACAAATTCTTTAGTGGAGGTGGCTGGAGGTGACAGCTGGCCCTGGGGCTGTCCCCTCCCCAGGCTCAGCATTTCCCATGGAAAATCCTGGGAAAAACCTGGCCCAGCTGGATGCCTGGGGAGGGGAGGGGGGACCCTGAGCTGGTGTGTAGGGTGGCCACCTCAGGGACACACAGGGGCCCTGACTGAAGCTCATGGCAGGAGGTGGCTCCTGTGGGTGCTGGGGCTGCCTCCAGGTGAATCCTGGAATTGTTTACATTGGAAAAGCCCTCCAGTACCGTGGAGTCCAAGTGGTCCTCACTGAAGGGATGTTGGAGTGACAGGAGGTGGGAACCCGCAATGCCTGAAGTCCCTGCAGGTCTTTGCTCCCCTCTCCTACTCAGGGAGCTCTGCCTGACCCACCTGGGTCCTTGGGAGCACCTTGCCAGTGGCTCTCCAGCCTCTCCTGCAGGAACCCTGTCCTGGGATGAGTGGGGAGCAGTTTGACTTGGAACCAGCTCCAGTTTTTCCCAGTGCTGGGACACAAACCCCGTGTGGGGTGCAGGGATGGATGCACACTGGAGCCTGCTTTTCTCCATGGAAAATGCCTTCTCATGGAACTGTAATAGCACTGTCTTGGCAGGGATGCTGTTCCTGGGGATGGATAAGTGGTGGGGTTTGACCTCAGTTATTAGATTCGTAGCTTCATCTAAAATTTCAGCTTTCAGCAGTGCTGCCAATTGAACAGGAGTGTCCTCAGGGAGCAGCTCTCCCTCTGGCAGGAGCTCATTCACCAGGAACTCAAATACTCATTTACAGCTAAAGCTGGACGAGGGGAGGGAGAACGAGGAGGACTGGAAGCATGACAGGATGATCAACACCCAGTTTATGATTCTCTCCCCCAAATGTCCTGGCAGGAGCTTGAATTGCTGTCAGAGATGTTCCAAGGGGTGGAGGAGGTGTTAATTTTGGCAGCATGGGAGCACAGTGGTGACACTGCACTCTGGGTCATCCCTCAGCTCCTGACAGGAAGAGGGTGGAAGGGCTGTGGAGAGCCCTTGGACACAGGCAGCAGCCCCCAGGAGAAGGACCTGATGGTATGAGATGCTGACACAGACTTTGGAGGGGATGGAAGGGCTGTTCAGACTTTTAAACAGACTCCTGGATGCTGCAGGAGGAGGTTTCCCAGGCATGGGAGTGGGTTTGTTGTCTTAATCTGTGAAGAGGAGGGTCAGGTTGGACATCAGGAGGAATATTTTCATGCAAAGGGCTGTCGGGCATAGGAAGGGGCTGCCCAGGAAGGTGATGGAGTCTCCATCCCTGGAGGTGTCCAAGGAACAACTGGACGTGGCACTCAGAGCTCTGGGCTGGCAGGGATCGGGCACGAGTTGGACTTTGTGATCTTGGAGGCCTTTTCCAGCCTCAGTGATCCTGTGGCTCTCAGCAGGTTGGTTGTTCTCTCAGGTCCAACTGGGCTTGCTGCTGCCAAGGTCGAAAGCTGTGACCTGCAGCCAGGCTGTGTGCCAACCAGGCCAGTGTTCCTCCTGCCCAGAATGGTGCAGGGGGTGCTCTGCTCCTGGCAGGATTGTCCTCCTGGAGCAGAACAGCTCAGTCCTGTGGAGAGGGAGCTGGAGCAGGCAGTCCTGCCATCCCAGTGCACCCAGTCACCTGGGGGCTGCTGCACGGGGAGCATTGGAAGAAGCCTCCTGCCTAAATCTAACTCTTAGAGGCTGCAGGGAATGATGTGCTCCGTGGAGAGCAGCTGGGTCTGTTTCTCCATGGCTCTGGAGCTGGATGGTGTTGCTTGTAACCCTTGTGACTCCACAGAAGCAGAATTCAGGTTTCAGTGGTGATGTCATCTCCCTGACTCAGCTCCCAGCTAAGCCACCTCTCTGTGCCTTCTCCTGTGGCTCTGTCATTTTCGGTCCCCTCAGCAGTGGCCTCTCTCTTCCCTGGTGATCATGGAGACCCTTGACCTGGAGGAGCATTTTCCTGCTCCATTTCCCCCTTTGGCATCTTGGTAGTAACCAGTGCAAGGAAAATGTGCTGGGAATGAATGTCTGGCTTTAAAAAAAGGAAGGGAACTAAAAAAGCCAAGCTATCCCCGGATTTTGCCTCTGCTCTCCAGCCCTTGGCTGCAGGATGGATGAGCTCCTGGGTGAACTTCCTGCAGTGGTCGAGCTGTCCATGAGCAGAACTGTGGGTGTGGAATGGAAAGGTCACATGTGAGCTCTTCCACCTGCCTGTTTACACTGAACCAAGGTTGTTTTGGTTGGTCCACTTCCATCTGGAGGGTGAATTGCATCGTGAAAGAACCATTAATGCAAGATTTCCCTAGCACACAACCCCCCGTGGGATTCAGTGTCACCAGGGTGGGGCCCAGGGGGGTTTCTCTCACTGCAGCACCATTTTTGAGAGGAATAAAATCCATGAAGGCAGAAGCAAAGTGTAAAGGAAAAGCTGGTTGTTGGGCAAAGCTGCTGAAGAGCCTTCAGGGAGCTGTTTCTCTGGACACAAAACCTTTCTGTCTGACTTTGGCCCAGAGTGGCTTCTGGGCATCCCTGGGTTGAGATTTGCAGCCTGAAGATGGTGAGACAGGGCTTGAACCACCCTGGGCCTGCATGGGGTGTTGTCTGGGGATATCCAGAGGGTGAAGTTCTTCTCAGTCAGAAGAGAATATCATAGAATCATAGAACTGTGGAATGGCATGGGTTGGAAGGGACCTTAAAGACCTTGTTCCACTCCCCTGCCATGGGCAGGGACACCTCCCACCAGCCCAGGGTGCTCCAAGCCCCGTCCAACCTGCCCTTGGGCACTTCCAGAGATCCAGGGGCTGGTGGGAGGTGTCCCTGCCCATGGCAGGGGGTGGCACTGGATGGGCTTAAAGGCCCTTCCAACCCAAACCATTCTGGGATTGTGTGATAATTAAGACAAGTTCACTTCACACCTGGGTGGGTGAATATGTGTGTTTTGGGGGGGAGCATCGTAATCTAAAAAGCAGGAATGGGGAGAATTGAGGAACACCCACCCCTTTAGGAAAGAATTGAATGGATAAAATTTTATTAAAAAAATTAAAAGGAGGAGAGAATGAAGATGTGTTGTGTGTTTTGCAGTACATGGAAGGTTTTTGCAGAGGGAAGTGGCTACTTCTCCCTTGTGTCTGCAGGGGGCAGAGGCAATCCCTGCAGCTGGAGCAGAGAGAGAATTTGGGAGTTGGGAATAACTCTCTGCCTACAAAACACAGGAATCCTAAAACAGGAACACCTGGAATCAGCAGAGCGGTTTTATTTTAATTTTTTTCTCTGGTTGCAATATTTGGGCATTTCTGCAAAGAATATTATACAGTAAATGATTATAGTGATGCTAATGAATGTCTTGCAGGGTTAATTAAGTGCAGAAGTACCCCCAGTTATTTTTAGGTGGTTTCCTCCTCCTGCCTTTCACAAGGATTTGGAATTCCTCGAGGAATGTCTGTGGAGGCAGCTCTGCCCTGCCCTGCCTGGGGGGCTGCCTTTGTGCTCCTCCATGGGACACTTTCAGGAGGTGACACTGCCAAAGTCTCTGTTTCTCTGAGCCCTTTCCCTGCCTCCCGTGGGCTGGGCAGGCAGGGACAGGAGGGGCAGGACAGGGGGGAGGAGGAGAAAGAGGAGGAGGAGGAGGAGGAGAAAGAGGGGAATGAGGAAGAGGAGGAGGAGGAGAAAGAGGAGGATGAGAAAGGAGGAGGAGGATGAGAAAGGAGGAGGAAGGTGAGAAAGAGTAGGAGGAAGATGAGAAAGAGGGGGAGGAAGATGAGGAGGAGGATGAGAAAGGAGGAGGAAGATGAGGGGGGAGGATGAAAAAGAGGAGGAGGAG
>VXAU01005423.1:10580-24278 GCA_013399695.1 Formicarius rufipectus | reverse complement strand
GAAGATGAGAAAGAGGGGGAGGAGGAGGAGGAGAAAGAGGAGGAGGCGGCATCTGCCAGCGCCTGGAGTCGGAGCTGTGGAACGGCCAGGGCAGGGCAGGGGAGGCGATGAGGATGCGGAGCCTGCGGAGAGCGGCCCGGGGTTGGGCTGTGCCGGGGCGCTGCCCCCGCTGCCCCGCACGGCTCCGCAGCCGAGAGGAGCTGTGGGAAGCGCAGTATGGAATTCCAGGAGTTCCACGGGGCCGAGCTTAGGGCGTGTGAGCCCCCAGGTTGCCGAGTGCTGGGGCTGCACGCCCGGGGTTGGGCTCCTTCCAGGGTGGGTGGGCTCCCTTCGGGTTTGGAAGTGTTTGGGAGAGAGCCTGGGGTTCGTTAGCACTTCAATTAACGTGTAGGTTGATTAAGTGATGTGTCTCCCAGTACATGAGGGGTCGCAGTGGGGCAGCCCCTTCCACCCTCCACGAGGGTCGGGCTGGGTGGGGCTCGGAGCGACCTGGGATGGTGGAAGGTGTGTCTGGATGGAACAAGATGAGCCTTAAGGTCCCTTCCAAGTCAAATTTTCCGTGATTCAACACACTGGAGGGAACCTCTGAACTGGACAGAAGTTACTTCACCTGCTCCAAAGGAAGTGTTTCTGACTGGTTTGGAATGGCTGAGCTGGGATTGGAGTTGGTTTGGTACCACCAATCCTGTCAGAGCTCTGGAGTTTTATGTCATTAATATTTTTATCGGTTGGTTTTGGATGTGGCAAAGAAAATTAGGCACTGTGGATGCTTTAAGGATTGGTTGGATAATGAGCAGAAAGGGAGATGCCAGGCTGAGCTGTGCAGCCCTGGTGGGGGTGTTGGTGGGCACGCTCAGGAATGGGAAAACAGGGAATACTTGGAGTGTCTCCACTTTGTTTTGGAATATCATGAAACTTGGAAGAGAAGTCAGACTAAACCCAGACTACAGCCATCCTCCCACCTCCCCACCTTGTTTTCTTCCAGGCAAAGTATTTTGAAGGCAGAAACTGCATTTTTAAATGTCTTTTAAGAAGTTGATGCCCTTGGTGTTGGTGGTGGCACTGACAGCCCAGGACGTGTCCGTGGGATGCTGGCTGTGCCATGGGCAGCTGGATTGTCTCCTTCTGCCCCCCCTCATGTTCATCCCAGCCTTTCCCTTGCCCCTTGACCAGCCCTGAGTGGCTCACACCCCTCTCCTATTCCCATCTGACCCACCTCCTGAGTTTCAGTGGCTCAGCAGGTGGTTCCATTAGGATTTCAGTATTTCCCTTGGGAAGCAAGCAAGGAGAATCTCATCCTAACAGAGCAACGGGGCAGGTAGCACTTCCCAGGCACCTTCTGCTGATCCTGGGAGCCAGGAACTCTTGGTTTTGAGCAGAATGAGCTAAATTCAGGGATAAACCTGCGATGTGTTGTTAAACAGGGAATGTCAGGACTAATTCCCAAGTGTTGAGATGAGTAACTGCAGGTGTGACTTAAATATTGGCAGGGGAGGTTGGGGCTGCTGGCAGAAGAGATGCAGAGCTGTCACAGTTTGGGAATGTTATCCTCATGCACAGGATCTTAGTTTTGCTTTCCGTGATCCTGCCTGGAGTTCCTGCAGCAGGAGTGCAGCCCAGTTGTGTCCAGCCACCATGAGAAGTGTCTTAGAAGAGCAAATCAAAGAATATGTTGGTGGGAAAACTCTTCTCCAGGGATTTAATCATCCTGTGTGTTTTCCTGTAGTAAACTGGAGGTGATCACAGCCCAGGGCAGTGCCCGTCCCTGTGCTGGCACTGCTGGGGCATCTCCAGCCCCGGTGGCAGTTCTGGGACCCTCAGACAGGAGGGACATTGAGGGGCTGGAGCTGGGAAGGGGCTGGAGCTCCAGGAGGGGCTGAGGGAGCTGGGGGGGGCTCATCCTGGAGAAAAGGAGGCTCAGGGGGGACCTTCTGGCTCTGCAAGTCCCTGCCAGGAGGGGGAGATGGTGGGGGGGGTCGGGCTCTGCTCCAGGAACAGGGACAGGAGGAGAGGGAACGGGCTCAGGCTGGGACAGGGGAGCTTTAGGTTGGATATTGGGAACATTCCTTCATGGAAAGGGCTGTCCAGCCCTGGCACAGCTGCCCAGGGCAGTGGAGGATCCCCACCCCTGGAGGGATTTAAAAGCCATGTGGATGTGGCACTTGGGGCCAGGGGTCAGTGGTGGCCTTGGCAGTGCTGGGGATGGTTGGACTTGATGATCTCAGAGGGCTTTTCCCATGTTCATGACTCTGGGATTCCTTGATTTTCAGGGAAAAGGAGTGGCTGTAGGAAATGCCAGTTGTGCTGCTGACAGGCAGCCCTCGGGGCTGTGTGTGTGGTGTGTACACGCCCTGATACACAGCCCTGGGTGTGCACTGGCCTGGTGGTCTCAGTGTCAGAACACAGATCCTGCTTCCAGAGCTCTGATCTCACCTCAGACCTGGAAATGCTCATTTTGAGTTCAATCCCATCAAAGCCCCTCCTTCCCACTGAAAACCTCATTTCTTGTGGTGTTTGTTCTTACCCAAACCATCAGGATATGCCAATAATCTGATAAACCCTTTATATCCACATTCATTGCCAGTTTCCTTGCCCAGAGTGTGCAGTGTGGTGTTAGCCTGGTTTTCCTGAATTCGCCCTTTTCTCCCCCAGAATGCTCACACAGTCCCTAAATTTGCCCTTTTCCCCGCTGCAATGCTCACACAGTCCCTGAATTTGCCCTTTTTTCCCCCAGAATGCTCACACAGTCCCTGAATGTGCCCTTTTTCCTGACTGGAATGCTCACACAGTCCCTGAATGTGCCCTTTTTCCTGACTGGAATGCTCACACAGTCCCTGAATGTGCCCTTTTTCCCCCCTGCAATGCTCACACAGTCCCTGCTGCTACTGAAATACATCTGCACAGAGCCTGGTGCAACTGGAAGAGCAGCCTTGGCTTTTTGCTGTGAAACCCTTGGGAGAAGAGGATCCCGTGGTCCAGGCTGAATCCTGGTGGGCTCGGGGCATCCCCAGCTCCCTCTCGGTGCCGCCGATCCCGCTGCACGCACGGAGCACACGTGGCTGCAGGTGCTGAGATCAGAGCGAACCAGGATTTTTACCTCTGGAATTACTTATTCCTCTGACACTTGGGAAAGTACTAAAGGCAGGGAAAATCCAAGTCTTCCATGACAGAGGGGTGAGAAAATGGACCTCAGGAAGGGTGGGGGGTGAAGGAACCTCGAAGGGTTTGCTACGGAGCTGTCGGGATGTGAAACGTGGCAGAGTGAGTAAAATAATGGAGTTTCTGATGGAGAGAAATTCTGATGCTTATTTTAAGCAAATGTCCTAAAAATAACCTCCAGCAGCATTTAAAGGGACAAGCTTCCCAATAGCATCCTCCCTCCCCCAAACCCCAGCATCCCTTTGGCTTTTAGGCTGCATATCCCACCGCATCGCCCTGCAGGCAGCCCGGGGGGAGCCTCCCGTGGGCAGGACTGCGGGGATCCCGCTCTTCCCGATTATTTTTTTTTGTCAGGAAGAGGCCAGCGTGTGGCAGGGATGGAGTTAAGGCGGCTCCGTGGTGCATGCTGGTACGAGGGGGTTCGATGGTGGTGCTCTGCTCCCAGCATGTGCCAGGAATGTCTGATGGGAAATGTGCAACTCTGAGCGCAGCGCTGCTGCTGGATAAGGACGTTTCCCTTTGCCTTCCTTGCTTGCTTCCCGTGTGTTCGTTTGGTTTTTTTTTTTTTTTTTGTTTTTTTTTTTTTTTTTTTTCTTTTTCTTTTTTTGGTTTTTTTTTTTCCCCATGCTAAAGCTCCCAGCCATGTAGCAGCTCGGCCAGAGCGCTCCCGCTGTGGGGATGAAGGGGAGGGGCTGCTGGGAGACGGGATCCATCCGGTCCTTCTGCAACGCCGGCTGTCTGAATAAATTCCACAAGGGTTAGTGGCCTCCTTCCTGCTGGATGGATCCCTGTGCTCCGGGGGTCCCTGGGTGTGCTGGGCGCTGCTGGAGGGGTTGCGGTGGGGAGGGGGTGTTTGGTCCCACACTGGAGCACCGGGAGGCAGAGGGATGTTAAAGCTCCGTGGTGGCTCTGCTGGGGCTGCTTGGGATGCACAGCGTGGGGGGCAAAGTCTCTGTGCTTCCTCGGGGCTTTGGAAACTCCAGCAACTCAGATTTGCTCCGTTTTTAACGTGAAAAGTGTTAAATTTGACAGTAATTTGTTCTTTTGGGGAACCTTTAACATGGCCCAAGAGTCCTGGTTTGTAGTGGGTGCTCAGCCCCTCTTCGGACCCGCGCCGGTGTCAGGAAATGAGGTGTGTTATTGTAGTTCTCAGCCAGATCCCTTTGGAGCTGAGATGGAAGGAGAGCTCTGCTGTGTCAGTCCTGTGCTGCTCCCTGCCCACGCTTTGGTCCCACATGACAGCAGGCAGAGATGTCCTCCAGGAGCACTGAGCTGTGGCTGGAGGTGTGCACTGTGCTCTCCATCTGCTCCTGCTCCCGCTGTCATTCCAGGGGTTTCCCATGACCAGTCCCAGCAGAGCTCAGTGCTGGGAGTGTAGGAGCACTGCCCTTTATGGGGCAAAGGGTTGCCCTGCCCAAACCTGCACTGATTTGGTTCCCAAATCCCTGGTTTTTGAGTGCTGCAGGACAATTCTGGTGTGTTGTCTCCTGGGTGGGATGGAGCAGGGATGGGCTGGGGGGTCCTGCCTTTCAGATCAACTGTTGTGTTGCTTCATGGCAGCAGAACAGTTCATGGAAGTGTCATCGATGGGGCTTGGGGAAACCTGGGCTAGTGGAAGATGTCCCTGCTTATGGTAGGGGGTGGAACTGGACGAGCTTTGAAGTCCCTTCCAACCCAAACCTCTCCTTAATTCTGTGATTCACCAGTGGAGGGGCCAAGCAAAATCAGTATCTCACAGCAAAGGCGGAGGGTTGATGGTGAGAAATGAGGGTTTGCAGGATGCTCTTTGCTTCCCTTCCAGGCCAGTGAGGGCTCCCCTGATCGTGGGCACTGGCAGCTCATCCTGCCCCCTGATTCCCCCAGTCCCTGTGGCCCCGAGGGTGGTGCCCCCTGGGAGTGATGTGAGTGATGTGATGCCCTCCCGGCCTTCTTGGGGGTCAAATCCAAATGTTGCTCCTTTGGTGTCTTTTGGGGTAATTGGTGGTAGTGCCAGGACACAGGGAATGGCTTCCCACTGCCAGAGGGCAGGGAGAGATGGGATATTGGGAAGGGATTGTTCCCTGTGAGGGTGGGCAGCCCTGGCACAGGTTGGGCAGAGAAGCTGTGGCTGCCCCTGGATCCCTGGGAGTGTCCAAGGGCAGGTTGGATGGGGCTTGGGGCACCCTGGGCTGGTGGCAGGGGTCCCTGCCCGTGGCAGGGGGGGGCACTGGATGGGCTTTAATGTGCCTTCCAACCCAACCCATTCCATGAGTCCGTGGAGCCTGAGTGTCCCTGTGCTCCCTGGGCAGCCCGTCCTCTCTCAAGCATCACTGCACAAGAAGTGATTTTATCTCGATGTCATTTCCTTCCTCCAGAAAAGGACGAGGAAGGGAGGAATGCAAATAGGTCAGATGGAAATGGAAGCAGTTGAGGATTTACAGCTGGCTTCAGAGGAGCAGGAGAAAAGCTTTTTTTCTCCAATCCAGATTGCCCCTTCCCTCTGGTTTCCTTCTCGAGCTGTTTCTCCAGCTGGGTGACGTAAGGACACCCGTGTACCAGGAGAGCAGAACAGAGATTTACATAACTGGGCTTCAGCAGAGAATAAAATGCCCCAAACCAGAATTACTCTCATCAAAAGCTGAAATCACCCTTGTGTGAAAATTTGGGGGCATAACGTGGGGAGTGGTGAGCGCTGGAGAGATGGGCAGAGGGCTTCAGGAAGGCCTTGGAACAGCAGAGAGGAACCTGGGGAGATGCCTCCAAGGGTGCCTGAAAGGAGGCTGGGGGTTGCTTCTCTGGCTGGGTTGGTCTTTTTCTGCCCCCAAAGCATCTCTTCCCCATTTTATCGTGGTGCTTTGGGGAAGCTTTGCAGTGGCATGGATAAAGCTCTCCCTGTATGGCAGCGACACGTCCAGATGACAAATGTGGAGCAAATTTGGTGAGCCCAGAAGGGTCTTGGCCCTGGGACACGACAGGCAAATATTTTTCATGTTTTAATAACAAACTAAACCCCAAAGCTGGGAAAACATTGGCTTTTAAAAACAATTTACTGTAAAAATTGTGATGTGCAAACTGTGTGGCTCTGGTAAGCACATTCTCCGTTGGAAATGTGATACTTGGGAAGGGAAAATACTTCCCAAGGAGACTTTGCTTTTCAATTAGAAATCCTCATGCTGGAATAGTTGCTTCCCTACTGAAATTTTGTCCTTAAATCCACTTATCTCCCCAAAAGGAGCTGTTTGAAATGTTTAAAATGCTGATGGCTCTTAATGAGGAGCCCAGGGAAAAGCCTGGCCCTGGCTCTGTTTGGCAGGAGATTCCTTGGGAACAGAAGTGCTCAGCCTGGAGGCTTTGGGTGGCTTTAATGCTTTCCTTTGTGCTTGTAACCAATCATAGAATCATGGGATGGTTTGGGTGGGAAGGGACCTCAAAGCCCATCCCATTCCACTCCACTGCCATGGGCAGGGACACCTTCCACCAGCCCAGGGTGCTCCAAGCCCCGTCCAACCTGGCCTTGGGATGGGGCAGCCACAGCTTCTCTGCCCAACCTGTGCCAGGGTCCTTTTAATGAGACAGTGACAAACAGGTGGAGGTGGATTTACGGGGATTTTTGTTCTGTGTTTATGTGTTAAGGTGTGATCCAGTTTAGTTAGAGCTGGTGGGATCCTGGGTGTTGGGTTCATGGATGTTCACCAAATGAAGTCTTTAGAGATGGAGAAACACAGACACCACACTTTGCAGTGCATAGAAGGGCCTGGGGGTGTTATATTTTGTTAAGAGAGGGCGGACTTTTCCTTTCCTCTACCAACAAACGAGCAGTTCCCCACTGCAGATATCAAAGGAGTGGATCATGAGTGAAGGGGGGTTACCTACCAACATTTCATCACTGGTTGGGTGTGGTAAGGGAAGAGGGCACTTGGTTTCCAGCTTGCTGGGAGAGAGATGGGGCTTGGGGAACCTTTGCCCTACAGGTTTGGTCTCCTTCCTTTTTTCCTCCCATTTTCCAATCNCAGCCCTTTTCCCTCTCTGTGTGGCTTCTCCCCACCGACCCCACACCGAACCCCCTCCACCCACCCCCGGGGGCAGCTCAGCACCAGCCGAGGAGCAACATCGCCCCCTGCTGTCCGTAAATATTGCTGCGCCCAACGGGAGCAGAGACTGCAGGGGCTCAGGGGGGATTATCCCACAAATTGGTTGTTTAGTTCTGGTTGCTTTGTTTCTCTTGAAAATATATATATATTTTTAGTTAAGAACTGTTATCCTTTTCCATTATAATATCTTAATTAAATTTTGTTTGAATTTAAAGGAGGTTTGTCTCCTTCTTTGGTTCCTAGTCCAACAAATTTCCTAATTTCTTCTAAACTAACACAGGGGCTAAATAACAGATAAAGATAATTAGTGTATCATTAGTTAAGTTTGAGGATCTCAAAGCCCTTCCAAGTAGAAGCAGTGCTGCTGCTTCTTGCAGAGGATGTTTCCAGCAGGAACATCCCTTTCCAGGTCAGTGCAGTGCATTTGATGCCTGGCCTGGATCTCCTGCCCCATCCCCAGCCCAGCAAATGCAAGGTCATTAACATTTGAGGGTGGCATGGAGGATGCTCCAGTTGCACCCTGGGCTGTCCCCTGGCAGCCCCCTGGACTGGGGGGTGCTGGGCACCTGCCCCGGGTGCACATGGCTGGGAACCTGGGCCAGAAAAGAGATGCAGGAACACATTTCTCTGCCTGCAGACATGCAGGGTGTGTATTTATTTTATGGCCCAGCTGGGAAGCATTTAAATAGTGTTGAATTCTGCTGAGGAATTCTGCTGGGCTCTCTCCCAGGAGGGTCAGGCACACGTGGCTGATGATGGACATGCCGTGACCTGCTCCCCAGGCAGGTGTGTTGGTTCAGTCTTTTTCCAGGTTTATTGAGGAATTCCTTCAGGGGGAGCTGTCTCCTGATGCTTTTGACAGCTCCTTCCTTGGCATGGCAGAGAAGGTCATCCATGAACAGAGGAAGCCTGAAATAGAGGGTAATATCTAATCCCTGTCCCCTGACACCCACCAACGGGTCCTGGACCATGTCTCCTATGTGATGTGGCTCCTCTGGAAAGCAAATCAGCCAGAAAGGCACCTTGCCAAGATCCAAAGCATGGGGAGATGCTGGATCCATGGGTTTCCTGGTCGCTCTGCTCATGGGGTAGGAGCTGGCTGGAGTTTGGGCTGGGACTGTGCCTGGCTGGAGCTGCTCAGGAGCTGGAGGTGTTTTGTTGTGGCTTTAGCAGTTGTGGCTGCTGGTTTCCTTGGGAAAGCTCTGCAATTAGGCCTGTTGGAGTAATATTAGTAGAAATAAAGGCTGGATGATCCACGTCTGTGCCTTGGATCCCGTGGGGTGCGTTGACATGGGGTCCTACCTGGGTTCCTTTGCTCTGGATGGTTTTATCAGGTGAAACGATGATGCAAGAGTCTCCATGGGGATGTTTCATGTGATGGAATCCTCTGATTTTAACCACGGTGAGCTCAGGAAGGAGTAGGTGGAATGCTCAGTGACAGAAGTGGAAGGAGCCCCCTCCAGCTGCCCTGGACCCCCGTGGCCAGTGGGGGTGGGTGGAGGGTGTCTGTGTGCACTGTGCTGTGTGTGGAGGGCTGGGTTGGATCTCAGGGAAAGGTCCTTCCCCCAGAGGGTGGTGGGCACTGCCCAGGCTGCCCAGGGCAGTGGGCACAGCCCGGAGGCTGCCAGAGCTGCAGGAGGGTTTGGACAATGCTCAGGGACAGGGTGAGATTATTGGGGTGTCTGTGCGGGGCCAGGAGTTGGAGTGGATGATCCTGATGGGTCTTTTCCAACTGAGGGTATTCCAGGATGCTGAGACAGGCACACAGTGGCTTGGGCAGCCCCTGCACCCCCCCAGGCTGTGATGGGATGAACTCCCAGGGCAGGGAGTGTCTGCTGGGAGCCCTCTGTGCTCAGGGAGTGTCGCTGTCCCCTCACAGCAAGGAGCCCTCAGTGCAGCAGCAGATCCTGTGCCAAGGGCACCTGGGTTTCCTTCCAAATGATGCCCTCTCTGCCCTGGTCCTCTGCTTTTTTAGCAGCCACGGAGTTGGGCATCTGCCCACGTGCATGTGTGGCTTGGCTGGGAGAGGATGCACCCCAAGGATGCCCCCCGGGGGTGTGCCAGTGGAAATGGGCTGGGGCCAGGGGTCAGTGGTGGCCTTGGCAGTGCTGGGTGGGCTCACGTTGGGCTCAGTGACTCCTGCTGCCCCAGCAGGTCTGTGCCCCTGTGGGGTGGCTGTGCTTCCCGGGTTCTCGGCGGGCAGGGCTGGTGCCTGAGCTCCCCCATGCCAGGCAGGAGCTGCTCCTCCTTGGAGCTCCTGGGTAGCAATCACTAATAACAGGAGTTTATTAGCTGTATCTTAATTACAAAGCTGAGTAATTAGGGAGGAAGTGGCCATCTTGACAGCCTGGTGGTGTAATTAGAGACCAGGAACACGCTGATGGAATTGCAAAGGAGATGAACTCCCAGATCCAGCAAATGGCTCTGCAAGTAGAGGCCTGTGAGCAGCAGGAGTGGATTGATTTCCTTCTTTTCCCAGTTTCCCTGCGCTGGCTGCACTGACAGGGACCACAGCTCTGCCAGGGAGATGGTGCTGCAAGGAGTGACAGCCCTTCTCCCTCCCTGGGCAAGTCCCCAGCTGAAATAGGGATGGGGAAGCAATTCCAGGGCTGGATTGCCGATTTAGAGGAGCTGTTTGCAGTAAGTCCTGGGCAGTCTCTGCTGTGCAGGCAGCAGAGCATGGCCTGGCCTCAGGCAGCCCTGCCTGCCCTGCTGTGTGTCCTGCTGCCAGAGCAGCTGCCTGTGCTGCTGTGCCCGTGGCTCCCGGAGGCATCCCAGTTGCATGTCCCTGTGCTCTCCTGGCACAAACTGCACCTGCCTCACCGTGCCTGGGGGCCCTGGCATGGTGTGTCCTGCAGGGGTGAGGAGCACCAAAGAACCTCTGAGTGCTGCCTGAGGCTCCCTGCCCACCCCCTCCTCTTGTCCTGCTGCCTGTGGGGATGGGAGGGGAGGCCTTGGGTCTGGAGCCCTCCTCCCTGGCCCAGGGCTGGCATTTGCGCCATGTCCTGGGAGAATCCAGTCTGGATGATCCCTGTGTTTGCAAAGTGAAGCACAGGCACTTCAGCATCTGCAGAATGGAGCTGGTTGACAATGTAAAGATGCCCCGAGCAGCACCATCCTCGTGGGGCTTCCCTTCATCCCAGTTCATCCCCGCTGAGCTCCGGCACAGCCAGAGGTGGTGATGCTCCTGGATGTCACCTCCTTCACCTTAGGGCATTGTGGTGCTTTTCACCCGGTGTCCACCCAAACCTCCAGGCCCCCTTTTCCCAGAGGGAAAGGGAAAAGGAGAAAAGGCAAAAAAACCCAACAGCTGAGAGATAATGGCAAAACAAACTCAGAGTGGCTAAATACTTAAATTTATTACTAACAAGATAAGAGCTAAAACTAAAAGTAATAAAAGTAATAAAGTAATAAAGTAAGTAAATAAAGTAAAAAAGTAATAAAGTAAGAAATAAATTAGTCTTGAGAACACTCCTCCCACTCCTCCCTCCCTCCAGCAGTTCCAGGGAGCAGGGAATGGGGGTTTGCAGGTGGGTGTTGTTGCTGCCATTGCTCTTGTCCTGGGGGTCACTCCATGGGGGGCAGTCGGGTCTCTGCCCCCCGATGGGCTCCGTGGGCTGCAGGGGGACAACCTGCTCCCCCACGGTCCTGCCCACGGGCTGCAGGGGGGCCACAGCTCTGAGTCCTTCCCCTGCTCCCCTGGGGTCCCTCCCATGGGGGACAGTCCTGGATAGACTCTCCAAGGTGAGTCCACCCCCCGGGCAACACTTCTGCTGGGGGAAAACCTGCTCCAGGTGGGGCTCCTTCTCCAGGAGTCATGGCCATGAGTCTCTTCCAGGATCTCGCTCCATCCTGGGTCTCCCACAGGGCAACAGCTCCTTCTGCATCCACCTGCTCCTCCAGGGGCTGCAGGGGGGTCTGTGCACCCTGAAAGATCTCCATGGGCTTCAGGGAGAGGGGGGGAAATAGCTTTGAGTCCTTCCCCCCACCCCACTCCAGCGTGGGTTCCCTCCTTTGCCTCCTCCTGTTCCCACCTTGGTCTCTGTGTTGTTCTCTCATGGCTGGAATTTCCAACTGCCCCACACTCCTAATTCTTAAATATTTTATCCCAGAGCTGTGACTGTGATTCTTAATTGTCTCCACTCTGGCTACCAGCAGGAGGTCCCTCCTGGCCCTGGCTGTCCTTGGCTCCACAGGACAGGAGAAGCTTCTGGCAGCTCCTAACAGAAACCATCCTGGAAGCCCCCTCTTCTACTAAAATTCAGCTTCAGAAACCCATGACAGGCATCATTTTGATGCCAAAAAGATTTCAGCTCCATTTGTTGGTGTTGTCCCTGCTCCTCTCTCTTCTTCCCTCATCCTGCTGTGTCCCCCCAGCAGCTCTTGCATCCACCGGCTCCTGTTGGCCCCAGAGATGTTGTGGTGCCATCAGGCCCGTGACTGACTGTGTGTGGAGAGGGACAGAGGGACAGAAGGAGACAGGAGGACACTTCAGGAGCTTCCTTGTTCACTTCAGGTCAGATGGAGAAGCACCTGAGGAGAGGTGATCCCAAGGAGCTGTGTGGCATGGGGTGCAAGCCCAGGAGGAGATGATGGGGATGAGCATTGTAATGTCTTGTAGGGTTTTGGAGGATGAGCTTGGTGCTGCTGAAGGGATCTGTGGGGATGTGAAGGAGGCAGGTGGTGAGCACAAAGCCCAGGTGTGAAGGTCCATCACTCCCAGCAGGGGCTGGTCAGTGAGTGATGACTTGGGGAATGACTTGGTGCTCCAAATTTGAGCATGGGGTTGTGGTCTGGCTGTGGTGGCCCGTCTGTCCCCGAGTGTCACCCAGTAACTCACCTGCCCATTGCAGGAGAGGTGTCCTGGGGACAAAGCTGCCCTGCCAAGGTGGGTGCTGTGACAGAGGATGGACACGAGCCCAGGTGTTCCCAACCCAGGGCAGTGCCCGTCCCTGTGCTGGCACTGCTGGGGCACCTCCAGCCCTGGGGGCAGTTCTGGCACCCTCAGACAGGAGGGACATTGAGGGGCTGGAGATGGGAAGGGGCTGGAGCTCCAGGAGGGGCTGAGGGAGCTGGGGGGGCTCATCCTGGAGAAAAGGAGGCCCAGGGGGGACCTTCTGGCTCTGCAAGTCCCTGCCAGGAGCGGGGAGATGGTGGGGGGTGTTGGGCTCTGCTCCAGGGAACAGGGACAGGAGGAGAGGGAACAGCCTCAGGCTGGGACAGGGAGGGGCAGGTGGGACATCTAGAAGAGTTTCTCCATGGAAAGGGTGGGCAGGCCCTGGCAGGGGCTGCCCAGGGAGGTTTGGAGTGGCCAGTGCTGCAGGTGTCCAAGGCAGGAGTGGCCGTGGCACTGAGTGCTCTGGGCTGGGGGGCAAGGTGGGCATCAGGCACAGAGTGGCCTCCTTGGGCTGGAAGGGCTTTTCCAACCTGAATGATCCTGTGTTTCTTAGGACTGTTTGCCCTTTCTTTTACCCCCTCAAGAACAATTCTTGGTGGTCTTACTGCTCTGGTGTTTGCCCAGTGAGGGGAGGGAAGGAGGGAAAGGGAGAAGGGACAGGTGTCACCTGGGACCAGTGTCACAGTGCCCGCTCTGCTGTGCCCTGGGCTGTGCTGTGCCCTCCTCTTAGGGCAGCATTTCAGCCCCTCAGCAGGATTTTCCAGAATTCAGGCAAGCAGGTGCTTCTTGCTGTGCTCTGGTGCCAGCCCAGGCCTGAGCAGCGGGCAGGGGGTGACAGTGGGCAGCCCCCTGGTCACATGTGTGTCTTGGCCGCTCATGTTCCATGAACAAGGCTTGACCGGTGCTGCTCAACTGCAGCTGTTACTGAATCAACGTGTACTCCAGCAGAAGACACCTTTTCCTGTGCAGACCTTTGTCCCACCTCACGCAGGGAAGCTCAGGGAATTCCAGAGTTGTTGGGATGGAAAGTGTGCACCCCTTGCCTTGGGTTTGACCTGTCCCCCCGTGGTGTCCCCAGTGCCCTCCCTGCATTCACCAGGCCCAGTACAGGGTTCATGGAGTCATGGAATATCCTGAGCTGGAAAAGACCCCCAAGGATCATGAAGTTCCACCTCCTGGCCCTGCCCAGGACACCCCAGCAATCCCACCCTGTGCCTCCCCCACGCTGTGCTTGGTCTCTCACTGTCAGGTGACACTCTGTGTTTCTCTGAAGCTTCTCCCTGTTGGAAGAGTCTTCCCAACAATGTGAGAATATTCCCCACACTGGGACTAACTGGAACTCTGTCTTTCAGATCCTTCTCAAGCCTGTCCTGGGTGGCTGTGCTGGTTTAGAGTTAAACTGGCAGGAGAAATAAATCCAACTCAGACTGGGATTGCAAGTCAGAAAAACAATTTAATAAAAGATCACAAAATACACTGAGACAGAAGGAAAATTCATTTGTGCCACAGAAACAGATGTACAGCCCAGCCCAGCGGGGCACGAGCAGGATGGAGCTCACCAACCCCTGTGCT
>VXAU01005422.1:4597-19523 GCA_013399695.1 Formicarius rufipectus | reverse complement strand
TGGGGGCAGGAGGGAGGGAGAGTTGGATGGAGGGATGAAAGGATGGAGGGAGAATTGGAGGGAGGGAAAGGGGAGGGGAGGAAAAGAGGGAAGGAGAGAGAAAGGGAAAGGAGGAGGGCAGAAGGGTGGGCAGAAACACAGGCAAGGAGCCAGGCAGAGAATCAGGGGGTCAGGCAGGGGCCCAGCAGCCTGGGCAGGCCTGAGGTGTCCCCGTCCCCATCCCCATCCCAATCCCAGGTGGCAGCACAGCAACAGGAGTCAGCCACGACACAGAAGGCGGAGCGGGAGGTGTCGCGCATGGTCGTGGTGATGGTGGCCTCCTTCTGCCTGTGCTACGTCCCCTACGCAGCGCTGGCCATGTACATGGTGAACAACCGCGACCACGGCATCGACCTGCGCCTCGTCACCATCCCTGCCTTCTTCTCCAAGAGCTCCTGCATCTACAACCCCATCATCTACTGCTTCATGAACAAGCAGGTGACACTGCGGGACAGGAGGACAGCCAGGGATGTACAGGAAATGGAGACAGCCGGGGCACCGAGGGGCACACGGGGATGGGGCACATGGAGTACAAGGGACATCCAGGCATACCTGGAGACACCTGGGAACGCCCAGGGCCACCTGCAGGGCTGGCGGTACCATGTACCCAGGAGGGCAGATGGGGTGTGAGGACAGTGCCAGGGCTGGACACGGGGCCAGCGGGACCCCCGGGCTGAGCTGTGCCCCGTCCCTGCAGTTCCGAGCCTGCATCATGGAGACGGTGTGTGGGCGGCCCATGACAGACGACTCCGAGGTGTCCAGCTCGGCCCAGCGCACCGAGGTCTCCTCCGTGTCCTCCAGCCAGGTCAGCCCCAGCTGAGGGGCTGCAGCACCACTCCGGCCCTCGGGACCCCAGGACCCCCGGCTGCCCCCCAGGACCCCTGGCTGCCCCAGCTGTGGGGCCAGCGCTGCCCCAGGGGTCCGGGGTCCCCGGCCAGCCTAGGATGTAGCGCGGGTGGGACAATAAACCACGGCCGCAGTCTGAGCGCAACAGGGACCCTCTGTGGGGCCCTCGGGAGGGGGGACACACTGCACACCCCACAGCAGGGCAGGAGGGGGGGACTGGGGGTGGCTGTGCCCCATGGTTGGGTGGGATGGGGATCTCAGGAGTGACTGTGCTCCATTGTGGGACAGGATGAGGGTGGGATGGAGTTCTCGGGGGGGCTCTGCCCCACAGTGATGCTATAGTGGGACTCTGCTCCCTTGTCCCCTCCAGGCCCCATGGGCAGTGGGGAGCAGGGAGGTGGAATGCTTCCCCTCCATCTCCATCCTTGGGGCTGGGGTGGTGCTGAGCCCCCCATTCACAGGGCTTCAGTGGGACTGGATCCTCTCCATGGGACTGAGGTGGGGCTGAGGTGGTGTTGAGTCCCCCATCCATGGGGCTTAGGCAGGGTTGGGTCCTCTCCGTGGAAATGGTGTGGGGCTGGATGCCTTCCATGGGGCTGGTATGGAGCTGAGCCCTCCAGTTGTGGGATTTGGGTGGGGATGAGGCTCCCATTTATGGGGCTGGGGTGGGGCTGGATCCCCTCTGTGGAGCTGAGCCACCTATCCGTGGAGCTGGTATGGGGCTGAGCCCCCCATCTGTGAGGCCAGGGTGGGGTTGAGCCTCTCCTCCCTCGGGCTGGGGTGGCACTGCATTCTCTCCGTGGGGCTGAGTCCCCTCATCTCCAGGGTGGAGCGCCAGGACTCCCCTCAGGCCCCACATCCCAGCCCCCCAGTCCCCAAATCCAGTCCCCCGTTGGGCTTCCCCACCCCATTCCTGGGGCTCCCCCCACCCAAACCCTCTTGGCTCAGTCTGCGTGGACTCCCCCAGATCCCTGTTTGAGGGGACACAGGAATTGGGGTCTGGCCCCCCCGGCCCATGGGGGGTTGAACAGGTTTATTGAGCCCCAACCAATCCGGATCCCTTCAATCAGCATGAGGAGAAACTCGAATAAACCCAGAGGAGGCAAAAAATCTGTCTGGAGTTGTCAGCAGGACCCAAATTCTCATGGATGGGGGTGAGCAGGGGAGACTGTGGGACTGCACCAGGGGCCAAGCCAGAGGAGCTTTCCTGGTGTTCCCAGAATCTCTGCTGCTGTCCCAAATCATCCCTGCTGTCCCAAACCACCCCCGGCAATCCCACATCAGCCCTGGCATTCCCAGATCCCTGAGCCCAGTGCAGGGGCATATTCCCAACCCACTCGCCCCTGGATAAAGGGATGGAGGTCTGGAAGAGGAGGAGGAGAAGAAGGAGTAGGAGAAGGAGGGAGGATACAATCAGTACTTGGAAACCCTTGGAAAAAATTTAAGGGAAAACATGGGAACTTGGGAGCAGACGGACCAATTCGGCACAGCTCCAGGGGCTGCAGGCAGGGACAAATGACACACAAGAGGGAAAACTTTGGGAATTATCCCAGAGCAGAGAGGGATAAGCTCCCCCAAGCCCGGGATTGGGGGGTTCAAGGCACTTGGAGCGGGGCCGGGGCAGGGCCTGGCTGGATCCTGAGGGGCAACGGTGGAGGGAGGGAGGGAGGGAGGGGGGGTTCCAACCCCCCAGGATCACCTCCTCTGGGGTCCCCTTCAGGTGCCTCCTGGAACCTCCCTGGCGTTCTGCTGCTGTTCCAATTGGTTTAGGGGTTTTCTTGGGGTTTGAATTTTCGTTCCAAAGTCCGTTTTTCATTCCAATTTCACATCAGTGTTTTCATTTAATTTGATTTCACTTGTCAGGTTCAAATTACATTTCAATTTCTAATTTTTATTTTAATGCGTAATTCCAATTATAATTTCAATTCTAATTCCAATTTTAATTTCAATTCCAACTTTAGTTCCAATTTCAATTTAAATTCCAATTCCAACCCCAATTCCACTGTGAATTCCCCACTCCCCCACAGCCCCAGGCAGCCCCATCACTGCTCCCGTGCTGGGGGAGCCATTTCCACACATGGTAAAACCAAGACATACAAAAATAACCCAAAAGTCACTAAAATCCCAGGAAAACCCACAAGATGACGAGCCCCAAGTGCCGAGGGGGTGTGGCTTTCCTGAGCCCCATCCCTGGGAGCCGGGATGGGGTTTCCTGTGGCAGGAGCAGCCTGGGTGCAGGACGGAGCCCACGAACCAGAGCGGGCGCAGGCCTAGAACTCGTCATGCCGCACCAGCGCCTCCCCGAAGTCCGTGGCCTGGCTGCCCACAAACAGGTCCGACTTGTCCACGATCTCCTCCCGTGTCAGCTTCCCATCCTGCAAGGAATGCCACGTGCTGCTATTCCCCCCGCGCCTCCCAGCCCACTCCCGAAATCCCACCGGAGATGGCCCACCTTGTCCTGGTCGGACTCGTAGACAAGGTGCCGGGCTTCGGCCTCAGCGTGGTCGTAGTCTGAGGGCAGGATCCAATCCTTGGTCTCCTCCTTGTCCATCTTCCCATCCCTGTTCTTGTCCCGGAATTCCACAAACTGTTCCCGCTCTGTCTTCACCCACTCAGGCTCATCGGCATCACCGTCCTGGCTGTACATGTCACCTGTGGGGACAGTGGGATTGGGATCCTCCCAACCACCTCAATGGCCCCACAGCCCCGGCCCCATCCCAAGGATCAACCTGAAGCCTTGAACTCCCTAAATTCATCCCCAAAATCCCAAAGCACCATTTGGGTCGAGATCTCTCTCCAAAATCCTCAACAGAGGCAGAGGGTGGAGGCAGAAGTTGAGAAACTGGGAGAGAGAACATTCCCAGAGGGGGAAGGTTGGGAAGGATGTGCCGGCTGCACAGGGAAATGGATGAGACATGGAGAGGACACAGAGGGGACATGGAGTGCCGTGGCTCCAGCGTCTCACCGATGTACTCCTCCAGGTCGATGAAGCCGTCACCGTTCTTGTCGATGTCCTCCATGGTTTCCTGAATGGGCACATCAGTGAGCCAGACCCAGAGCAATTCCCACTCCCCAGAGCTTCCACGGAACACCCCACTCCCAGCACCTCCACGCCAGCACCACCTGCACAACGATGTCCTTCATGTAGTCATACTCCTCAGGGTGCAGGAAGGCTGTGAACTCCTCCTTGGTGGCCGCCAGGTCCCCATCCTTGTCAGCCATCTTGAAGCGCCGCTCATCCCGCACCATCATCTGTTTGTAGTTGAAGCCATCATCAGGGTCTGGATCATCTAGGAAGGAGCAGAGGGAGTGCACAGATCAGCTCAGGAAGGGGAGAGGCCATGGTCACCACCAACACAAGCCAACCCATCCCCACCTCAACCCAGCCACAACCCAACTAAACCACAACCTCAACATCCTCAGCACAAACTCAACCTCAACTTCCTCCACTCAATCTCAACTCAACCTTCTCTTCTTAACCTCAACTTCCTCAGCTTGTATATGACCTCAGTCTAAACACAATCTCAACCTCCTCCACCCAAACTCAACCTCTTCCATCTCAGCTCAGCCTCCCAACACTTCACCACCACAGCCTCAACTGCAGCTCCCGGCAGCTGCCGCATCACTCCTGTGCCCAGTCCCAGAGGGAGGAGGAGGAAGAGCTGTGGCAGCCCTGGGACCATGGAATTCCCAGGCTGCAGTAGACAGGGCCTGGGGGGCTCGGCCAGCACGGCTGGAGGCTCAGCCTGAGCTATTTTGGGAGGGGAATGTGTAAGGGGATCTCACTCGCTGCCGGGGCGGTGGCAGAGCCGGGAGGCATTGGCTGGGTGGGATCGCAGGGCCACTCGGCACAACCCCACCAGCAGCAGCAGAGGAGCTCCAGGACATGGGGCTGGCAGTGTCCAGCAGCCTATGGAGAATGTGGATACAGGAGGACGTGGCTGTGGCCACACTCTGGTTAAATTACAACAGAGCCAGGCCTGGTCTTAAAAAAGATCTAAAAAGGCTCCGTCCCTTTGTCCCTGCTTTGCTACCCAGGACAAAAGGCAGGGATTAGGGAGCTCCGGATCAAGGGACTCCAGATTAATGAGCTCTGGAGCAGTTCCAGAGCCATTAAATATCTAAAGATTTTAAGGCACCTCTGGGGTAGAATGAAACCAAAATTCCCTATTCTATTCCCAAGGTTTCACCTTTTGAAGTGGCACAGCCCCAAGCAAGGAAACCCTCCAGATCGGTGGCATTAACGCCCCATTCCCTAATCCCTGTCAGACCAATTAACGAGTTTGATGGGGGAGGGCAGGTGGGTTAAAAATGGTCAAATCCCCCACAAGACCCCAAAGCCACTTGGTGTCTCAGTCCCTGGGCTGGGGGAGGTTTGGGAGAACAGATAGAGTATCTTTTCCTGGAATGAGTGATCCTAGTTTCGGATCCCACCACAGGATTGAGCGGTTAACAAAAATAGGATGATGATGATTATCATTCTATTCTGATGATGATGACAATGATGATGATGATGGTTATCATTCTATTTTGATTTTGAAGGGATTTTCACTCTCAGATGAAGCTCTTGGACATTTATCACTTGGTATTCCCTGCTTCCCGGGATTCCCCCAGCAGAGCCCCACACTGCTCTGTGACACCTCAGGGGGCCACCTGGTGACTCATCCCGGCCTTCAATTAACTAATTAGTAACACCACCCCCAGCACGTGGTTTGGCTGACAAAACACCACGTTCGGGACCCTCCAGAACAGCCGAGGGCGGAACCCGACCCCACACATCCCTTTCCTAACCCTCCAGAGCCACTTCCAGAGGCATTCCAGCCCTGCTCTGGCCAGGGAGGGGAGCAGGGCGAAGGGGAGGGGAATATTCCAGCAGCAAAGAGCTGTGAAAAAGCGATTCCTGCCGAGAGGAGCTGGAGCCAGGGCGTGAGGCAGGATCCTCCCGGCGCTCCGTAAGGACACAAGTATGTGGGAGCAGCACGAGCCGAGGGCTGCCAAGGGCACTTGGCCTCCGGCACCGCGCAGGGTTTGGGATCGGCAGTGCTGGGGTCGGGCACTCCCCGCTCGCTGCTCCGGATGTGGGAAGGGGTTTATCCCTAAAGCTCATTAAGGGGGTTCCACTAATTTAGCGTTTTGCCATTAAGTTTTCCCTCATTAAGGCTTTCCTCATGAAGGTTTATATTTTTCCCTATCCCATACCTGCAGGTCCTAAAATCCCACCCCAAATCCCTCAAGCCCTCACCAAAAAAGGGTGTTCCAACCCTTCCCAGGATCTCTCCTTCCCTTTCCAAGCTGGATTTACATTGGCAGACAATCCCAGAAATCCAAAGAAAAGAGAGGTTTGGGAAGCACTGCCCCAGCCTGGGAAGGGGCTGGGGGGCTTTCCTCAGCCACCAGCAGGGCAGACTAAAATCCTCCTCAAGCCCGAGGGACACGGATGAGCCTGAGGGAGAGGGATGAGCCTCCTGTGCGGCAGCTCCCCCTCCGCACATCCCACAGAACAGTTTGACTATTTTTGGCAATATTTAGGCAATTCGAGCAGATTTCACGCTCCAGAGCTGCGGCTGCTCTGCCCCGGCCTGTCAGTGGGGCCACAGGCAGGAGCTGGCACAGGGATTGGGTTTAAGGTTTTAACCCCAAAAGAGCAGCTCCTTCCCATGCTCCCGGGGGTGCCTGAGGCTGTGGCTTGTATCCCAAAACCCCCAAGTTCCAGGGTCTAATGCTGCTCCCAGGACAAGGGAAGGGGATTAAAGGCTCTGCTAATGGTTTTAGTGGATTAGAGATGGGATGGACACACTGAGGTAGTTTCACAGCCATGGGTCAGTCAGTTTCTCCTGCAGGTCCCAAATGCCACCAGGCGCTCCATTCCCACATGCCGTTAATCCCAAAATCACTGGGATTCAGCCCAGAACTGTGTTTGTCCCCAGGGGCACCAGTAACACCAAGCTGGGGCTGTGCAGAGGCACAAACATCCCCTTATGGGAGGTTCCACATATTTTGGGTTCTTTGCCTTGGACTTCACTTCAGTAATGCCACTAGAAGGTCAGTTTGGGGAGTTTTGGGGGTTTTTAAGTGATACTTTGAGGACATCTGCCCAGGCACATTCCTGGGCTCATTCCAGGGGACAAACCTAGCTTGGGTCATGTCAAGATACCGCCATCTCTGCTCCAGACTCATAACCACAGACTTCCTATGGGCCTCCTTAATTCTGGCCCCGAGCTCCCCCTTCATCACCACCCCATCCCAGACCCATGTCCATTCCACAAACCATCATGCCACAACCCCATCCCAATCCATGTCCACCCTACCAATCATCACACTACAACCCCATCCCAATCCATGTCCATTCCACAAACCATCATGCCACAACCCCATCCCAATCCATGTCCACCCTACCAATCATCACACTACAACCCCATCCCAATCCATGTCCGTTCCACCAACCATCATGCCACAGCCCCATCCCACCAACACCTGTGAACAGCCTTTTTCAACTGCTGGCTGCAGGAAAGGCCCATCCCAAGCACCAGGACCTACCCAGGATGTATCCATAGGTGGCATTTTTATACTCCTCCCAGGAAACAAGCCCATCCTCGTTGAGGTCGTGGCCCTTCCACTGCCGCTCCACATCCTCATAAATCCAGCGCTTTTGGGCAAACTTGATCCAGGCCTTGAGCTCCTCCACCGTCACAAACCCATCTCCATCCGCATCTATTTTCCCTACGATCTTCCTGTGGGAAACGCAGAAAAATCCAGGAAAAGTTAAGGAAAATGAGGGCCTAGAGGGGAGGGAATGGGAAGGGGCAGAGTGAGCAAGTTGAGATAGTTACAGAATTTGGGAATTCAACCATTTGGAGAGTTTATCCTCAAAGGCAACATATGGTTCAGCTGCCAAAACCCCAGCTCAGCCACCTTGGGCCACTCAGGTTTTGATTTCTTCAGGAATTAGGAGTTTAAGGGGAAAAACTTCCTTGTTAGACCTTGGAAAACACCCATCTGCACGTCCTTCCACCAAGATGGCACCAGGCAAGGAGGCTGGACACGGCTTTATACTAAAAATGGGAACACTGGCTCTGCCTCTCCTGGTAGCACAAGGAGCAAGGTGAGGTGGTTAGGGAATTTGGGAATTCAACCATTTGGAGAGTTTTGTTTTGTTTAGCTGCCATAACACCAGCTCAGACACAAAAATCACCAGCACAGCCACTCAGGTTTTGGTTTCCTCAGGAATTACAAATTTTAGTGGAAAAGCTTCCTTGCTAAACCCCGGGAAAGCCCCATCCACGTGTCCTCCCACCTCGACGGCACCAGGCAACGAGCACGGACACACACTGCTGCCAAACCCAGGAAGTTGGGCTCGGCTCAGGAACTGGAGCCGCCCAGACCCAGGGGGTGCCGGGCCGGGCCCACCCGCTGCCCGGGGAGCAACCGGAGCCACGGCCCCAGCGCTGCAGCCGCTGCGTGCCTCTGGTATTTTTAGCAGCAGCTGTAGGAAAAGCCACGGCAGGAATGCGGGATCCAGGGGCAGATGGAACCGGGGGGTGGGGGCTGCTGGATCTGCCGCAGGGTTCGCTCCTGGGAGCGGCCGCGGATCTGCATTCGGAAGGTTCTGAGCTCCCTCGGATGAAAATCAGGGATAACGGTCCCCAAACCCTTTGTCTGGTGAAGCAGGATCCTGGTTTCTCCTTTAACAGGGAGGTTTAACGGAAAGCCACTCAGGAATCCTGAGCTCCAAACCAGGTATTTGAGGAATTTTAAGACAGGTGGAAAATACGGAATTTTTAAATTTTAAATCCCTACCAGGACAATTTATTCCCAAAATATTGAGGCAAAGGGACACCTGGACACCAGAGCCGCTTGTGCTCACTCCCAGGTTTTTGTGTTCCAGAATTGCCTTGATCGAGGAAAACAAGGAATTCTGTGGCACAAACAATGTTCCTGGCAAGGGGAAGCTGGAGAGAGAATGGGAGAAAATCAGAAGAAATGTGGGATTCAGAGTCTCGGCACCGGACCGGAGCCAGGGCTGGGGTGGGGGGGTCCTGCCTGGGAGACTTGAGGGATTTTATGGAGAAATATGTAAAATAGATATGTAAACGTGCAAACTCCCTGCTCAACAGAACCTAAAGTTACAGAGAAATAGGTAAAATACCACAGAAATATTTCAGAACTTTTTATCTTGATGTTCAAAGTGTGCCCTCCAATATTCCTGGTCAAACACCACAGGAAACTATGAAAAATGTCATAGAAATAATCAGTTTTCCACAAAAATATATGAAAAGCAGACCAATGTTGCAACACTTTGCATTAAATTATGTGAAATATCACATGAATATTAAACATTTGCCCATAAACCACAAATAAATCAGAGATTTCAGGGAACAATTCCATGTTTCCCTCTCCCAGGTGAGTAAAGCCACCAGCAAAGAAATTTACTGGGGAAAAGCCCTGGAATGGAGCATGGGAGCTGGTGGGGGTCAATGACCAAACCAGCTTTTCCAGGGCAGTTTTCAAAGAGTTAATTAGGGAACAGCTTCTTGGGAAAGTCAAACCCTCTCCAGCCCAGATGGGGCACTCTGGAAGCTCCCAACCCTCCTCCCCCAGCTGGTCCCAGGGCGGCACCAGCTGCTCCCGGCTGCTTTCCCAGGGCAGAAGCCACCAAATCCAGACATTTTCCCAAACCCCCCACTCCTGCAGGAGGGGGGACGGCAGATGTTTGGGAAGGGCTGGCAGCTGCTCGCTGTTCCCATTCCCTGACCCAAGGGGATCCGGGTGCCGAGCGCTGCCAGGGAACGTCACTGCCCAGGAGACAAAACAAGGTAGAGCTCGGGGTATTGTTCCCAAATCCCTAATTGACAGAGCATGGGATGTCACTCCCAAATCCCTAACAGAGCACAGGACATTGCTCTCAAATCCCTGACTGCCCAAAAAGCAGGGAGGCGAGCAGAACTGTGTGGAAAGAGCTCCAGAAGCGGAGCTCTCCCAAGAAAACAGGTCCTGCCTACAGCACAACTCCTGTTAAAGCACAAAATTTATGGATTCAGATGTCGGTAACAAGTTTATCAAAGGATTTTCAGTTCAGGAAAGCAGGAATTGGCCTCTGTGGCTAAAAGTGAGGCTGATTTGCGTGGAGGGTGTTGAATCTCTGATGGAAACTCGGCCCGGGTGGCGCTGCCGGCATTCCGGCGGATAACTCGGCAGAACAATGGGATTGAGCCATGACGGAGCCCTTGGATCTGGAACGTGGCGGGGGAGGAGGCCAGGGGGGCCCTGCCTGCTGCAGCCAGAGCTGCACTTCCCTTGGAATCTGCCACTGCTCCAGGGGGATCGAGGGATTCACTCTGATTTCCCAGGCAAAAAGCCTCCTGGATCCTGTGTTTTGGAGCTCGCAGAACAAACAGGGCCTGGCTTCAAGGAATCCAAGGGTTTTCCAATTTAAATAGTCCCTGGAGGGGGGAAATTCTCTCTGCCCCCCGGAGTGTAGTGTTGGGGGCAAGGTCAGCAGCTCCTTCCCACTGTGAGCCTGGATCATCCCTAGGGATGGATGGAGTGCAAGGGAAAGCCTGGCAGTCCCTGTACTGCACATCCCACTGTATCCATGGGGTTTGGCTCTCTCCAGGAGTTCCCTCAGCACCCACATGTGGATAAGCTTCTTTTTCCAATCAAGGAGCCCCATTCCCCAAAAATACCCCAAACTTCACCACGGGCTGAGGCAGGTGCTGCTCCAGCAGCAGCAAAGTTGGTAAGCTCAGCTGCCAAGAGGGGAGATTTCCACAATTCCACGAAAAAACAGCCAAAGCCACAGAGTTCCCGGGTTGGAGCCCAACATCCCAAGGAGTGTCCTCAGCTCCCCAGGGAGCCTCCAGCACACCCAGCTCCAGGTCTGAGCCACCCAGAGCCCCTGGAACAACTGTGGGGCAGCTGCTGCAGGGACACAGTGGCCCTGCTCTGCTCAAGGGAATGATCCCAGAGCCAGGCAGGGGGGCTGGGAGTGCCCAGCTAAATCTCAGGGGAGGCACAATCCATCCTGGATCTCAGGGGAGGCACAGCCAGCCTGGATCCCAGGGGACGTCCAGCCCTGCACAGGAAGGGGAATCTCCATGCTGCTCTGTTTTCCCAGCTCTTGACCAGCTGCCTCCCAACTGGGAAGCTCCAGTGATCCCAGGGGCAGTACCTGGAGAATGTGGACAGAATAGCATGGACTCCCATTGTCACCTCAGCTGTGGAGTTTTGGGGAACACCTAGTGCTCGGAACGGCTCCAGGTGACCTCTCAGGGAATGCCTGGCACTGGGTATGGATGGCTCCCACTCCAGGTGGCCCTGCAGGCTAGAGTGGGGTCTATGGAAGGGGAAAAAGCTCCCGTGCCACCATGGAATTCCCCCTGTGGGTGCCTGGGGCTCCCCTCAGGAAGGTGGGAACAGTCCTTACCCCAGGCGCTCCTTGCTCTCCTCGGGGGTGAGCTGGTCGAAGCTCTTGGCCTCCTCGGCTCCCAGGAAGGCGTCGTGGTCGTAGTCGAAGTTCTGGGCGTCGTCGTGTTCCCGGGCGCTCAGCGGCGCCTCCCGCACCACCCGCTCCTTGCGCTCCGTCGGCTTCCCGGAGCTGCACAGCGCCCACGCCGCCAGGCACAGCAGGAGCCGCGGGAACAGCATCCTTCCTGGGCCTGTGGGCACGGGCACGGCCAGGATGGGCACAGAGAGCAGCCAGACCCGCCAGGACACACACCGAGCGCAACTGGCACGGATGGGAAGGGAGGGGTGTCTGGGGAAAGTGGGGATTAGGGCACGTTATCGGGGCAAAAATGGGGATGAGGGATGGTTGGCTGGGAAAAATTGGGATCAGGGCAAGTTATCGGGGCAAAAATGGGGACGAGGGATGGTTGGCTGGCAAAAATTTGGATTAGCGTTGGTGTCGGAGAAAAACGGAATTAGGGCAGGTTATTGGAGAAAAATGGGTGGATTAGGGTGGATTAATTAATACAGATTATGGGGCAAAAATCAGGAATTAATCCAGATGACAAAATGATAAATACAGCCTGTCTGGGCAAAGATGAAGTAATGCAGGCTGTCTGGGAAAATGGGGAATTAGTGCAGATTATCTGGAAAAAATGGGGAATTAGATCACAAATTATGGGCACAAATGACTGACTAATGCAGATTGTCTGGGAAAATGGTTTAATTCCTGCAGATTCTTGGAGCAAATTGATTAATTGATCTGGATTATCAGGGCACAGTAATGAACTGAGACAGGTTATCTGGGCAAAAGAGATGGCCTAGCATATACTATCAGGGCCCAGGGATTAATTAACAGATTATCAAGGCATAGGGATTAATGAACGTGGATTATCAGGGTACAAGGCTTAATTAATGTGGATTATCAAGACACAGTGACCTTTGGGCCCCTGGCACGTGCAGATACCCTGGAGCCCCTCCCAACCCCATCCCAGAGCCCCTCAGAGCAACAGCTGGGGTGGGAGGGTGGAGAAGGGGGTCCTGGTGGCAGCACACACCACCTCTGCTCTCCTTCCTCCCAACATTCCCACCCCAACCCCTCGTGTTGCTTCCTCCTGATGCCTCCAGAGGCTCCTCTGGACTGATGTCAATGGAATCCTCCCACAACAACCTGATTCCCTGGAACCAAACAACCTAAATGTGCCCAGGATCAACAGCTGCTCCAAGAAGGATTCCCCAGGCTAACGCCATTAACTCCCAATGGAAATCCATGTGTTCCCCATCATTGTCACTGAAATCCCATCTTAGCTCCCATCTCAGATCCAGGTGTTCCCCATCCTGACCTCTTTAAATTCCAATCCAGTATTCTTCATCCTGATCTATTTAACCCTAATTTCAAATCCAGATATTCCCATTTTCTAACTCTTTCACTCTTAAGTTTAATCAGGATATTCCCCATCTGGAGCTCTTCAACCCAGATTTAATTCAGGATATTCCACATCCTTACTGCTTTAATCAAAATTTAAACCCAAGGTATTCCCCATCCTTATCCCTTTAAATTTACATCCACATGTTCCCTATCCTTAGCTCTTTAAATCTGTGTCTAAAATCTAGGTATTGCCCATCCTTATGCCTTTAACCTGAACTCTGGCCATGGAATTTTGCCCTGGGAGTGACCCAGAATGACCTGGGAATGACCAGGAATGACCCAGGTCTGGGACTGGTTGCACGTCAAACCAGGACGGTGGCACTGGGGCATGGGAAGAAGGACATGGAAAAGCCCTTCCCAGTTGCTTTTTTGGGATGAGAATGTACTGGGCCATTCCAAAAATCCACAAATTCCAATTTCCTGGAAGTTTTTTCTGGGGGGAAGGAACGATTATAAACAGCAAAAGTCACTTTTTTGGTGTTTCTGGGGAGGAAAAACATTCCAGGAGGAGGGAAAAAGAGTAGAAAGCCAATTTCAGGTAGTATCTAAGTAGACCTCTGAACATCCCCATCTCAGGGATCTGACTCTTGCCCACTCCAGGCACATCCCAACGACCAGGGCCTGCCCAGCCTCGTGCTGATCCCTAGATCAGCCCAGCCTGGGGCACAGAGTGACCTGGCACAGGTCAGACTCGCTGATTGTATCTCCAGTGAGCACACAGAGCCCGGCAGGCTTTGGGAGCCACCAAAGAGGGACAATCTGACCTCCAGCCGGATCTGGGCACGGTGCCAGGAGTTGTCCCTGGAAAGGTTCTCAGAGACACCCAAACCCACTAACCAATTGTCATCCAGAAACAGTTATCATTAAAATACTGGCAGCACCTGCAGGTTCTGCCAGCCAACAGAATGGAGCCCCAGATTTCCCCTGGAGATCCCAGCTTTTGCAAAAACCAGGCTTTGGCCCCCTCCTCTCCTGGGAAGGGCTGGTGGCAGCAGATCCCTGTTCCCCTGAATAAAGGGGTCTTGGGCGCAAACCACGGGGAACAGGGATCAGTGGTGGGAAGCTGGGGCTGTCTCCTCAGAATGCGGATCTGGAATCTCAGCTGGGGGAGGAACTTGCCTGAGCCTTGTCTGGATATTGATGGGGGAACTCAGGATTCCACGTGGGTTTGCTGGGATACTGACAGAGGAACTCAAAATTCCACGCTGGGCTTCGAATTGTGGTGATATTTAAAACAGGATGGGCAGAAGCTCCTTTGGGAGCACAAGTCCCACATGGGATTTTTTATAGGATTGATCCCATTGGAGCAGCCTGGCACCAATTAACGGGGACCCCAGTGCCACATCAGGGAACAGAAGGGTTAAGGGGGTGGGGTCGTTCCTGCGGCCCTGGGGTGAATTCTCGGCCCTGGGAAGAATTTATGGATCCGGGGGAGTCATCGGGAACCGAAACCAATCCCAGGGAACAAATGGGCAGGTCCTTCCCCAAACCTGCCCCAGGGTCCGGGAGTCACCGACAGCTCCGGGAGAGGAAAACGGACTTGGGGTGACACCTCCGTGGCCTGGGACCCCCACACAGGGCGGCACCAGGGGTCCCACAGCCCGTTATCCCTGTGTCCTAAGGGTCCCACAGCCCGTTATCCCGCGAGTGCCAGAGCCCCTCATCCCGCCATCCCGAGGGTCCCACAGCCCCTCATCTCGCCATCCCGAGGATGCCATAGCCCGTTATCCCGGCGCAGAATGCCCCGGAGAGCCGATGGATGCCCGCGGGCCGGTCCCGCGCGGGGGCGGACGGGGCTCCATCCCCGGGACGGGGCAGCCCCGGGGGGACCCGCCCGGCACAGTGGCAGCCGCGGGGCCGCTCAGCACTTCACGGGCCCCGCCGAATGGGACCGGCCGCGGGACTCGCGGACACTGCGGCGCCGCCGCTCCCGCCCGTTCCCATGGCGACCGGGCCCGGCGGCGCCGCGCTATCGCCGCCACACAGTGGCCCGGCAGAGCCACCATCCCCGCGCCTCCGGAACCCAAGGCCTGGCCCCGGTCTCCATCTCGGCCCTGGTCCAGTCCCATCCGGTCCCACCCGATCCCGTTCCGTCCCTCACCGTCCCCGCCGCCGCCGCCGCCGCTCCGCGCACCGGAAGTCGGCTCCGCGCCACGCCGCACGGCCCCC
>VXAU01005421.1:0-96523 GCA_013399695.1 Formicarius rufipectus | reverse complement strand
GCGAAGTCTAGCCATAATGATGACGATTCTATTTCATATCTACCCTTTTTTTTTCTGTTCACTATAAACTATTTCAATTAATAGTTCTCCATTATCTTGGAGAACTTTTCCAACATTAATGAATTTGTGATTCTGTGATATGAAGTAATAATTCACTCTCTCTGTCACAGTTTGGAATACAAACAAATACACAAAGAAAAAAATGGTGTCTTTCCTCCTTCCTCCACCCACCCCACAACTGCATAAAATGAGATATCTTATTGAATGAACTTTTCATGGCTTAATTGTACAAATAACATTGATAATTACTTGGTTAGGACTGCTTGTTATAAACCGCTGATTAAATTTCAAAACTACCCAAATGAACGTACTGTGGTTTTGAAGGGAAGTCCATCTGTTTTTCAGTGAAGACAAACAAATTGTTCAGACATATTCTGCCACAATCAAGCAAAAAAGAGTTGAGCTTTCAGGAACCTTAGTTGGTTGGTTTCATGTGAACGAATCACATTTTGGACCTGTAGGAAAAACAACAAAATGCAAAAGTGAAGTCAGATATTGCAATCTCTTGTTCACAGGACAGATCAGAATAATCAGAATAGCTCTAAAAGATTACACTTTTTATGTTCAAATTTTTATTATTTGATTTTCATTCAGCTTTTTGTGAATGTATCTCAAACCAAAGCTGCATTTTATCAACTCCAAACTTCCCCAGAGCAACGGTTTGTGCTTCTGTTGCATCATCTCAGACAGTTATTTACAAAGATAATTTTAAAAAACAGTGTAATAATAATAATTTTTTTCTAAGGTTTTTCTACAAGAAAAAAAATATATATCTCTGTTGATTGTGACTGTAGACTATACAGTGAATAGTCTGAGGATTCTAGTTTTAACCCACTCCATATATGGCTAATATGTGACTTATATGACCTCTTGGGTCTAACAGAGTGACAAGGGCTGTTCTCTTGTTAGGAATGCTCCATATTCCCCTAAAATCTAAAGGAAGTCAAGGTTTATCTATTGGTACAATGCACAAATGCAGGGCTGAGTGGCCTGCAAGATCTGAGTACTTCTGCCTTCTGCTATTACTAAATTCAGATAAGATTTTATTTGCAAATATAATGATACATTGCCTTTTTTTTTTTTTTTTCCTAGCTCAGTAACTAGCTGAGTATTCCAATGTGTGGGAGTTGGCCCTGTACAGCCAAACCAGGACATTTTTTACAGCATTTAGCTATCAAATCTCACTCTGAGTTTTCCAGGGCTCAAGCAGCCACTGAGGTTTTTTCCTGGATAAAGATGTTATCTTTAACCAACAGACAAACAAAATAAAAAAGAAACATTTGCTTTGTGAAATCACCATATATTGTTCCTCTTTGGCTTACAGAACTTCTTAAAAAACCTCAAAACAATACTCTGCTTCTTTCGTTTGCTTGTTTTGTATCACTTTAGCTTATGGCTGTGGCTCATTGTAATTCTTTCCCACCTATGTTGTTATTAACACTCAATAAATCACTCCCACATTAGGCTGGAAAAGATATACCTCTGTCTTTTCTCTGTGTCAAAACAGACAGATAACTCTGAAAACATGCAGGAATAGTCTGCTAAGAAGGGAACAGTTCTTTTTTTCTGAAGTTATTACTTTTTTAAAATGTACACTTTTTTTCTCTCCTTCCTTTTATTGTAGATTTTCTGTGAGCTCTGGGTCTGTACTTCATGATTTGCTGCAGATTGTACTGCTGAGTAGATCTTCTGAGTTTAGAAACCATTGATGATTCTTAAAAAACAAAGAGTAAGAGCAGAATTCTCCCCAGTGAATGTCTTTTGTGCACATTCACATCAGAGACCTCCCCAAATGGCTTCCAGCACAGCAGGTTTTTCGCAGGAATGCTTGAGGCTTTCGTGAGCCCAGAAAAACCCTTCTGAAGTGTGTAATTAAAGCAGTATCCCCTCACAAGAAATTAAATACCCCATTTCTGACACAGAAACTCAATATTAATCTCTGCAAAAGGCCTGCAATTTGCTAAAGCAGTAGTATTGCTATGGCTGCTTTGTTTGGTTCTTTTTCCTTTTGGGAATTTATGTCACTGCTTAATTAAATAAGGGCAGCCTTAGTCTCAATGAACCAGACCTCTTATTCCCATCAAAATTTTTGCCCTCCTCCTGCTCTTCAAGATACACTTTTATTTGCCATCATGTTTCTGTCCATTTACAGGGGAGAACAAAACAAGCAATCCCAATTAGACAGTTCATGTCAATTTATCATATTTTTGCTTCTGTTTCACAGACCACCCTTTGGCAGTGTCTCTTGGTATTTGGAAAGAGAAAAGGAAGAACAGTTTGAAAAATGTTGTTTTCAAAACTGGAAAACTTGTTCAAAACATTAGAGAGGGGAAGGGGAGGGGAACAAACAAAAAAGAAGAAGGCAGTGAAATACTTTAATCAGTCTGATAAAAAGAATAGGGAGAATTGCTCCTGAGAACAGCAGTACTGCGTTGGAGATGGATCTCTCTTTTCTAGTTGTGATTTGGCAGTTTTCTCTACTGTGATAGCATCATGCCACTGATGCAGAGGTGCTCAAGCAGTACTGAGATGGTAGGTCCTATGACAATTAGTCAACGAGAAAAGGGTTTTAGTAGCAGCATTTTTATCCTTCCCTTACCAGCTGTTCATGCAGAGCCTTGGAGACAAGAACAAATGAAAACCTGCAGGAGTTTTTAAGTCCTTGTAACTGAATTAAACAGCACAGATATCAAATGGGAAGGATTTTTTACTGGACCAAGTGCAAGTGGTTCTGCTTTATCAGTGTGAAGGTCTTTCTTATTGCACTCCTGTCACTACACGTTTGTTTATGTAGGAATTCCATTCAACACACGTAGTGCTGGAGTACCTTTTAAAATCAGATGGCTTAAAAGTTGAGAGTACTTGTAGGTTCTAAAGATGTTTTCCAAACATGCTCTTAGCATCTTCACAGTCCATGCCTCTGACAGAAATAAGCATTTTACAAGCAAAATTAATTAAACAATTGACAGAATTAGAATAATGACAGTACCATAAAGAAGAATTAAAAAAAGACCTCACCTCAGGGAAAGAAGAAAATCTTGAATTAAAATTTTTATGCTATTTATATATTTCTCACAGCACGGTCTCCCATTTTTTAGTCTCTACTATCAATATATAGTACAATAGTATCAATACATAGTCTTAGAATGGGTTTTTGAGAATATTAGAAGTCTAAAATCTATGTCCATCTGTCAGGGCAGCAAATAGTGGTGGGTAGTTTCCTGTTGCTATAAAGGTCAGTCCAAATCCTCTGTCCCTATAAAATTATTCAGTAGTGCTAACCATGCATTTCTGCTCATTATTTCAGAATGTGATCTCAGAATGGTCACTGATTATGCTCAGGAATTTATTTGACTATGTCTTCTGATCAAGATTTTGCTACCAATATGTGATTTATTTTGTGTATTTCATTTTCCTATTGCAAAGTATATCTGGTATTTCATTACCTGGAAGATACTTCATATCTGCAAGAGAAGTGTGGCAGAATACATCTTCCCAGTGTTCACATCAAGTTCACTCTTTGATGTTACCTCTTTTTCAGATTCATTATGCTGGTGCTGCTGACAGTTCAGTCCAGTTCATCTTCTATCAGCCTATCATTCACCGATGGAGGGAAACTGATTTTTTCCCTTGTTCAGCATCCTGTGGTGGAGGTAATTAATTACCACTGTATTCCAGAAAGTCATTTGCTTACAGTACCTGTCCCAACTGCTGCCCTGGGTTTTAGACCTTTAAAATGAGCAAAATGGAAATAGTCCCAACTGAATGAAGAGAGGGGTATAACAATGTGGTAGTAGGTTCTAGTTTTTTGGCATTGTGCCAGACTCAATAGATAAAGTACATTTTGAGATCCACATGTCTACATTTAATGCTGCATCTGTAAAACTTAAGGGCTGATGGGATTTGGACCTACTTTAGAATCACAAGATGTCTCCATTTGTCCCCTGTCTATACTGAAACAGAGGACACACGTTCTGGTGACCAAGAAACCTCAGCCCTTCTTTTTCTTTTTTGTTCTAGGCTTCTGAATTTTTCTTTGACCATACTGATTATCTTTTACTTTCTCCTACATGTGACTTACATTAGTGTTTTCAATTTGGTCTCTCAAACAACAGCTGTTATGTCCACAAACACTGAAGCAAACTGAGATTAGCTTGCTTTTTACCAAGCCAGAATTTAGATGCTTGTCAGAAAGAGAGAGGAAAAACACCACATCCCATATTATTTATTCCACTGTGTATTGCAGGTTATCAACTGACATCTGCTGAGTGTTTTGATCTGAGAAGCAATCGGGTAGTAGCAGATCAATACTGTCATTATTATCCTGAAAATATCAAGCCAAAGCCAAAACTTCAAGAGTGTAATCTGGATCCTTGTCCTGCAAGGTCAGTCAGCTTTAATTTTACAAGACGCTGAGGTCTAAAGGAGTAAAATAAAGTAGGAAAATATTCTGTTCCTATTGATCACAGTGTCATTTATCCTATATAATTCAACATCTTTCATCCTAAGAATGCCCCGTGTAGAAGAACACCTCTGTTTAGCACCTCGACATTGCAAGGGCTTATTTGAAATTATTGTTTCGTCAAAATGTGTTTTGACTCATTAATCATTATAAAGTATGAGAAAACAAATTGTCCGTGATACCATCCACATGATCAACATATCCCTTAAGTGTTAGTAAGGTGGGAAAAATTCTTCTTCAGTAAAAATGTTGATGGAAAATTACTGTCATTACAATTAGAGAAATTATTTTTATGTAGATTTTAAAAAATATTCTCCTTAATAAAAAGTTTACTTGCAGTTATGGCAGCTCGTAAAAATGTAACAAAGGGATTTGTTCTTATTATCAATATCCTTTTCCCCTGCACAAAAGTCTCCTCTCTGCTGCCCCACAGAATCACAGAATGGGTCAGGTTGGAAGGGATCAGAGTGAATCACCTGGTCTGACCTCCTTGTTCAAGCAAAGTCATCCTAAAGCACGTTGCACAGGATCCCATTCAGATGGTTCTTAATATGGAACCTCTCTTTTAGATTCAGCTCTCACAGTACCAATGAGAAAGCAATTGTATGTAGTTGCTTTATTTATTTATTTATTTAATTAATTATAAGCTGCTATTTTAAAAAAATACAGTCCTGTGTCAAATATGTAATTTGCCTCTGGAATTTGTACTATGGATATTTTTCATACTTTTCACAATGGTTCTAAATTACATATTCTCAAATGGTAAGACAGACAACTGCATGGTACGTGAGAGGAAAGAGAGAAAAAAAATAACAGCTGGGCAGATGTCAGAAAGCCATTTTTGTTTTATATAAGACATAACAAGGCAAAGTTGTTGACATAAAGACCCTGAGGGGAGGGAGAGTTACTTAAAGTACAGCTATGGCATCACAGAGTACAGGCTGTAACAGAGAGGAATTGGCTTTTTGGAAACATCTTCACAGAATGCCAAATTGCAAATGATTGTTTTCAAAAGTGCCTTGGTAAAGAATTCAAGAATTAACAATCCAGACAGAAAACCAGAGGAAATCTGTGGTAACTTCTGGATTCCTGATACTTTCTTACAGTCAGGAAGAGGGTAGGTGAAGCAGAACAATAGAGTCAGAAACATGAGTGAGGATGGTATCTTGGCTCTGTTGTGTCTTTGCTGTGTGGGAGCCACTCTGTTCTGCCTGTATAAAATGAAGATGTTCATTTTTCCTGGCAAAAATTCCAGTTCCAGTGAGGCATAGCTGATTAGTGGTTGCTGACTGTTCCTGTGGTGTGTCAATGAATACCACAGAACATAATCGTGGAAGACCACAGGGGCACTGAATATAGCAATGGAGGGAGTTTACTGTAGGGGAACTTACATTAAAATTTTCCACAAAGGGTAGACTGAAAGAAAAGTTTAAATGAATACCAGGAGTATTGTGTGGTCCTGCAATTAGTTTCCTCTTTAGGTTTAGTGCATAGAAGTGTTTTACTTTATTGTGCTTATTATGGCAATAATTAGCAGCATTGCTGGCATCGTGAGTAGCAAAAAAGCTGAGGCTCAATTAACATGGAAAATTAAACCCATTTGCTTTCTGCAAACCCAGTTTCTTGCATGCTTAGAGAAGGAGAAGTATGTGCATGGTTATTTGTCAAATGTATATAATTTATAAATCCCCATTTTCCAGGTTAAGTAAAGGTGTCCACACTTACTGTCCACCTACACAAAACCAGTAATTAGCATCTTGCAGGATACATGATGTATCATGACTCTGAGTGCTTTTTTATCCCTATGTACTACCAATTCCCTATCCAGCCTTCCTCATCAACTCATTTTGGGGTCTGGCTCATGCCTTACAAAGATAAAAAGAAAAAATCTGTTTATTTACCGTCCATCAACATTTTACAACAGCCCATCTTTGACTGGCAACTGTATGTCTATCTATATGTCTACAGGTGTAAGTAGCACCCAGTTCAATCTAGTCCACTCCCCTTCTATGTGGCAAAATCCAACATCAATCATTTCACATATTTAATTAATTTCAAATCTTTTAACTACCCAATGTTCACAGACTGGAGGTTTTATGGGAGGTTTTTTTTTTTAGCTTTAATCAATATCCTCCAATCTGATATCCTTTAATGAAAGAGGAATGGAATGTTTTGTCTACTTAGTGAATCAGTTTGTTTGTATTTGGCTGGATGTGCTAAGCACTTACTTAGGACAACTCTGAGGTGCTATAAGCAGAAGATACCATTTTTTTCATAATTCAAAAGGATTTCTCCAAAAAGCAATTTTTACAAATGTGAAAAAGCGTATTACCCTGCTCAACATTCACTTACCCACCAGTATACTCTCAGGAGTATTTCTAGGCTTTATCTTCAACTTTTAGGTAGCATTCCCAAATGCACTGTTCTGCATTTTTACCACTCTCCATTCTTTTTTTGCCTATTGCTGCTACATGTTAATGTGGAGGAGTCACAAAAGTGCTCTTTGTGCTTTTACCTGGAGATTTCAATGGTTTATAAAGATTTCAAAAAGCAATTTCAGCAAAGATTCTGACTTCATGGGACAGCTGTCTGAAAAACTTCCTCTTAGCAAGTTTCTAGCATATAGGCTTCTTTCTAATACTTTTACTCTTGGGGTATACCTGGAGTTTTATCTGTAAGCCTGCCATTGGAAGTAATGTTAATATCTGTGAAAAGTTTGGGGAGAAATTTGTAGTTCCATCAAGACTTTTAGCACTGAGGGATCTGAATAAACTCAGATATCCACAGTTTATGGAGTACTGCAGCAAAATTGCAGACTCCTCTTCCTACTCATCAAAGTTTTTAGTTTGGCATTCTTATTAAACTGTCCATACACACTGTTGGCAGAGGTAGGCATCAGCAGAAAGAAATTTAAATTTAAATAAAATCATACTTCTTAATTGTTAATTTTCAGCTTACCTAGCAAGAGCACTGAAGTGCAAGTAAAAGTATACAAAAGACACCAGGGTATTGTGGCCATTCAGAGTGATTCTCAGTAGAGAGAAGTCCCCAGTATACTTGGTGATGGGAAAGTGTATACGATTTCCTGGCTGACAGTGCAAGATATGTGCATGATAACTTGTATATATTTGCTTCAAAAGAAAAGGAGGTAGTATGAGTAAATATGCATGATTTATAATATAGAATATCCTCTTAATCAATAACAGAGGTCTCCCCGCTGCATTTCAAATTTACAGTTAAAGCAGGAAATTGCCAAATGCATACTTTTTGCTTGTCACCAGTTTCTCTGAAGGTTTTATATTGGATAACAATTCTAATCTAAGTATGTCAGCAGTGTAGTGTTCCCATTTTTACTACATTCTTTATGGAAGATGAACAAAGCTGTAGTGGTGGTATGTTCTTGAAATGCATTTTCTGATTTACACAGTAGCAGCCACAGATCTGTGGTGACAAGAGGGGTCTGAGACACAATGACACATATATTGTTATTGCCCTCTACTAGGACATATGAAGGATTTAAACTTTATTTTTAGTAGTTTTTGACATGAAATACCCCATAGTGACAAATGATACCGAAATTTTTGACAACATCCCAGCTTTTTGCACGGATGTGGCACACTGGTCATAACTGTGCCCTTTCCTGACCTATGCCTCAGGCAAATGGTCATTTCTATTGATTTGCATTTTTACCTCAGTTCTTCCTTTATTGCAGAGAGGGTGAGAAGGTTTTTCTGCCTTGCAGTGCTCTCTGTAGATTGATTATCTCTGATTGATGGATCTGATCTCAATTTCTACAGCCAGTTACATGCCTATGAATGATTCTAAAGACAGCAAGATAGCCATTCCAGAGGAGGACAAGTCATTTAGCTAACAAATCAGAAGGCAGAACAATACTTTTTCACCAACATGGCTGAAGTTGTATGGAAAAGTGAGAGTGGTATTACCAAACACTATGTTGCCTGCAAATGTAACAGCACAGTCAACAAACATCAGTTATTCCACATGAAGGATGATTTTTGAACAGTTTGGAATTTAGCAAGGAACTACTTAGGTTGCTTTGTGCTTCTTCTTCTGCCAAAGCTCTAGGTATTTTGTGAATGAATCCTGTTAGCTACTTGCACATATTTCACTGAAGGAATTATTATTTCATCTCTTCTTTCAGCACACCATCCTCTTTGCATTGTCTGAGTAATGTACAGTAAACAAAGCCCATAAAGTAGATCTCTTCTATCTTACTAATAGGAGTATGATGGTAGATTCATAGAATTGAAACCACTTTGCCCAGTCAAAAAGTAAGGATTCACCAAAGTAATCTCTAAGATGTTTTTTTTTAAGTGTTCACTTAGTCTTGGATTTTTTTTTTCTGGAACACACAAAAAAGCACACATAAAACTAGCTAGAAAAGATGCAGTTGCCATTAGGGGTACAATGACCATTTGCTCTTTTGTTGTATCTTTAAGCCAACTTTTTAAAAAAGTCATAAATTAAGCTCTTGTGTATTTTGGTGTAGATCTTGTGACTACATCACTGTGAATCATTGTTTCACAATGACAGAATGAGAGCCTTTGGCAAACCTGCACATGTGCACAAGGACAGTGTCAGTAATTCTGTGGAGCTCAATTCTGTTTGCAGAAGTGCAATTTATTTTTGCAAAATTCTTTGAGACTCAAACTTTTTGAATGAAATATTAATGTTTTGTAAATGTTATTTCATATTCATAAGTGTTTGGCTATTTCTATCTGAATGGGAATTATGCATTCTAAAACAAGCAGACCTGGATTATGGATACAGATCATGTTTATTAGAAAGAAAATAATTTTCACTGCAATGAATGAGAAATATTTTGACATCTGTTTCTTTCTTAGGCAGTAGATGCTTTATAGTGTGATTATTTCATTTCTGAATTGTTTTTTTCCAACCGCTTCTCAGCAAGCTGATGAGCTTGAAAGTGCAGAAGGCTTCAGAGTCAAACTTCAGCAGCAGTGGTGGTACAGTCAGGAAAACATCAGATTTCTAAAAGCATGAGCAAAAAAGCCACAGAAAAAATCCTTTCCATCTTCTTAAAATACTAGTACACAATTCATCTGAGTTGTTCAAGCATTTACCCATGAAGCTATGTCTGTAAAGGCTTGTTCATGGACCATACTCTAAATGAACTATTCTTTTCCAAAGTTTCCCAGTGCCAGAACTGCCTCTTCTAGATTTTCAGATTTTAGTGGGGACAGACAGCTCTCTAAAGATGCAAATATGTGCCCTCTTACAGAGGGTTCCTGTAACTGCAAAGGCTGCTAATCTTAGAAGGAACTGTTTAATCCCCGTCACACACTTCCAGGGCTCTAGTTGCTTCCCAGGCTTCAGCTGGAAAATTCCAGTGCAGTGACCTTGTGCTGACTTCTTGTTATCAAAACACAATGGGATCCATTCTTCTATCCTGGACAAGTTGTGCCCATAAACCCCCCTTGACTGAAAGGAGAAGAGACCCCTTTAGCCCTAGCCTGACAACACTCTGAATGCTTACAGCCTTTTTAAGCGAACTCCCTTTCCCCTCCATTGAAGCATACCTAGCACCTCTCATTTGTAAAAGACTCCCAAACCCCACCTTTTTTCTTGTCATTCAGTTTCATCTCTCCATAACTTGGGTAGGGACACACTTTTTTATTTTAATGCAGTTGGTATTTGCCCCTTGATCATGCTACCCACCTGCTCCATTCAAATCCCCAGGTGGCTTTGATGGAAGTGATAAATGAGTGCTCTGAAATAACCAGTTTGATGTTAATAGATATGTCTAATAATTGAGAGGCGACGTGGTAAGAGTTATTCTAAGTCAGAATTTATAAAAAGTGCAGGAAAAATAAGAAATTCCAGACTGGCAATTCAGTGAGACACTGTAGACCAACAAGTGACATTGATCTCACACATAACTGGCATGATAATATTTCAGGTAATTGCTAATTTTAATCTATATTATTGCCTTCTCTAACCTCTAGATGTTACATTATTTAAACATCATACCAGTAACACTACAGCAAAGCAAATCAATCTGTCACAACAACACAAAATCTGTCACAACAGACAAACACAAAAAACAATCCAACATGTTATTGAGCTTCTCTCGAGCTCCTTATTTATTCCAGGGGAAAAAAAAAAAAGGGGGGGGGGAAAAAAAGGCAGATCTGGACTAATTTAAGGTGAGGAGACAAGAACTGCATGTTTGAATTCTTGCACTGTGATTCCCCAAATTTCTAATCTTAACTGCTATTAGAGCAGGTTTATCCAAGGGGCAGAAACAACTATGTAACAGTTTTTAAAAGAATTTGATCTAGAGCTCTTAAAAGCACAGATAAGTTTCCCTATTGTCTTTGGTGACTTGAGATCCAATCTCCAAGAAGGTATTAAACATATAAACATTTTTTATAATGCTAGATAGCAGCACCATAAATTTAAATAATATTTGGATCACTTGTGGCAGTGGATTGCTTCGTCAAATAGTAATATATTTATAAGAATAAAGTAGTATTCAGTGATTTATTCTTTGAACAATTCAGAAATGGTAGGATGGGTGCATAAGTTTTGTTTTAAATGTGATAACAACTGAGTTAAAATATCTTAGTTAGTTAGTTTATAATACTGTAATACAAAATGTTGTAAAATGTGATACCAAATGTTGTAAAATGTAATACAATATTGTAATATGAAAAGTTGTATAATGTAATCATTTAGTGTTTATTTTGTTATGTGTACCTTCTACTCAGAGGGTTGGCATTATTGTTCCTAACAGTGATGGATACAAGCAGATCATGCCCTATGACCTCTACCATCCCCTTCCTCGGTACGTAAAAGAGTCAACCAGAGGCTAGGCTTAACAAAAACATTTTATTTTTCTTTTTCTCTTCTTTCTTTTCTACTTTGCTCTCAAACTAAGTGTTTCTCTTGCTCTAATATTCTACAGAATAACTTAGAGATGTTCAGCTGCTAACTTGTAATAAATTCTGTCAATGCAGAATTGAAATTATATTCTAGCTGAAGCAGAAATGCAGACTTAGTAAGTGTGTGGTCCCATTCTCTCTCTCTTCAGCCCCCAGCTTCTCTTTTCTCTCACACCTTTCTTTTTTTTTTCCCTTTACTCCTCTTTCAAGAGGACTATAACCTGTGGCTTTGTAATTAACCATAGAACTTTTGCTGCCCTGTGGTACTGCTTCTTGAATGCTTATAAATTGTTAGATTTGGGGTTTTGACAGCATTAGTGTTGTGTTCTGATCCTAATGCTAATGCCTTCTCCATATCCCTGGGGCCTCTCTAAGAAATAAGAGATCAGGGATACAAACCAGGGCCTGATTTTTATGTTAATTTTATCAAAATTAAAATGTCTTTGAGATTTAAGATTCTCATGGAAATAATCAGATGCATAGTTATTTTTAAAGCAGTGAATAAGAGTCCTGATGATAAAAACATTTGATAGTTGAAGGATAATAACCTTTAGGATTTGAAATACCATCTGGGCATGCAATAGTATTGTCTGTTTTCTTCTTTATTAGTTGTGTCATGGAGTACGAATTCACAGAAAGAACCCTGTAGGCAACTTGCTAGTCACATCCTGGTGAAGAAACAACCACCTTCAAACTGTGTCAAGGCCTAATGCAGAGAAATTTCAGCATTAGTATGCAAGTGCAGTGAGAACAACATACTAGTCAAGTGTTGTGACTGCCATTCATCTTGACATCCTCTTATCAGTTATCTGTGCCATTAAGATAAAGCTTTTCTCTTCCTAGCTAAGTTCTTATGGTTATGTACACAGTCATTATCACCAATAATTTGTGAAATATACTTATGAAATATGTCTCTGCATCTAATTCCTCTTTTTTTCCTGGGAAACACTCTGCTCTTTATTTTAAAAAAGCAGAAAACCAAACAAACAAGACAACAACAAAATGCATACATACCTCCTAGCCTCAAAAGTTCAACTCGTTAGTAAGGAGTATAGAAGCTAAAATATTAATACAGGGTTTAACACTCTAGCTTTGAATAAAAAAGAGTGTCTTTCAGTTGTGTACCAAGGACATGAACATTGACAAAGGACAGAGAACAATTTTTTATAAGAGGATGATTCAACAGTACTTAATAATGGAGGGACTGTATTTAAGTAAAAAGCATTCTAAGCTGGCAGCTAGACAAAGGATCAAAATTCCCTGTGGTATTTGGCTTTCAGCAATACTGAAAGAAAAACAAAACAGAACAACATCCTTCCCTGAAAATTATCAAAAGATTGAGGCTGTTTCTCAAGCTGTTCTGGATTATGGTTTTATCCCTTACCCATCCCCTTTACATCCACTCTTGCAACCTCAGTGTCCTCCTTTAAGCCCCTCCTTCACTGACTGCTCAGGCTGCAACTGGTGGGTCCTCTGGCCTCCTTTTTTCTTCTGCTGTTTTGCTGCTGCTTCCCCTCTTCTCCGTCTCTGCCACTCTCACATGTGCTCCTGTGAACTCACAAACAGGGCTGCATGAGTCTGCATCTCACAAACAGAGATGCATGTCTTTTCTCCAAACCTCAGAGGCAGCTGAAGCTGAACTGACCATGAGACTGGCAAGAGACAAGGCCAAGTCAGGGGAATAAAAAGAGCTTTCCTCTCAATTTGCTGTTTATGAAAAAGAAAACAAACAAACCAACCCCCAAACAAACAAAAAACCTCACCAAAACAAAAAACCCCATGCAAACCAAAGAGGCCCTGCTTTGGTTTCGTTAACTGTCTGAGACTGTCACCTAATACCAGACACATAAGAGAGCAACAAACATTCCAGAAGTAGACAGCAAATCTGGGAAGGCAACTTTGCAAGATTTGCCTACTTCAAAGCCTTAACCTTGTATTTTATCATCAGGAGGGAAAGGTGTGATTTAACAGATACAGTACTAATTTTTAATGCATCAGCAGTTCCTCTCACAAATTCTCAGCCTGTGTTGCACCCTTTGTAGTTCTAAAGGGGCTGTGACACTCGCTTTAAGAACTGTGCAACAGGGAAACTTCCATCTTCCTATCTTACATTCTTTCAAAACCTGAGGACCAAACTGTCTGCTAGATTTAAGCCACTTGGAGTTGCTGAGATTGCCTAAGGCATCTGCAGACTTGTCCCAAAGACTTCAGAAAGTTCCCTGGTGCCATCACTTTTTGTGACTGGGAGAAGATGGCTCAGGCTGGCTGCAACAGGTTTTGTAGTTTGTGAGTTTGAGTTTAGGGACTCTTTGTTTAGGTTTCCAGTAGTGAGAAACCTTAGCTGTATGATGGGAAACTTGTTCAGCAGAGCTACAGGAAACATATTTAAGCAAAACTATTGCTAAAATTACACCTGTGTCTAAAGGTGTGGCATATGTGGCCTATGATCAGCACACAACAAGGCTCTGGCAAGGTGTAAAAACTGTTTCACTACTCTGAATGATAAGTCATGGAATTAATCACTGGCTTTAAAATTCATAAAGAACTATTAGTATAAACCGTTTCACACTGAGCTTTATGGTGCTTTCAACCAGTAGCCAAGTGTGGGTAGAACTAGGTGTACTGGAGCAAATAAGAATATGGGTTGATATGATGAAACATCAGAGAGAAAGATAAGCATTTTCCATGTTGCTTAACAATCATGGGGATCTTGTAATTGTTACTTAGAAAAATAGTTCTTTTATTTTAATTGAGGAAAAAAACCCTCACCTTTCACTTTTTTTACTTCTTGCCTGAAGGAGGAAACAGGCATGGTGTTTTCCACAAAAACTATATTTTAAAGTCAGAAATGGATTCTTATGACCAAAACCATTGCTTCAAACAATATTTGTAACGTCCTTGTCAAAAGGACTCTTGCCATCAGGGAAAAAAATTGGTTTTGTGAAATGTTACTGAGTAGGCAGAACATACATACTTCTGTACCATCAGGTATGCACAAGTTTATATAGGAATAGCCACACTGGATCATGAGAATGGTCTCACATCCAATCTGTGACAATGTCTTGAATATAAAAAAGGCAATACCAGACTATTTTATGTGCACAAGCATGTACATATATAAAGAAATACATACCTTATGGTATATGCATCAGTAAAAAAATGCATGCTTATAATTATGCATAGCCTTTCAGAGCATATATATTGTTCTATGGATTTGTCATTACACTCTTAAATGGCACCTCTACAGAAAAGAGCTCCTTTCTCAGTTCCTTTCACTGCCTTAACTGCAAGGAAGCGAGGTCCATCTGGTTTATCAGTCAGAGGACATATATCTTATCAGTATAGTCATCTTCTTTTTGATAATTTCCTCGATCTTTTTTTCTTTTTTCCTCTGCTGCGTTACTTCCCTGAAAAAAAACCACTGCCATTTCCCTTTATTTTCTTGGAAAAGGGTCATCAGCCTCAGAGCACAGTGTTTCCAGTGATTTGTGACAAAGATTCCTCAGAGTATGACAAATTGTGAAGATATTTTAATCCCACCAAATAGTTAAAAAAAAAAAGGCAAGTTAAAAGTATTTCGATTTTCTATGGTAGTAGTAACTGGTTTAGTGGGAGGGAGGAGATTTCATACTACATATCCGTGACTTAAAGACACCAACCATGAGCATGGTTTGCTGATATGTATACTTATGAAAACAGATATATGTTTAATTTTTACTTACATTAATCAGAAAAAAAAAAAAAACAGAAACAAACAAAAAATAAACAAACAAACAAAAACCCAAAACCACAAACAAACAAACAAAAACAAAACAAACAAACAAACAAGCAAGCAAAACAAAAACAAACAAAGAAAAAAAAAAAAAAAACACCTTGCAGGATACTGCATTTTTGGGATGCAGGTAGGGTGGGAACAGCAAGCTTTACTTTTCCTGATGCCTCTCTGTTCTCCCAGATGGGAAAGTACACCCTGGACTGCCTGTTCCTCATCCTGTGGAGGGGGCATTCAAAGCCGCAGCGTTTCGTGTGTAGAAGAAGACATTCAGGGGCATATGAGCCCTGTGGAAGAATGGAAATGCATGTATACTCCAAAGATGCCTGTTGTCCAGCCTTGCAATATATTTGACTGCCCAAAGTGGCTTGCTCAGGAATGGTCACCGGTAATCAATTTAGCTTTGTTGGTTTTGTATTTACCGCACTAGAAACATATCTTAAATTATAGTTTAGTGAATTTGTGGAAGTAGAAACATTCATTGCTTTCTTTCCTTTTCTAACTGAAAAGTAAGCATTCCAGGAAAATGTATTAATAAGGTAAATATGATTAAGGAGAATGATAGGAAAATAAATCATCTCTGTAAAGTTAATTTGTGGCCTTCTGCTAATAATAGACTGAGAATATAAATGAAAAAATACCAGTAAGCCTATAATGGTGTATCTTTGTTACAACATTGAAACCATAAATTGAAACTCGTTACTTGCTGAGATATTTCCAGAAACACATGTAGCTGTAAATTACTGCACTCTTTGGTACTTACAGTTTTCTGTTCCTGACTTGCCTTTCCTCCTGTATGAAAGTGAATGTCTTTGAAATGTCCCTCTATAAAAGTAGTAAAGTACTTTGTACATAAAGACTTACACTGATTGTAGTTTCTCAACATGTGTTTTAGAAGCTAAGCTGCTCACATACAGGTGAGTTGTTCTTGACTGATTGCGAAGTGATTGCTGATTTCCAGATGAAAACTGCTGACCAAGAGCAAAGTAGTATTGGTAGTATCCATAGCCCTCCCCACTGGATGGTAGTTTTGATCCCCTCCTGTGCAATCAATTCTGAAACAGTTTGTGCAGGGGGAAAAAACTGATGAACCATAGCAGTAATAAATTACACACTTCAGAAAGTATCTGAGGGAAGAAAGCCCAATAGTTTTCTATTCTGTTTGGTACATTGTTCCAGAAAAGCTCAGTATTGCCCCTGTTAACCTGTGAGCCCCAGTACTTAATCCAAGCAAAGCAGAGTGGCTCCAGATGAAACTGACAGGGTGTTACTGAGCATATCCAATACAGGATAGATGGATGCAAGCCAAGTAGACAATATTGCAAGAGTGGCTCTTCAAGAGAAGTCCAGTAGCAAAATATCAAAAAAAGCAAAAATTTCTGTTAATTTTATACCTTACCCATAACTACTGAATATTGTGAATACTTTATGTTCAAGGTTGGGTGTTGCTGCATCATGTTTTGCTCTCTGATGTACACATACTTCTGTAGCATATTCCCCTTATCATACACATCTTTTTTCTTTTTTTTTTTTTTTTTTAAATCCAGTGCACTGTGACCTGTGGACAAGGACTCAGATACCGTGTTGTCCTTTGCCTTGATCACAGAGGAACGCATACAGGAGGCTGTAGTCCTAAAACAAAGCCACACATAAAAGAAGAATGCATTGTATCCACTCCTTGCTACAAACCCAAAGGTAATGAGACAGAAGGGTTCTCATAAATCTTTCAGCACTCTTCCATGTTCAACAATTTTGTGTTGTTGCTGACAACACTGTTCTACCTGGAAAGCTATGTTTTTGCAACAATGCCTGCTAGCAACTTGGAGTAAGTGCTGACCTATTCTTCTTTCTTACAAGCTTTGGGCTTTTCATTTGGTGGTTCAGCAGACCAAGCAGTATAAACATAAATTTGACCCTACTGTAAGCAGGTGTGATCACACTGTTTGTGTCTGAGCTAAATTTCCCTTACAGTTCAAAATAAATTAAATATATAAATAGTGCCTATAATGCCTTATAAATGTAACCATAATTACAAAAGTACCTGTTCATACCTTGGATCTTGAAATAGGCCAGAAGCAAGCATTGTATATCTCATCACAAGGTTCCTCTTACTAGCTAGGCTGCAAAATTTGTCAGACTATTTGGCTTGAAACATTTATTTAACAAGGAGTATTCACAATTTGTATAGCAATATTTTTTTTAACTTGAGCCTCAGTCAGAGAGTCATAGTGGAGTAAATCCCCCATGTTTTGTTGAAAGAAGCAGAAAATATTTCTGTAGTTGTTTGGAGGTTATCTACTGACTAATGTATGGAAAACTCTGGGCTACAGCAATGCAGGTGAACTTAATTTTCCTAAACTGGAGACTTGAGCTCTATCATAGAAAGAAAATAATTCTAAAAAAAAAAAAAAAAATGCTATCCTGAAACATATATATGAGCACTTTTTTATGAGGCCCTGTGAAATTAGACTGACCCATGATCTCCTGCTATTCCAAGATAGAACAGTGAAATTTGGATTTTAATTTCTGCACTTGGTGCACTTAGGCAGATGATGGGCAAACTTGCCAAGTTTCAAGATTCCAGTTTATCTAGGCCACAAGAATCCACTATTTCAGCCAGCCACTGGAGTTCTGAAACCCAGACACATTCTCTGGAGAGAAATGGGTATGTTTGCACTGTATTTTACTGGCCAACTTGAGCTCACTCCATCCACCTTCCAAGAAGTAAAAATAAAAGGGAAAAAAAGGCCCTGTGACTTGTTAGCATGACTCTGAGCCTCATACAGAGATTCAGTGGGTTTCTGCTCATTCAGCCAGCTGCTTTATTGGACTTTATAGGTTTATGATGTTCAGAATACAGGTAATGCAAGATCTGGTCAACCTGCATCACACAGTCTAGGCAAACTGCAGTAAGACACAAAAAAATCATGTGTTGCAAACCACCCACAACTGACTTCTGCACAGGGAAACTGAGAAGGGGAAAAGACTAGCTAGGTAACCTTTGCTTGCCTGCATCTGTCAAGAAGTATCTTCCAATGAGACTTGTCTGGGAGCAAAGTAAGTTGCTGTTGGCTGGAAGCCCACCCTTACCAGGGTGTGGTATCTTTACCCAGGATAAACTCTTACGTTGCTGTTCGCAGCACGTACATCGGTAATTTCTGATTGTAGACAGTTATTTCCTTCTGTTTTTTTGACATGGGATAAACATGAAGCATACTGGCTTGTTTGGGTTTAGTTTTCCTCCTCATCTTAATTCTGCAACATTCTCATAGTTCTTCCTCCGTAATGTAAGTGGTAATGTTTGAATACCTATGTCACTGAAGGCTAAATAGTGCTTTCAGAAGAGATTTGGACCAGATGGTATCCAGAGGTATCTTCCAATCCAAATTATTCTATTTATGTACTAGAAGTTTGTCCTTTTTGTTTCACACATCTACAGTGAGAAATTTAGAGCAGTAGGGGTAGCAAAGTGCTTCTTGTCTATTGAATATTTTAGCCTGCTTTTACCTTCTACAGCTGTATTTACACAAAGCAGAAAATATCTTCCTAGATGACTGAAGCAGCAAGGCAAAAAAAGTGGAAGTCTTTCTTCTTTTAACACACTGTGCTAAAAAGAAATTGAAGTCAAATAGATAATATAGTGTGTTTCATTTTAGTTTAGTCAAACACTAAGGCACTTTATCTTGCACCAATAATGGGAAAAAGAATAGAATATCACTGGATTAAGTAATTATTTTCAGTTATAATAGAAAAAATGTATTTTAATAGGGAAAGTGTATTCATCTGATACAGCTCTCTGTATAATATGGGATTTAAGTGTTTTTACTGGCAGTGTTTTATAAAAGAAGGTATTTTGCATTAACCTCCACAGCTTGTGCCAGAAGTGCTTTTTGTGCATTTTTCTGTCAAAGCATACTGTACAATATTAACGTTTCTAATCCTCTAACAAATTTTACAGTGTAGATGATAATTAACAACATCTCTAAAAATGAAAATTTATTTTAAAAGTTACAAAGCAGTCAATGGTACACAAGAGATTTTACTTTTTACAAGCACTTGCATCCAGGCAAAAAAGCACAGAAGTAAGATTTGGTTTTCCCAAACTCATAAAACAAGCTGCAGAACATATAAATAAAAATACCTCAAACATATTTGGGATGACAAATGTGGTTAAATAGAGATTAAATTAAGAGCTGTGATGGCAAATATTCATCCTCAAATAGCACTAATAAATAAGTTAGAGTAAGATCTTGGCAAACTGTTTCTAGGATAGAGGCATAATAACTCTCTTACTGTCCTGTTTTTCTTCAGTTAATAACTTGCTCCAAGGAAATTTACATTACTAAAGTTGCAGTAGCTGTGCAATCAAGTTGTTGTTCCTCTATGATAGAGTTGACAGGTGGGAAATTTCATATGCATGTGTGAAATACTCATTGCTATGCACAACAGAGTAACAGAAAATTCTTAACTATTCTGAATGACATTAACCAGCTTCTGTTGGTGAGTGCTCATCCATCATTATACAAACCCAAAAGGCTTAGGTGATTTGTGAGTGACAGATAGGTTCGGTCCTCATTCTCCTTTGTGGTCTGAGTCTCACTGGGTTTTGGTGGTGGGTTTTTTTGTTTGTTTGGTTGGTTGGGTTTTTTTTTTGGTTTGGGGTTTTGGTTTTTTTTTGTGTGTGTATGCTTTTCCCCTGGTCCTAAGTCTTAAGGTTTTGTTGAAGTGAAGAGTTCCTTCTCAAATTGGAGTGCCAAATTTGCTCTTGCTTTATATCCCTGCAGAGCTAAAAGAGCTCCACTGCCTTCAGCTCAACTACTCCACTTTGACACTGCATGAAAGCAGAGTTTGGCTTACAATGCAGTATAGCCCTGTGCTCCCCAGAGCAGACCAGCTATTACACTGTGCACACACCCTGGAGGGGACAAAAAGCAGCTCCACTGTTTTCCATCAAAAATGACAGAAAAAATATCGAGCTCATTTTTTTCAATACACATAGCTGATGAACTGATATAGTTGAAAAGCATATCTGGGCCATTTTATTGAGGTTTTTCTGGGGTATCACTCATCAAACTAGGATTTTCTTCCTTTTTGTAATCTACTAAAACAAAACATGTCTTCTGAAGTTCTAAAATTGAAAGGTAAACACAGGGATGTTACATATTTTACCTTTCAGTGTAATGAAGGCTTGTTATATTTGTGAGACTCCCTCCGAAAAATACTTGCCCAAGTTTGTACTGTTGCAGTCTAATTGTGAAATCTGTAAGATGACTTAATTTGCCTTTCTGGCTTTAGAACTGCATAGCCCTTCTACCTACAGTGTTGAAATATCTGGCCATATAACCTTGTAAGCTTTATAGTCCAGCTAATGAAAGAGTTTCTTTCTGTGCACTCATTTCCCTCTTCCTTCTTTGTGCTCAGCCTCTGTATGTGTGAAGGCACACATACTTCACATGCAAAGCCAGTGAGAGCAAGGAGGCAAGCACACATAGCAGGTTTACTGTATGCTTCCTATTTTCATGTGCTTGTGTTTGCTCTCTAGAGAAACTTCCTGTGGAAGCAAAGTTGCCGTGGTATAAGCAGGCCCAAGAGATGGAGGAAGGAACAACTGTATCTGAAGAACCATCGTAAGTCTTAAAATCTTACAACAGGTTCTTATTATGTGATTCTGAAAAGTTGTGGATGATCTTTCCCTGGAGTTGTTCAAGGCCAGGTTGGATGGGGCTCTGAGTAACCTGTTCTAGTGGAAGGTCTTTGCCCATGGCAGGTGGGTTGAAATGAGAGGGTCTCTGAGGTCCCTTACAACCCAAAGCATTGTGATTCTGTGATGATTCTATATGGGAGTCTGTGTCTCGTGCAGAACTAACACAGTCTCTTGAATGTATTTGGCTTCCATTAGAGTGTAAACCTAACCCTGTGACAATCAGTGATATTAAGGCTGTATCACACTTAGGTGTGAAGAGATGGATTTCAAGAGGGTAAATGCAGGTTTAATTTAAGCAAATACACACATGGTTTATTTCACGTCATTTATAAGAGTATAAGAGTCCATCTACGTTTGTAGGTATGTGTTCTCCATTACCACTGTATCTTCACAACTCAGCACCTGTATTTTCTCAATAACCCCATGAAGTAAGAGGTAAAACAAGGCTCCCAGTATGATTTTCCCCTTGCCTCTTTCCCCAAGGAAAACTGTAATAACAGGGAAAAAAAAAATTAGAGATTACACTACAAACCTGTGGTGTGTACCTCATAAACCTTTAGCAATGAGGCTCAGAAATTAAAAATACTGTGATGACTATGCTTTGGATTTCTTTTTTTCTGAAACTGTGATAAATATATGCTATAATTACAACTTCTGTACACAGCTTTAATCAATATCCAGCTCCTCGTGTCTAAGCATATGGCATTTTTTTATTGCAACTACAACTGTGTATTAGACTAAGAAACATTGTTAGTTTTGCAATATAATTCCAATTTTGGCACGGTTAATCTGAATTGAAGTAATTTGAAGCTGAAACACTGAAAGAGTGCTAGAGACATATGTAGTAAGTCCATCAAAATAGTAATTTTAAAAAAATTATCCAGCTGCTGTGTGCATACATACATGTAGACAGGTATATGTATCTACATGCATTTATACACGTAAAAAGGTATACATACAAATGTCTATATATATTAGTAGTAGCTATCACATATAGTGTAATAAGATGTTTAACTGTACCCAGAGTTCCATAGATTTAATAGGCTGATTTATTCAGAGTCAAAGCCTAGAAAATTTCATATTTGTGACTATACTAATTTTTTATTTGTAAAAAGCAGTTTATTTTGTTGCGATTTTTCTTGTGTCTGTACTGAATTACTTAGCTAAATGTGTATTTATCAAACTGTAAATAAACCTTGAAAACATACATAAAATAGGAATCATACTGATTTGTTATGTAGTCATATCTGGAATAATTTGTTACACTAAGAAATTTTTTGATAGATTTTGTGAAAAAGGTTGATTGTACTGCAGAAAAGTATAGCTATATATATATATGTATATGAGTATATGTACCTTTATATATCAACAAGAAGAGATTTCTAGAGAATAGACATAACGTGCAGGGAGAAGTGAAGAGGCTTCTCTTTATCATGATGTGTATTTTAATAAAATATTCTGGAAAACCTCATTGGTATATTACTTATGATACTAAAACAGAAGGGAGATCTGAAGGGAAGGGAGTTTAAGAACTTCAGATTATTTTCAAGTGCAGTTATGACACCTCCTTCTTTATATGTCACTGCCTTGCTACAATACAGGCCCTGTTCTGCAAAGACATCCAATCTTTTTTCTCCATTTATTGCAAGACCTCAGTGGTACCAGTGGGTTCATGCAGCGGACCACAGTCCAGACTAGGTTCAGTCTGCCACATTTGTTTTCTCCGTGTAAGGCACAACTCCAGGAGCATTTCTAATCTTTATTTTAAACTGATGAGAAAGATACTTGACATAAATGAAATACAAATACAGACTTTTATTTGTGTTGACTAACAGGAAAAATAAAGAACACAAAGTCAGGGTCTTTACACAAACTTTCCTAAAGCTCAGAGATGCCTTGTGTTTAGTTTTGAATGATTTTTCGTGCTCAGGCATGAGACAGAGAATCAAATGAAAGCTTTGAAAATTTAAGCTGAAAGAACTATTGATGCAAAGCCCGTCTGTAAACTGTAAGCGCCATCTGCATATTGTTCCAGAATACCTAATCTGTCTCATCAATCTTGAGCAGTGAATTTCCACCTAAAATTGGTTTCAGTGCCTCACTATTATTAGCATTTTTCATTAGTGTCTAACTTTAAACAGTTATTCTTTTTAGATTGAAAAACTGTATGTAATAATATAAAAAAGGAGACAAAACATCGAGAATGCACTGAGATACAAGCAACAATCAACTTTGGTGCCAGCTACTGTAGCATCACTTCTCATTCAGCTGTGTAGGGATTTCAAACACACCAAGTAGATGAAGAAAGAGCTGTATTCCATGATAATGCACCTTTTGATCTGTGCTTTTGCAGCTATGCAGAGACACAATGTAATACTCCACAGCCCACTGTTAATGACGACTTTTTGCACTGACAGGTTTTAGTATCTTACATATGAGGCTTATAAGCCTTAGCTGTTAAATAAGATGACTTGAGTGCAGCAAAAACAAAAATAAGAGTTCTATTCTAATTCCTCTTCATCTAAGGGTTTTTACATTTCTATTCATAAATGGCAGAAAAGGCTATTTCGATGTTTACATTCCTGTATCTTTATGTTCCACTGCGTAGGTAACTCAAAAGTACAAGATAGACCTATCTTAACACACAATTTTGCATATTTCTAAAACTAATACACTCTATCAAAGCTATCTAACAACAGACAAATATAGCTAAGTATCAACCAAGATATGTTTTGCATTTTTTGTGAATTCACAGTGTGTTTGTCTATCTAAATTTTAAATTTATTAATAGAGTTTTTCACATGTATCATTCTACCTAATATTAGCAGGTTTCTTCTCTCAATTTAGTGTTAGCTAAGGTCGTCTTGCAAATTCCATCATTATCATTGAGGCCTCTGTCTTGGAAACTGCTTTTGACTCCTTATTCTGAAAACCTGCAACATCCGTGTTCCAACAGCCCACCACACTGACAGATGCCAGGCTACTACCCACAGATTTTGGCTGATAAATGATCAGTCCAGGGTGTAGCTGCGTGGCAATTTGAAGGTTGGAACAGCTAAGAGTTTTTTAATGTTGGATCAAGCATTAGTGGGTGTTAACACTGTTTGTTGTGGCCATCTGTTTTGCTGAATGTAGATTTGAATAATTAAAATGTGACCTTAAACTTCTTGATGTCTTACACATAAACATGTTGCAGTATGTTACTTTGCTGTAAATATTTCAGAAAACATACTGGGATCATAGGAAACAATTTTCATTGTGAGTTTACCCTCTTCTAAGGAAGACATTTCCTTCCTCTGACCTGGTGTAGTAGTGATGGCTGAGCAGCATTTGAGGGAGGAATTGAGCTGGGCAGCCAGTATGAGACCCTACTCTTTATCCTAGCAGAGAGGGAACAGTGGGTAGAGCAGGAGCAGCATGGAGCGATGGGGACAGCTGTGGGGAAGCAGGAACAGCGGACTGCCTCTGGTGGCATGGTAAGCCAGGTGCTGAAGAGCCAACATTGTGTTCATAAGGGTGTTTAACTGAAATTGATGCACTTCAGACAAGCTATGCTTATATGATTTTCCTACTCACTTTGTGTTGATGCAATAATAACCAGTTTTGTGACTCCACTTGGTCAGACATCAACCAGGATTCATTCTTGTCCCACTTTATCTGAGGCTGTTGCCAAGCTTTCTTATGTCATCAGATTTCCCCCATTCTCCTCTACAGACAGGGTCATTCTTTGTAGCCAGTAGACCATTCTTCCCCTACTACTTTGACTCTTTCTTCCTTACCATTCCTCAGGAAACCTCATCTAGAAGCAACTCTATTGTAAAGTTTACATCTGATTAACCTTAAAATTTTCAGCATATTTCTTCTATGCATTTTCTCAAATTTGTGAATCTCTGTATTACCATCTTCTGACTTATGTGACTTTGTACTGAATATGATTTTTGTTATGAAATATCATACTAGATTTATAAAGGTAAAATATTTATTTTATACTATCCTACCACCTGTAATTGGTGATCATTCTTTAAGTGTGCTGCTAGAGCACCAGATGCCTCAATTTTATTCCATCTTTATGTAGCGGATATATATTCCATTATTTATATCTTCAGGAATTTCTAAAGCAAGCAAGTCTTGTAGTTGAATTTTGTCTGTATATGTCTATCTGTCAGTTGCCTTCCTCTTCTCTCACTAATGTCTGAATTTATTTCTATTAACTGATTTTGACAGAAGTATAAAGTTATCACAGAGAATTTTACTCCTCTGTCAAACTTGGCTGATATTCTCCAGGAAATTTGGTGGTAGTATTTTCCACATGTGTCACTGAACTAAATGACTGAGTAGAAAACTGACACCCTACAATTCCCCAGCTGAAGGGAAGGTTTTTAAAGGAGTTCAGTCCTTAACAGATAGCAGAGAATCCACTTGAGCACTCAGCCTTCAAATATAAATCTCTGTTAAATAGTTCATTATTTCTGCTGCTCAAAGAATTAATCACAACCAGTTCAGCCACTTGAAGACTAGAGGGAATAGTAATATTTGTGTTGTCTGACCTTCTGCACCCCTAGATGGGATCAATTAAATATTAATTGCTGACAGAACTGCTATGTTGAACTCCGTATTGTAGAACTCCATGTTGGTAAGAAAGTGTTGTAATGAAGTTTGTAGTGACCAAGGTTTAAGGTGAGAAGGCCTTCCTGTCCTGTATTGTCATACATGCAGTTCTCCTGTTGCTGTCCATCTCTGAAGTGACCATTGACCAGACCTTGGAAATGTTACCTGAGGAAGAAGCCACAGTATCTTTCTGTCTGACCTTTCTCACTGAAGCTCATTGCTCACTACCAACACAGTATGACAGCCAGAGCCAGTGAGAGTAGCAGTCAAGATTAAAAAAGCATGGGGCTTTCTATATATAATGAGGTTTAATGTATGTGTTGTGGACACTTCCTCAAAAGATTTGCCTCTAATTCTTGAAAAATGCTTTTGTATGTTTAGTAACATATCCAGTTTTTTTAATGTACTGCCACATGTAACCCTCATGTTAGCCATAAAAAAAAAAGGGGTGGGGGGGGAGGCAGGAGGAGGGAAGGAGAGAGATGGGAGAGAGGGCAAACAATAATGTCTGGATGCCAGATGGCACCATCATAGTGATGGGGCCAGTTCAGTTAAAAAAAAAGAAAAAAAGAAAAGGAAATTCCTGGCATGCATCAGGGTGGGTGAAAAAGCCCTCAGGGAACTGGATATGGACAGAGAGGTCAGTGTAGCAGGGACACCCAATATCTCTTTCATAATGAAAGAGGTATATATCAGTAGGTATATATGTTTCCAAGGACACATAAACTATTTTATTTTGATTTTCTTTATTGAATAGTTTCCATGGTGATCGTTATACCTGATTCACAGTTTAATAAGTAAGTTTAAAACGTCCTACTGAGACTTTACTTTAAAAATAAAGGATGTTATGATTGTTGGATTGCCAAAAAAAGGTAGTGAGGATTTAACATAACTTTAACAACTGCTAGGCTTTTGCTTGTCCACTTCAGAGTCATGCAATGAAGAGGAATAAGAATGGTTAGGAAAAGTTCTTCATATGAAGATCTAATGGCAAAAAATTAAACTATATTCACAGTTGGTCAAAGGGAAGGTCAGCAATGCAGCAGACACACATTAGGTAATGATTTTGATCTGCTCATTGAAGGACCCACATATACAGTCACAACTACTTAGAATTTATGTATAATATACAGGACAGAAGCAGTTATCTTTCCTTTAGGAGAAAGGCAGCTGAGAAGCAAGAGCACCAACAGCACAGAATGGTTAGACACAAAGCTGAAGGAAAAGAACATATTCAACCTAAATTTAAGAGAAACTAGAGAGGAACAGAATGTAGTCATTCTGAACCTATGCAGCTGGCTCCAAAGACATTATTCTTACAGATGGAGCCCTGAGATTTTTCTCATAAGTGGTCATGACCTCTGTTCCACTTCTCTGAACAATGGCACCAGCAGCTATCCAGTACTGTGTGAGAGCATCCCATGGTATTACCCACACCTTAAAATCTGTGGAAAGGCATCATGTCCTGGAGGAAAAGGGCATGTTTGGATTTCAGCTCAAGATAAGGAGTATGGAAGTCTGAGCTCAGTTCCTGGTTCTATCACTGAAAATTCCAAAGCCTTTGAACAACCCACTGCAGATTTTATTTCATCATTAATATCCAATTTTAATTACCTTAATTGATGAATGTCTGTGCCTTAAAACACTGAGTCTTACTCATGTGTGGATGTCTCAAAATCTCAGACCGTATCTAANAAAAAAAAAAAGTTTAAAAAAATGGAAATATTTAATTATGTAATAGTGAAAAAAATAAGATGTTTTTCTCCATAGCTCAAAACTCATCAGTATGTAGACTGTTTTTTTTATTTCTTAACACACACTGTAGGAGCCCAGGTTCTAGACAGAAATGACTCTGGCTGCATAAATCAAGAATTTTAGAGATGTTCAGAAAACTTGACGGGGCTTTCTATGGGTCTCACCCTGAACCCACTGTGACCTGCTATGAAAGGTCACATTGTTGAGCATTGACATTGTTTTTGTGTTTTTCTTTAGACTTCCCCAGTTACGTATATGTTGCTATATGGAGGAGAGTATACACCGGTGCTAAGTTGTGCCCTGAGCGGGAAGGAAAAATATCATTATCCTGAAACTATATACTGGCATTCTCATTGCTACTCTTAGCTTAAATGTTTACATTACTTTTGCTGATTTTATATATGAGTGATCATTACATGGACTATTTTACCCTTCAAAATATAGATTTTTTAAGCTATAATTTCAAATAAATTTCTGTTTACAATTTAAAGATTTTTTTTTTAAAAAACACTAGACATGCTGTTATCTGAAAAGGCATTCCCACATGTGAATAATAATAATATATAGAAGTGCGAATAGTTCTTGCCTAATGGAGCTGGACAAGCTGTATCTACCCAGTATTCTTGTGTGGATGAAATTCTGTGGACAACTTCAGTTCACTTGTACTTGCAGGTCTGTTGGATGTGCAGCCTGAATGCTGGACTGCTGTGAATTTCACAGTTTTCCTATTTTGTGTTGAGTGCTTGTTGTGCTTGTTGAGTGCTTTACATGCAACCATAGTAAGTTCGTTTTGCTATAATTTTAAAATTTCCTTAAAATGTAGTTTCAGTCATTGTACCACACTAGAAAAGCAGTGAGACAAAACCAGCTTAACACAATACCTGCAGAAGTTTATAGATATCAGTGTCATTACATTTCTTTTCCTTCATTTCTAGAGCACATTATAGCCCCTCAGAAGCTAATGTGCACATGACAAATGGTACAATAGTCCCTTCAATAGAACACAATTTTGTAGAGGTTCTGTAACTTCAACATCTAACAAAAAGCCACTGAAATATATAGAATATGTCTTTTAAATCCAGAACTCATTGTTTTTCAAGGGTATTCATATAATGGGAAAAGGCTGTGACCCATCACTTTAGAGGTGCCCACACGTCAAAGGAACAAGTATAGGCACTTGTGTACAAGCAGTATCAATTTTTCATTCCCAGTTTTCTTTGGAGACTTTTCCACCTTCTGTTCCAACCTTGTACCTTCTCCAGTCTGAGTGCACTGCCACCCATGGAGATGCCCATTTAGGTGGGGGGATGACAGTCAGAGGGACCATTCAGCCATCCCATATCTGGATTATATAACGTAGTCAGTGTTCCAGCAGTTGAGTAGCAGCAGACGTGATTAAGTGAGACTTAACCAAGCACGGTCATGATTTTCCTTCCTCCATCTTCCAATTCTCTACCTCACAGTGATTTCTCTAAAACAGGAGCAACAGACTCCTGTCTATAATATTCATCAGAGTTTTCTGAACACACTTAACTACTGTATTTTCCTTTGTGGGAGAAGCATTGCTGTGACTACTCTTCAGAGTAATTGAAGAAGATGATCTTTGATTCAATGGGAACACGCTAATCACTGTGAGGAATGGTAAGAGATAGAAAACACTCAATATAAGCTGAGTCAAGAAACACCTTTTATTTTTGATTTGTACGGCTATTAACACAACTGGATTCTGCCTGACAACTCCTACTGTCACATTAATAGAATAAATTATTGGCATTGTCTCATTTATTAGGGTTGTTGTTATAGGGACAATTACTACAGTGGGATTTAATTAAACAATGTGTAATGCAAACTGCAACACCTCCATCATTTCCCATTTTCTAAACAAACTGCTTCTCATTAGTCTTTTCTGCTACTTCCATTTTGACAGTAGAACTTAACATATGGAAATGCACAATGCTGTGCAGTGGAAGATGAGCTATATGTGGAACAAGCAACTTTAAATCCATGGAATTTTCCCGTTCTTATACACATACTTTTTGTGTTTTGTGCTCACCATTTGGCAACAGTTATCATTAATGACAACACAAAGATATTTGAAAGCCTTTGTAAATTTCTGGGTTTAGGATGATGGAAAATTCAGAAACTTTGTATATTTATATTATACATTTGTAATATATAAATGTTCCATTTCTAATGGCATAAAGTTTTGTTGGTTTTGGTTTGGTTTTTTTCAGGGTTTTCTTGAGTTTCCCCTCTTTTTTTTTTTTCTGCTTTTAACTCTCTTGATTCCACCAGTTCTCTCTTTAGTAGCCAACAGTTATATTAAATTACTTTTCCAAATTATCACTTAAAATGTAGAAATTGGCCCTAGATAGCTGAATAACATATCACTTCCTGAAGCTCTTCCAGTATTTTCATTATACGTTGCTGACTAGGGTGAAATAATATAGCCTGTGACGTTTATAGATGAAGCCTCATTTCAACAAGCATCCACACTATTTCTAACAATGTTCTTACTTTCCTTTTGTGTCCTCTCCCTTTTGTTCTTGTGTTACTATGAGTGATATGCATCGTATGTAAATATTTTGAATATTTGAGGTATCTCTGTGTTTCTAAAAGAGTAATGTTAGTACCTTGCAAAATATTATCCCTTTTAATTTAGAATACAGCAGGTCTTCAACAAAACAAAATAGTACAACAATTCACAATGTTCAATACTATGAAGAATACATCTTCTGATGTAGACCAGGGCCTTTTTTGTTTGTTTGTTTTGTATATATGTTTAAGATTTCTACCTCTTAGCTTTTTGGGTTGAGAAGCTGTATATTTAAACTAGTCAAAATATCTAAGTCACAGTGTCTGACATGAGCCATTTAATCTCTAAGAGGAGATTTTTCACATCAAAATAGAGCAGTTGCATAGTTGCAGAGAAAATGAGTGTCCCACCTGTATTATTAAAGAGCATAATCCTTTAAAAATTAAAGATACCATATTTGAAGCAAGACTGAAATGTCTCAAAAGTAGCAAAATGGAATCTCCGTCATTAGTTTCTTAGAGGCTTTGCTTCTGAAAAAATTCTTGCAGTCTTTGTAACAGCATGATAAATAATTTCAAATATTTCAATAATATCCACAATTCATTTCTTACCTTTATATTACTTCCTGTATACAGTGCTAGCAGTGAATGTCAGGTTTATAACAAGATGTTTTGAAGACGCACAAAAGGCGGGTAAAGAGATGCACACTCTCTGCTCTAGCAGACTATGCTGTTCCAGTCAGGGATCTTGGTACATATGTATGCTGGAAAAGCATCAAGGTCCTTTTCAGGTTTAAAATTTTTTTAACTTCAACTTGAAGGGAAGGTCCTTTTGTGAACTAAAGAAAAGCAGTGGATGGAAGAGAGAACTGTGTAAAAATACTTTCAAAGATGCTGATCACAAAACTAAATTTTCTTTTTCTTCCTATCAAGACAAGAATAGGATTATCAAGGTGAGAAATGAGTTTTCTGTAGCCCTAGTAGCCTCAGACCATAGAGTAGACAGACACATGTATTTTCTTTAGCCCTGGGCAAAGTTATTCAAGTCTAGTGTAATCTGCTGAAAAATAGCCCAAAGGGAGAGGAATAGTATCAGTGACAGTCATGCTTCAATGGAAAATACATCCCAAGTCCTGTGATTTATTTGATAAATTTAGCTAATTCATATTATTAGGACCTAAATTTCTGTCAGACAGTAAACCCTAGCAGAAAAAGCTTTCGATTTGATTAGCACTAAAAAATACTGGTGTAAAAAACCACTTACTGAATTGGCAGGAGCTGACAGATCCTAAACACTTACTGCTAATGGAAGATCTTTATCAGCAGGGATTGTTCCTGTGAGGCTTAGTGAGGATCAGTGCCAGATCCAGATCCAACTATTCGGTCTTCTATTACAGCCCTTGAAGCGTAACTACAATCACTCTCTTAGAATTTTCCTGTGGCAGAAAGTTTAAAAGAATGACCAGTGGAGAAGGCAAGACAGTCAGATAAAGCTATCTGGATTAACCTCTATTCATTATTTTAGTGCTCTAACACCACTAACATCAGATATCTAAGCATAAGTAATGGAGCTTATGAAGTGCCCTGAAACTTTTTTCCAGATAGATTTAGGAATCAGCGTAGTTCAACATGCGTTCAGCAGCAAGACAAGGTGTGTTACATTACTGCAGCAAGATAGTAATGATGTGGTATAGGGTTGAATGTGAATCTCATGTTTGATGTAACTTTGAGTAAAATGCTAGGCCAATTTTCAGTACTGACATTTAAACACATGTCACTTACATGACAACACAGAAAAACTGGAAAATTATTCCACTGTTGAGGAAAACAGAAAGTGGCATTCAGTCTGTTTGTTTATTGTCATAAAAGCTGCAAGGTGCTTTTACTAAAGTAGGTGTACACTTTCAGGAGCAGAACTTTGGACCATATAAGGGTTATTAAACAGCGAGACAAGTGCAACAGGCAAAGTATCCACAACAAAAACAGAACACCTTTTTTTTTTTTTTTTAATGAGTGGAAAATTAAGTGTCTGAATGAAATAAAACAAACAAAAACAGCCAAAGGAATTATGAATTCCTTACCTTTTACTAGTTTGAGATTAAGACTTCAAAATAGTTACTTTCCTACAGGAACAATAATTGAAATTATTTTCCATATAATACCATAATTACCTGAAAACAGCAGCCTATTCAATACTTATTAGTGAAAATATTGTGATAACAACTGAAGGTGATCTAGGTTGAATACTTGCAAAAGGTAGCTAGTTGGATCATGATGCACATTGGGAGACTGTTGGATGCCTTGCACTGAAATGTTTTAGGGTCAAGGTAGGTGCTTGAAGGATTTGTCTTTCTCGTATATAAGGAGACCTATCACTGAGTTGTCAACAGCATATCATAGATCCTGTATGTATTTTATAATAACCCTATGATACAGTGAAGAATTTGTTTCTCATTAAACAAAATTTGGCTGGATAGGACTATACTGCTTTTATTTGCCTGTCTGTTTGTGGAGATAACTTGTCTTGATCTCTTCCTCTCACAGGTTTATTCCTGAGGCTTGGTCCACCTGTAGTGTCACCTGTGGAATAGGCAGCCAGGTGCGACTTGTGAAATGTCAAGTACTCCTCTCTTTCTCTCAGTCTGTGGCTGACTTACCCATTGATGAATGTGAAGGTCCCAAACCTGTGTCTCAGAGAGCCTGTTACAGTGGTCCCTGCAGTGGGGAGGCAACTGAACATACCCCAGAGGAGCCTGAGTTTCTTTATGGCAGCTTGCAGGAGTTTGATGAGCTCTATGACTGGGAATATGAAGGCTTTACAGAGTGTTCAGAGTCCTGTGGAGGAGGTAAGTGCAAAGTGTTTCAGTGCTGGGTTTGCTTTCCCTCTTCAAATGTGTGCTTTGCAGTTAATACCCATAGGCATACTGCTTTGCTATGGCTATTTACAATCATGGAATCATCACGGTTGGAAAAAAACTTTAGGGTCATAGAGTCTAACTGTATTTGAAAATACATGGATAAAAACTATAAAAAACCCATATGTACAACATCTTTTAGCCCAGAACTTTTGGGCTTTATGCTCAAACTGTCACCAAGAGTGGTCAATTGTCACATATTTCTGTTTCCTTTGTCAGCTAGTCACCCCAAAGGCACTCACTCAAAATAGCTGAATGTTAAAGGGGTCTCGTAATACAGGCTAACAGTTACATCTCACTTTTAGTTTTTATCTCTTGAGTTCCTTTATGCCAGTATAAACATGTGGAAATAAATTATTGGCATTTTAAGGGCTCAGTCATTGGCTAATTCCTATCCCTAAATGACATCGGCTCAAAAAGCAGTGTGAAAGAAAACATGGCGAAAAGGTAGTGATCGTCTGAAATGAACAGGCTTGGCAATTGGCATTTCTCAAAGTTGATCAAGATCTCAGGTTCCACATGTTATAGACTATATTAGCACACACTTCTCTGATATCCTTTTTCCCATAATTTTTTTCTATCTAGTTCTGAAAAATAGGTTCACTTTAGTATTTTTTTTTTAATTAAACCTAGATTTTTCCATCTTCTGTCTTTTTACATTACAAGTTTTTGGCAATTTATGAAAGGATTACTACAGATAAATAATATATACTGTAGAACTGAGAACAACTCAGTATTTTATGAGTGTCTAATTGCATGGTCTGTACTGATTCACTGGTAATCAGTTATAGTCTTGAAAAACACAATTAGTAGAAAATGTTGCAAAGGTTTCTTATGCTTACTTCTAGCTTCCTGATGGTAGTCAATTTTTAGAGCAGTTCACAAACAGCTGTCAGACCATTGACACTTTCACTTTGTTTCCTATTAAAAAAAAAAACAAAACAAAACAAAACCAAAAACCAAACAAAAAAATTACACTAATGTATGCTAAGTGGTGATGAACACTGATTTTACAGGAGTGTATGTATTAATGTCAGTATAACATACTGAGGTTACTAGTCAGTAGCAGCAATTTGTCACACTTTTACCGTGACTACCAAAACCTTAATAGTTCCTAGAAATAGCCTCTTGAAATTAATTCCTTTGACTATACAGATTATGTGTGTATTTTTCAAATGTAACTGACAAAGACTGATTTAAGAGAGACAATTTTCCTTATAAATTTAATTTCTTTCAATTATCAGCAAAACATTTTAGCCAAAGTTTCTTTTTGTCCGACATTAACTCCAAACTTTCCAGATTAGCAGATGCTAAGTCAGGTATTTTTGTAGCCATAGGTTCAAGACTGGCCAAACTAATTTTATTGGGTTTGTAATCCCAAGAGTAGAAACTGGATAGATGCAGAAGTAACCTTTCACCTCCCAGAAGCAGAAAACAGAAGGAATGAGTTAGTTATTTAGTCTGCTATTAATGGCTACATTTCCCAGAGCTGTCATCAAATATCATGTAACAATTATTCTATTCTGGTAGATATACACACAAAAATTCTTATTTGATGGTATTCTGAAGGAGAGCTTAAATTGTCTAGATTACACACATTTATCCTGTGATTTCCTTTTGAGAACTGATTTGTTTTTTTGGGGAAAAACAATTTTAAAGCAACAGCTTTTTGTTCTGATAGTATTGTGTAGTAAATAATGTTTCAAATTCAGTTACTTGGCGAATAAACTTCCTGAAGTTCATCTACCTTTTTAATTATCCCTGTGGAGATAATACTGTGAAAATTCTAATGTATAATCAAAGGTTTTTATATTCTCTCAACATTTGGTGACCCATCCATGATTTAAAGGTTATAACCATTTGTTACATTAACCTATCAAAAACAGAGGGACTCTCAATGTGAGATTCAAGAGGAAACTGAAGAAAGTGATTCGGAGCACCTTTTTTGCTACTGGAGTAAACTGGATTTTTTTTTTCCCTTTAGTTCCTGGCACAAGCTTTTAGAGCCAAAATCTGTCAATACAAGCACATACACACAGGAACCTTTTTCTCTTACACCTCTGCTGTCAGGCAACCTTACTGGTTCCACCAGTACCTTTCAAAGGTAAATTTTAAGGAGCAGCATAGAATGCTTGTAGTATAGACAAAACTTACTGAAATTGCAATCAGAGATGACTTAGATGATAGAAATAAGCATGGGGAATGAACTTAAGAGGCACTTTATGGCTGATTGAGTACTGAAAACTGAAGAGAAGTAGTATCAGAGTTCGGTTATGTGAATTTGATAAAATAAAACCATCAGCCTAAGATATAGAGGAAAGATTGAATTCAGTCACATTCAATCACTTTTCAGTAGTCAGCATTGAAATACAGGATGGAAAATTGTTAATGTAATTGATACTGATTGATCAAGACCTCTTTAGTGATGCTTCAAGAAGGAGTAATTGAAACTGTGGAAGTACACTCAGTTTACAAAATTTTGGTCTGAGAGGAAAATACAGCACATGACTGAGTTGTATACCTAGCCGACAGAATAGTATCACCTGCATGTGGCTGGACTTGGTGGTTTCTTTCCACAGAGTTTAGAAAAGCACTTTCGTGGTCTCCATACTTCTGGATCAGCAGTCCCCTCCTGGCTTCATCAGATTGCTCTTGCTGTCAGGCCTGCACAAATATTCTATGCAAAGTTGAGACCAGTAATTTGAACACAATGCCCTTTTTCATTGGGTAGGGAATCACCTCTGTTCTTACAGACAAGACCAATCCATTCTGGAGAATCCATATACCTATGTCTGAACAATATGATAACATGCTCAACAGAAAAATGACTGAGCCAGAAAGATTAATGAACATGACAGGCTAGTGAACATCTTGTTTATGTAAATAAGTTTAACTGGTTTCTTTTCCTAGAAATAAATCACTACCTTTTGCTTTATTCTTCCAATAGGCTATCCTTTATACAATTTTTCTCAAGTCTTTTGGGAGATGACTTGAATGAGCAAAACAGCTTGAAAACACAGGGCCACCTTGTAAAGAAGGAAACCCACAACAGTATTGGCTGACTACAGGGACTTTGCTAATTTTGATGTTGATGTCCATGTCCAAAAATGTCCAATTTTGTTATTTTCTTTAGTATGTCAGATACAGTGGAGACACTGCCTAGCCTTGTGTCACAGATGTGAGCTGAATCGGTTTACACACATAGGAGCCAAAAAAATGGTTAGCTTCAGCCTGAGAATAAGAGGAATGAATCCATGAGTAATTTCAGGAGTACAGGGACTATGATCAGCTGTAGCACTTTGATCCTGTTGAATAATATGATAACATAGTTTTCCTAATGACATGTGCTCTGGCATTAGAGAAGGTTTTGTCAGCTCCCTTCAGGAGCTGTTTGAGCTCCTGAAGTTTCTTTTTTTCTTTTTTTTCTTTTTTTTTTTTCTTTTTCTTTTTCTTTTTTTTTTTGGTGCATATTGTTGTCCTTAAAAAATTGTGAGATGTTTTGGAAAACTAATTGTTGTTTTTGAAGAGATGATGTAATTGTTATGAGTTTAGCTAATATTTTTCTAGCTGAGAAAGCAGGAATGAATGCATAAAGCATATTTTCACTTTGTTTGAACCCCTGTGGATTAGACCCTCCTCAGATCACCCTTCTCCCTGGGGAAGCAGATTCTCTCTCACCAGAACCTCTTCCCTAGGGCATGTAATGCTGCAATCCCTAATTTTCTAACCTTCTGATAAAAAAAAAAAATCCTACAATATTCCTTCTCAAAGGAAAAGTGAGACAGAGTAACTCATATACAAAAAGGATATCAAAGGATACATAAGGAATTTGGAATTATAAAGTAATTCCTGAGTTAAAACATAACCACTAAATCTTCCAGTTTGTCTCTTAGTCCCAACAACTACCTTTGTTCTTTTCTAACTTTCAGATACACCCTGAGAGTTTACATGTTTAGTTTAGGTGTAGATCCATGGATGAAGAAGAATAGCTGAGAACAGTGGAATTGTCTGACCATGTTTTACTTTACTTTTGCACTTAAAGGAATCATACTACTGCTTAAAATATAACATAGCAAGCCAAGGCCATCTTCACACCTTAGCCTTCTTGCACTGACAAATAAAGTGCCCCATTGCACTCTTTGGGAAAGAATGAGTCACTAGTGAGCACCAGGCAATTTTCTGTCCGGGGAAGGTAAGTGGTGAATGAACTTTTTCACTGCAATTGAGAAACCTTTCAGAGACACTGAAAGCAATGACAAGCCTACAGCCGAGGCTGCAGCCCAGAGCTGCCAAACCTGGCAGTAAGGATGGGTTTCCCCATAGGCTGCATGTTTAAGCACTGTTGGACCCTGTTGGACCCATCTCAGTCCTCGGCTGACCCTACAGATACAGAGAGCTGGCTGTGACCGTGCCTTGTTTTGTGCAGGTGTCCAGGAGGCTGTGGTGACCTGTCTGAACAAACAAACTAGGGAGACTGCTGACGAGACACTATGTGTAACCAGCCGTCGTCCTCCACAGCTGCTGAAAGCCTGTAGCCTGGACCCCTGCCCCCCAAGGTAGACTTCTTATTTGTTATCAACAGCCATATGGATTTTTTCCCAGATTTAAGAGAGATGTGATCACTGATGAAACTGAGAAACTGATCTTTATGCTCCCCGTGAATCTGAGACCTCTGGGGACAGGGATGCTTGGATCTGGGCTTTACTGAAATGATTTTTGAAGTATAGGAGTAAATCACGCAGATGAGAGTCTGAGATGGCTCCTGAGGTTGCAGTACCACAGACTCAGCTGTCAGGGCTCAGCAGATCTATAGTGTTCCCTTGGAACTCCTCTTCACAGACTTGAAGTGAGCAGAGGTTATGTGAGTGAGTAAAAATGCTGTTTGCATGATGTAGCAGATCCACATAGCCAAGTCACTGTTGTTATCATAGGTGATGATACCAGGGCCAGGGTTGTTTGGTGTGGACATCACTTAATGGATTTTGAGGAATCCACAACAAAAGCAAAATAAATACAGAAGTGTGAGTGATGGTACAGTCAAGTATGTTGCCCAGAATATTTTATATAACATCAGAAGTACCCAAAAAAAAAATTTTTAAGTTGTGACCCCACACTCTATGGTCTTTTGATCTGGAGGCACACAGTGCCTCAAGCATGTTCTTTCGTAGACTGCAGTGGGCTTACAGCCTCTTCAGGCCACAGTCCTATTCACCAGGAAGTACAAAGCAGCAGTAAGATCAAAGGGCAAATTTCAGACTGCTTGCCTATTCAGGTCCTTCAAGCAGGCGGATTGGCTTAACCTTACCCAGAGTTTTGTCAAATTTAAGGACACTTTTCCAAACTCCTGTCTCAGAAGAGATTTTGCAGAACCCATTCCTCTCTAGCCACAAACTTCTTCCACAATCATGACCCTAAAAATACCAGCTCTTTGTCTGCAGAGATTCACATCTATACCCTCTACAACAGAAAACAGCTGTCATGAGGTTCTTGTGGTTTCTTTAAATTGGGTCAGTCAAGTCTTCCAGATGTACTGTATACATAGTGTCTTTTTTTCCCAGCTGTACACAGGTGCATTTACTCTCTTGTAGTACTGCAGCAGATTTGAAACACATTGATTTTGGACTATTTTTTGGACTATTTTTTGGACTATTTAAAGCAGTCAGTGCTGTCCAGGTGGTAGATATTCTTTGGAGTGTATATTGGTAGGTCTGTATATGCTTTATAACACAGCCAGCTACACAGAGGTATGTCATTATGAATAATAGAAAATTTTGGGTAGGCAGAGAAGGTTCGCATTAAAAATCAAAGATGGCATCAAGTATGTGCAGTACGCAAGAGCAACAAGGTCAGAAATAACAGTTTGGTTGGATGATCAGGATTTTGAATCTGTGAAAGGCAGAGCCAAATAGACCGACACTTTTCAGCAAAGCATTACAAGAATTGCTTATGAAGATACTGCAACACTGACTTTGTTAAATTATCTTGATTGCTGGAAATAAGACATTATATCAATGTTTGAAAATGACTTTGCAAGTGGAACTCTTGTGATAATTGATAGGTAACAGCATCACAGGAGCTGAGAGGGCCTGGTAAAAGATTGATAAACCAACAGTTCTGACATGGAAAACAAATACACAGTGGTTAAGAAAAAAACACTCATGTTGGCCAGTATTTATGCAAATTACGTAATTTCAGTGACTGTGTGAATACTTCTTGAATTAATTTGTGTGCTAATTCATAGTATTGTGGTAACCTTGCTACTGGAGTGGATCTGATTTAAAGCAACCCTGGTCATGTGTTTCACTCAATGAATTACAAGATGAATTACAAGATGATCATGCTGTGGATGAGAATCAGCATGTGACACAGAGGTGAAAGGGAATTGATGCAGAGGGGGCCAAATAATAATCTTTAATCCATCCCTAGGTCTGCAGTTAAGAAAAGGGATAATGACTTCCTTCCCTGTATATACAACTCCTCTCCTCAAACCCCCTCAGTGTGAAGTAAATTGCTTGCCTGCAGAAATTTAAGTGGCACAGGATGAACTACAGCGTGTATTCTGCAAAATTGCTCCTTTGGTAAGAGCAAAGAGGCCTGAAACTTCTTACAAGAAGGCCTGCAGGCTGTGTGGCTAATGGAAAGAGAGGCAAGAAGGCAAGTTAATGTGTCTCCCAGGCAGACTGTGACAGGATAATTTCCTTATTTCCTGCAAACTTTTGAAGTACTATGCCACTGTATTAAATACAATGCTATATTCCTTAAGTTTCACAGAATATTCTGAGTTGGAAGGGACACACAAGGGTCTTCGACTCCTATATGATTGGCCCATATAGGGTTCAAACCCATAAACTTGGTAAATCAATAGTATGAGTGTATAAAGATTTTTGCTTTATAATCAGTAATTACAACAGCCGAATTCCTTAAACAAACAAACAAACAAAAAAAAAAAACAACACCCCAACACTTTAGGTTTTTTCCTCATTTAAACCATAAGATACTTCAGGATTCTAATTCAAGAAATATTGTTCCACCAGTCTGATGGAAATTTAGACTAAAATGGTCTCCTTATGAATGCTGATGAAGGGATTTCTACTTCCTGCAAGTCCAAACATTGTAATACACTGTGGCTGTGAACTTAGATCTCTTTATAGGAGTTTCCAAAATCTGTGAGCCATTGAGACTTTCCAGAGCTCTTTCTGATGACTTATAGTGACAGCTGCTAGTCTCACAGTGTTGGCTCTTCTCTCTGTTTTCCAGCTGCTGAAGTGCATTAGCAGAAGCCAAAAATACAAAAAACAAAAACAAGCAAACAAAAAACAAAACAAACAAACAAAACCCCCCAAAACCAACCAAACAAACAAAAACAAAAAACCCAAACAAAACAAAACAACAACAACAACAAAACACTTTCCCAGAATGTTCTTGATCTGTAAGTGACTGTTGGAGCATACAGCTGTTGTGGGTAGAGGAGGCAGCCTTCTGAAAAGGCAACTGAGATGGTGATGAATGTCTTGGTAGGCAAGGAACTGTTGTCCACAGCATGAAGCAAAAGCTGAGAATTCTTGCCCAGGAGAATGAAAATTCCCTCCTGATATATTTAGAGGAATCATTCCAGTGATGTTTCTTGAACCTAAAAGCCCAGTATGCTTGCAATTTAATGCTTATCTCTCAAATGTATTACATATACCTTGTTTAAGGGGGAGAAAGTTTAAATATTAGAACTTCAAAGCTTAATGTTGCTTTTGTGAGGGACCTTTTTGGTTACACGGGACATTCACTGTAGCCTCTCAAAAACTTAGTTGTGTAAGCCATCAACAAATGTTTTAGCTCTTCTAATATAGAAAAATAAAAGCATTGAAACAGAGAATCCTGTCAGCCTTTCTGGAGAGCCAGAAGGCATGCACTTGAAAGCAAATACTGTAGAAACATTCCGCAAATAGTAATTTCATTCTGGTTTTTTTTCATCATTATATTGGACTTTAGAGAAATGATGCTAAGGAATCTACACTGTTACTGCTCGTTCTTTTCCCTGCTGAGAATAAATGGGGATAGACTAGAAGACTTCATTACTTACTCATTACTTTATCTTGAAATTCCCGAATCTTTGTTCGCGAAGTCTAGCCATGATGATCTTGAAATTAGTGTGTGATATCATCATCTGTTTCAATTTCTAATTGCTGTGGTCTCTCTTGGAACAAAATACGGTAAAAGCTGAAATGTACTGGTAATATTTCATATTTATGGAAACACTGAAAGGTGATGGTGCTTGTACAGAAACTGAGAGTAGTTTATAATTTCCATTGAAAGTCTGGGTTAATATCTTATCACATTACTATCCTGAGTACATAGAAAAGAGACGGAAAAACTAAACCACAGAAATATGTCTTCAGATATTTGCAGCTGTTTGGAGTCAGCAAAATCTCATACTTCAAATTCTTACAAAGAAAAGAATAACAATCAGGAAAAGTAGCGCACAAAAATTGGAAGATTTCATCCATATTCAAATCCCAACTGAGTTTCTTGTGGTTTCAGATTTTGTTGAAAGGTTTTTTTGCTCATTGGTTCAAGAACAATAGCAGAAAAAGAGTCTAGTCCCCATTCTTCTGGAAAACAGTATAACAAAATTTCTCAATTTACACTGAACTAATACATAGGGAAACACTGTGGAGCTGGTTTCTAAATTGGGAGCTAATAATGGACTTTCAACACAACAGGTATAGAGTAAAATTTGTTACCATTAACTTGTGATGCCTTTGTTTAATTTTTCTATAAAAAGGATACAGCTTGTTTGGATATGCTTGGAGAACCAAAATGCGTTCTACAGCAAAGACAGGACTGAAGAGTATGACTATATATAATTTTAATTATAATTTAATTGTATTTTATATAATATTTAATAATATAACAATATTCATAATATTATCATAATATAATAATATTTATAATGATATTTAATTATATTTTGCTATAATTTTAATTCAGTCATTCAGTTACTTAATTTCTGTCAATCAGTCTTCCAGAACTACATAGCAATATTTGAGCAGAGCAGAGTCTTCCCAGAAGTGAACTCAGAATAGCTTGTCAATGTCTAGAAGTTTCTTCTCTAAGCAAAACAAACAAACAAAAAAAGGGAAAAATCACTCAATTTGCTTGCTATGTTTGTATTCCAAATAACTCAAAAATTATAAAAAACAATTTGAAGAACCCTATTTAGTGTTGGCTTTGCTGTTTTGTAACAACAAAGTGACTCAAATCCAAAATGTGTCTTTCTCAGCCTCCACAACCCAAATTACAGAGGCAGTCTTCTAATCAGATATGATTGCTCTTGCTTATAACAGCAACAGCATGAGCACCTCATCGTAAGCCAACAAACTATACCAAAGGGGTGAATGTTGTAACTGTGTCATTCATTATAACTGCTCAATAACTTCATCAATGTGTGTTGAAAATATTTGGTAAACATATATGGAGTAGTGGAGAGAGAAGCAAAGCAATGAAAGCCAGATGGCTGAAAATGGAGGAAATTCCAGGCAGTTTCTACGGCTTTGTTCTTGAATATTTTCAAAACTGAACTTATATTCCTGTGCAACAAAGAACAGCTGAGTGCCACAGAATGAATTAAAAAAAAAAAAAAAAGAAAAAAGAAAAAAAAAAAGAAAAAAAAATGAAAGCAGATAGTTCTAGGAATAGAACACAATTTCAACATTGTCCCTTTACTCCTTCAAGCCCTGCTGTTATCAAGAAAAGACAGAAAACCATCTAAGTGTTTTGTGTTTGTGTGATAAATCACATGTTATTATTTTATTGTGTATTGGTTAATGTGGTATTGTCCATCTGTTTCGCTCTATTTCACTTCCTAAATAAAGTTAAACTACAAAGGAGAAAAATATCAACATGTTGTTCAATGCATTTGGAGATGTGAGACATTTGGTTGGTGATAGGTCAGACTTAGTTCATACCATACGTCCATCGACAAACTAAAATTAATTCAATATGCATGGGAGAGTCAGAGCTCTCTCTAATCCATTAAAGGTGCCCTCTGTGTGGAAGGGTATCAATAGAGCTGTGGTTTGCATTGGTGAAGTGATATATTAGACCATCTCTACCTAATTCATAAAAATGGTTAAATGATTTGTGTGTCTACAAGTACTGCAGTATAGCCTTACTGGCAGGGAATACCAGTTCTTGTTGTGTTGCAGTTTGGGTTTTTTTCAGACTCTCACAAACCACTGACACGTTTTTTAAGTGTATTTTATTTAACTCTATTTTTAACTGAAGTGCATTGAGAATGCCTTTGAGAGCCTTTTAAGGTGCAGCCCACAGAGCCTCCTGGGTTCACTGGCCACAGCTTGAACCACTGGTGGATTATGTAGGAAAATCAGACATTAGAAAGAATATGCTGCCAGATAGGGCAGATTCATCTTTATTTGAAGCCTTTAGTTTGAGAAACAGCTTAAACAGGAGTTGTGGATTCTGTCACAGAATCATAATGTCATTTATTGCTGAGGTTTACCATACTAAAAACAGGAATGTACAAAGACATCTAAACAGACTGCACTCCCTAGGCAGCTCTGTGGTGCTGTATCTACATTACCTGCTTTCCTGCCTTCAACTACTGTAATACCACCCTGGCCTTAAACTGTATTAATCTGTGACCTAAAAACATTCTCTCCCCTTTTCTGTAATATAATCTTCTGCTTTTTACCCTTTCCAGTTGCGAAGAGATTGTCCAAGACGTGTCTGACAGCCGTTCCTTTCCTCTTCTCACTGGTTGTGTTGCCTGTGGTGAAGCAGTAACTGCGTGCTCCTCAGTATCCCTTTCTCAACAGCAGTTACAGTGAAATCACTATGGCTTTTCAGCCATGTGTGTCATGCTGAAATGTTTGCGAGGGTCAGAGGAGTCTCCATCACAGCCTGCCACATGCTCTTCTAGTTTAATATTTCAGAGGTCTTCCTCAGCCATGTTGCTATTTTTAAATAATGTTATAAATGATGTTTCCTCCTTTGGATCGGAAGTCATTAATAGATATTTTCCTTAATTTCAGTTTGTATTCCACTCAGACTACTATATTCATAAAATACTAAAGTGCAGTTGAAACTTACTAAAATAGTAACTTATATTTCCTTCTTATTCCAAAGAGTGGTAGATTACTTGTCTTAATCAGAATACCATATATGTAGATTATTTTCCTCTACACAGATGTCCAGGTCACAAGTTTCTCAAAGTTGTGTTGAAGCCCTACCACTTTTTTTTTTTTTTTTTAATTATAGCTTGGTTTGTGATGAGTTTTTCAACTAACACTGGGGTCTTATCGAGTCCCTCGGCAGATAAGTTTCTCTCTCTCTCTTTTTTTTTTTTTTTCCTGGCACATTTAATTTTTTGGGTATAGTCATATTAATGCAGTTCATTTCTCTCCACCTTTCCCTTCACTAATGCCTGTGCAAAGCACAACTTAAGATTCACTGCTAGTTGATGTTTTTCAGTATTTTAAGCAAATATGCTGTCACTTCAGCATTTCATATGTTAGTTTCTACTCCTCAGATTTTTCTCTAAATTTATTCTCAATTTTCTTGAATACTAATTTACTGCCTCAACAGCAGAGTTCCATTCTGCAAAGAAAGTTTTCCCAAAAGTAACAATAAGGAGCATGTTCTTACTCTGGTGCCAAATATGAAGTCAAATGTTTGGAGCATAATGAACAGGTGTCTAAGTTTAGAGGAAATTAAGGAATTTATTGGCTCAGAAACCAAAGATGGAAACAAGCCTCCTTTAAATTAAAAACAAAATTTTAAGTAAGGTATGATAATAGAAAGGATAACAATTCTTAACTGATATATATATATATTCAAGAGAAACAAAGCAACCAGAACTAAACGACCAATTTGTGGGTAACCCTCCCTGAACACAATGCAGTCTCTGCTCCTGTTGGGTGCGGCAATATTTACAGACAGCAGGTGGCAATGTTGCTCCTCGGCCGGTGCTGGGCTGTCCCCAGGGGATGGGTGGAGAGGTTTGGTGTGTCTCTCTGGGATGGGCAGTGTGGTGTCGGTGGAAAATGCCGCACAGAGAGGGGGGAAAAAAAGCTGGGATCCTTTTCCGTGGGCAAAACGCTCTCTTAGTCCTTGGCTGGAGGAGGGAGGATACGCTGAGCTGTGCTGCCATGAAGGGGCTGGGCTCCCGCCTCTGTGGACAGCAGCTGTCGGCTCTTTTAGGAAAAACCTGCTGCAAAAGCCCTGGGTAGCAAATCTCTCTTTCTCTGTCTCTATCTCTGAAGCACTGGGAACTCTGAAATCCAGGGATTGGAAATGGGAGAAAAGGGAAGGAGACCAAACTCGCAGGGCAGAGGTTCTCCGAGCAGATGTCTCTCCCTCTCCCACAGCAGTCCTCCTCCCTCACAAGTCAAAAACCAAAAAATGCCCCCTTCCCTTACCACACCCACCCCAGTGATGACAGTTACTAGGTAACACCTTCACTCATCACCTGCCCTTTTGTTATTTAGCAGTGGAGAAAGATAAGGGCCATTAACTCCTCATTAGGTGGTAGGGGAAATAAAAATTCCACCAGATTCTAAAACTATAACAACAGGGTTAACTTTTTCACTGCATCATTAACATATGCAAAAGATATAAATGGTTGATTTTACTGCGTGTGTTCATTTCCTTCTAAAAAGGGTGAAGTGAATAACAGGGTTATGTCTTCCATTTACAGTACTTACAGTAGTTTTTAAGAGTAGTCTGAAGAATGCCCAATACATTAAAACCAATAAGTCTTTATGGATGAAAAGATGGGTAAAAGGAGAATAAAAATATGGCCCTAAATGCTGAAAATATATTGTAGAGTTCTGTAATGTAATTACTTATCAGAGAGATTCACGTGTGAAGTATAGGGAGGCGTCCTCATTTCTATTCAATTTGGAGTGAATTAAATATCTACGAAAGGGGTTAGACTGATTAAACAAAGAATTCTCTATATGCAAGGTTTTCTGTCACATCTGCAGAAGCACAAGACCTGTTTGTTCTCATGAAAATTTCCATTTTCAGTTATGTGGTCTTCATTGCTCTGGGCCCACTGCTGGCACTGTTAAGCATTGAAGGTCTTGGTGATGAAGTAGAGCTTGTGAAGTGCAATTATCCCTTAGAATTGTGGCTAAACTGATGTATTATACATTGCAATCAGTTGTTAGTCAGTCTTGGTCATTCACAGCCTTGGGAGAGACCTGAACCACTCACACAGTGGTGTGAAGAGCTATGCATCTAATTACCCCTCAATGGATCCTCAGACTTGTATTATTATAAGTATATTGGATGGAAGTTTGTTTAATTATAATACTTAAATGTTTCTGGTTTCTGATATGAACAAAGATGTTTGGATACATCAGACAAGTTAATTTCCCTTTCCATGAGGAAGCAAACTGTGTTGTCTAAAGTCATTAATTTCCCTGAGATGTAAGTAGCCAGTTTCTCACTCAAGATAATTTAGAGAAGTGTATTAAGTTGCTATTCTTTATTCTGTATTCTTCACAAACCTGTGTTGATATAGTGATTATGGTGGTGATATGAGGTGTTTTAATAAATGTTTGCCTGTACACATAGTACCTTTTCTGATATCATCACTTTGGATTAATTTTTCCTTCCATTGAGTCAAAATCAGTTGATACGTCCATGAATCTCAATATTTTGATCGAGCTGGTTTGATGTTTGAAGGCTCTAAACTCAGGTACGAGTTTAGAGCTTTCTCATTCTATGTAAGCAGCTCCTCTATGTTTGGATTTCTGAACCTCAATGTGAAACAAAACATCTTTTATTGCAGAAGAATGAATGAGCTGCTAAATAGATTACTGGTCACAGTTTCAGGATCTCAGAGGACAAACTGGAAAGGAAAAGAATTATAGGATGGCTTGGAAGGGACCTTAAGAATCATCTAGCTCCAAACCCTATATCAGGAGTAGGGACACCTTTCACTGGAGCAGGTTGCTCGGAACCTCATCCAACTGGGCCTAGAACACTTCTGGGAATGGAGCATCTACAACTTCTCTGGGCAACGTGTTCCATGCCTCACCACCCTCACAGTAATGAATTTCTTCCTAATATCTAATCTGAACCTACCCTCCTTCAGTTTGAAGCTATTCCCGCATATCCTGTCACTACAAGTCCTGGTAAAAAGTCTCTCATCATCTTTCTTGTAGGCTCCTTTCAGGTACTGTAAAGCCACAATTGGGTCACCCTGCAGGCATCTCTTTTCCGGGCTAAACAATTGCAAATCTTTTAGCCTTTCCTCACAGGAGAGGTTCTCCATCTGTCTAATCAACCTGATGGCCTCTTCTGGACTCACTCCAGATCAATGTCATTCCTTTCCTGGGCACCCCAGAGCTGGATGCAGTACTCCAGGTGAGGTCTTACCAGAGCAGAGCAGAGGGGCAGAATCACCTCCCTCAGTCTGCTGGCCACGCTGCTTTTGGTGCAGCTCAGGGAACAATTGGCTTTCTGGACTGTGTTTATATATTGCTGGCTCATTCAGCCTTTCATTCAACAGCAGACCCAAGTTCTTCTTGGCAGGGCTGCTCTAGATTTGTTCATTCTCCAGCCTATGTTGATATGAAGGGTTTCCCTTGCCCAGTTGCAGCACCTTGCACTTGGTCTTGTTAAACCTCTAGAGACTCTTTTGAGCCTCCATGTTGATCTTCTCCAGTTCCATTTGGATATATGTAAATATAAAATATATAAATATAAAATTCAGTGTAAAGTACTGGATCTGAGCGTGCCCTTGAACAAGACACTATTAAAAATGCCTTCTTAACAGTTTATTTGTCTCAGTTTGAGGCAATTTGGGTAAGTGAAGACCTCATACTGAAATCTCCCCCAGATTCAACACCTTGAGTTCGTCCAGTACAGAGAGAAACCAAATACACCTGAATGTAAGTGAAAAAAAATAACTCTTCACCTAGAAGAAAACTAATAACAGTACTGATAAAACTGGGTTAAACCAACTGATTGGGAGAAAATTCCCAAGCCCCACCCACCACACCAAATCAAGATGTTGGTTGCCTCCCCCACCCAGAAAAAGCCACACGTGGCCACAGGACAGAGACAGGATGGGCACCCTTCCATGTGGTTTGCCTCCCCCATGCCTGGAAAACCTGGCAGGAATGGTTGGAGAGTCACTGCTGGCAGGAAATGGCAGATGGCTGGGAGTGGATTCCAGGGGATGCTCGCGTGGGGCTGCAGTGAGGCTGCAGTGCTGGTACAGGCAGTTGGAGCAGGGCTGGAAGGACCTGCAGGACACCCACTGGATCCAGCAACAACAGTAGGTTGTTGCAATTTCCGTGGGCATTGGTCAGAGCGGTGGTCACCATCCAGATCTGTTAAGGTGGTGGTCAAAGCCACCAGTGGGAGAGGAAGCGCTGAAACACCCATCCTGTCTGCTCAGGTTCAGGTGGGAATGCCTCCGGCACCTCCCCTGGGGCGAGGGGGGTTTTGCACTGGGTGATGTGACACTGTGAGTCTCGGGATACTCCAGGAGTCTTTGGCACCTGCTAAGATGCTGCAGCTGTCTCTTATGTCGGTGCTGCTGAGTCCACTGTGGCTCATCAACAAGAGATGAATCCCTTCAGGCTATGTGTGAATGTTCTGGGGAGTTATCACAGCTGAGTCATCTGAGTAAGCAGAAAGAAACAGCACCCCACCTCGCAGGATTTGCTTCTTTCCTTATCTTAACACCCAGCTTGTAGCCTGAGGTGTTGGATGTGCAGGCCTTCAGCCCTGGCATGGGTGGCCACTCTGCACTCTTTAGCCAAGCACACTCTGAGCCAAGAGCACCAATAGGCCAGTCTCTCACCACCTGGGCAGTCGCTGCAGATGGTTGAATGTTTGAGCCATTGCTCACTAGCAGTTCAGTCTCTTTAAAGAAGGCAAAACACCAAAAAGCCAAAAAGGCATATTTGGAGAAAAGTTGGATATCAGAATTTTCGTGTAACCCAGGACAATGTTGCAAGAAGGGCATTGAACGGAAACTCAACACAAAATGTAAGGCAACATAAGCAAGTATTGTGAGTTTTCTGAGTTCAATCAGAATACCATATAGATATATATCTAAATTCTACTGTTCTGTCCTTCCCTTACTTAAAAACTGGAGATTCCTGATTTTGAGAGACAGTCTGTTTTTATCTTTTGCACTGGTGAAGTAGTTCAGAAACAGTTCACCCTATTGAAAATACTATCCTTGCAATACTGCCAGTCAGGTAAGCAAGAAGCTCATGTTATCTGCTTTGTGGTAGTACTGCTCATAAAACTTGGACTTGCTAGAGAACCACTGAAGCCCACTCAATGTTATCTGAACACAGTTTCATTCATGAATCTGCTTGCTTTGCCGTTCAATCCAGTGACATTTCCTGTATTCTTCCCTGTCCTTATCATTTCAGCAAAGGCTTCTTTAGATTTTTGGAGAGTCTTCTTACTCTGGGAAAAAGTCACATGTTCATGAACATCTTCCAGTTTGTGAAGTCAGGCTTTTTGTATTTTATTTCTGTGCCATCTACATCCATTTTCAACTATCTTATTTTTTAAAAGCTTAATTTTAGAAGGGATTTCAGATTAAAAATTATCAGTTGATTGCACGTCTTTCTCACCTGCTCAGCTTTTTCTTTATTTGTCTCCTGGTGTCTGTTTTGTTGTTGATTTCTCCTTCAGGAACAGCTGTTCTGTTAACATTTCCCATATGGCATCAAAGTAGTTGTAAAGAAAAGGTATTGGCTTATGAGACAGTCTAGCATGGAAGGCACCAGTGTGAAGAGAACCAGGGAGTCTTCAACATAAAGCAGCTCTGCCATGGGCAGCAGTGTTAAACTTTCTGTCCTGGTTTAAGCCCAGATGGCAAGTAAACACCATGAAGCCTCTTGCTCACCCCCTACACATCTCAGTGGAAGGGAGAGGAGAATCAAAAGTAAAACTTGTAGGTTAAGACCAGATATGGATTCATAAGTAGTATAATAGTTATAATAAAAGGGAAAAAAATAAAACCCAAGGAAGAACAAGTGATGCACAATACAATTGCTCACCACTTTCTGATTGATGCTAGACCAGTTCACTTACTTGGAATTGTCTTTTCATGTTCCCCTGCAGTTCATTCTGTATCTGTAGCAGTCTCCTGAAGACCCACTGGACAACCTCCCACTGTTTTGTTGGCAGAAAATCATAAGCTTTATTTTCTGTCATGCTTGAATAGTTGGTGTTCTCTGCCTTCAACTCAAGGGAGAGCAAAATTTCTTTAAGGTGTGGAACATTATATATATTGCTTGAAGCCTGTAAAAAGATTAGCAATGAGAATTGTCATGTGTAGGCTTTCTGCATATTCCATTTGCTCTCTGTATTTCTCTGACATTTGAGTTCCTTCTCTATGTCCATCTGTTTGGTTCTGTTATATAAATCCTGCCCCCCTGACATGTTCAGCTATAATGAGAAGCGATATTAACCCATATTGTTAAGTTTACGAGTGAATGCAGGCCACTTCTGTCAGCTCCCAGAGCACTTTCCTTGAGCCTTTGATCTGCTTGCATCTGTTGTCTGCCCATCTTTAATGGACTTCTTTACTTGTAAGGAAGATGCTTTTTGGAGAAAGCACCTCACTTTCCCTTGTGCACAACAGCCCCCTGGAAGATTTCCTGCCTGTTCAACACCTTTGTCACAGTGGTGATACTGGACAACAGGTTTTGTCTGGGTGGCACTGAACAACACTGAGTATGAATTGTTTTTCTGTAGTTGCCAGTGATGATTTAGAACTACTTTGTCTCTCTTTTCTTTTTTCTTTTTTTTTTTTTTTAATTGAGTGTTAATTTTTTCAGAGCTTAGTTAAATTCCACTTTTCTTCTGAGGTTTATGCATGCTGTATGTGTATTTGTAATATTCTCTCTAGTACAAACTGAACCATAACTGTCAGGAGATCACTTCCTAGAGAACTCAGATCTCTTTTTAAAGACCAGGGTTGAGGTCTTAACTCTCACACTTCATTTCAAAGTAGCAGTCTGATTTTACTGTGAGTCATTTAACATCTGGTTGAAAAGTTATTTGTAGTTAAATTCTTAGTTTTTGTCCCCTTTCTTTGAATCTTCTTCAATAAAGTCGTGAACTGACTTGGGAGTTCTCATCTCAATCCTGTAGCTTCACTGCAAGAAAGTATGTTCCCCAAACAGGCTGGACAGTAACTCTCTCTACTGCCCAGAGTTTAAGATCACATTCTGACGTGGTATTTAAGACATAGTGGTGGGCATACTTACTCAACTAAAGATTGTATCTGCTAAATGATCCTCAGGAAAGCCATTCACACCTATGAAACAGAAGGCTTTACTACAAACATTGTTTCAAGTTCATAATGGAAAAGGAAGAGAGGAGATAAATGGGCTCTGAGCAGACTTCTTAGTTTTCAGGGTCCAAGAGGGGATGTACAAGTTGACAGAGGAAGCCAGTATTGACATAACACGTGATTAACTCAGTCTGATGTATGTGCATATAGATAGCTGCCTCACGGCCTTTGCGCACTGAGGAACGTCTTTATGCGGGTAGGTGTCAGATGTTAAGTAAGATGCTTCCAGGCAAACCTTTCCCCACGCTGATGAATGTTTCTTGAAGAAACGAGGAGTTCTTTTGTATCACTTTCATATGGCTTAACAACATAAAAATTACAATGATTTCATGCTTTTTTTGAAACTAATTTGGGAGGTCTTTTTGTAGAAGGGTTTTTAATTTTCCTGTGCAGTGTTCAATTTTCTTGGCAGTACTTGAAGAGACTCTCTCAGGATTAAATTGTATACCCCTGGAAAACTTTCTTACAACACCTAACACCTTAGAATTATTTGGGGATTTTACTGTATATTCTGTGCCTATAGGAACTAATCCAAAGCTGTCGGCTGCATAGTGCTTTGGCTCAAGAGTACAAATTTTTCAAGTTCTTTCTACATCATTTACTTTTTCCAGACTGATTATGGGTGTTGCAAGAATGTTTTATTCTGAAGACATAAACAGCTCTACTTCTAGAAGCTTGTTGTGCCATGAGTAGCTGCTTCCTAACTGGTGCCACTTTCTGGTCTGTCTAGCTAGCAGAAATATTAGTGGGCTCCAGTTATTTAACCAATAAGAGGGACATTTCAAAACTGAGGCAACAGTGCATTGTCCCTGTTGTTATTCATTACACCCTTGATGCCTGAAATCCTGGAAAATAGGCACTCAGAGAAACATTAATGGAGAAAGATAGATAAATACCTTTATTGGGAGTTTCCATGGAGGTGCACACCACTGCAAGGCCTGAGCCTGGGCCTGGGCAGTCCGGCCCCTCCCCCAGGGATGTTACAGTTTTTATAATCTTTCAATAATTAACATATAAGATATCTATAACCAACCATGATTCTCATTTCCCTTGGTGTCCCACCCCCCAGCATCCTAAGTGTTGCCCCCTTGAAGCAGCTCCAAGGGCTCTGGACTCATCTTCTGTTTTGTCTTCAAGTTATCTTGCAGGTGTCTCTGCAAAACATCATGACCTTCAGAAAGCTTAAGAATATGTGAGAAAATTACTTTACTGACTCCTAACACCACTTAATATGTGAACAAGAAAGCCTACAATTCTAAAACTTTAAAGATCTACAAAATACACATCAAACCATTAGGCATCACTCTAATGCCTTGAGAGTCCTGTCAGGCTGAGAGTCCCATTGTCCTAGCCAGTGATAAAGGCAGAGAAGATAATACCTCTGCTGTAAGACTAGGACCTAAGCAGAGAGTATGGATAACGCTCAAAGGTGGGGGAAGCAGGGGAGCGGAAAAAAAGTATTGTTATGATTTTGTGAATGTCAGGTGGGAGAACAGAGGTGAGTATTCTCTTTAGACTCAAAGGGTGCATTCCCATATTCACAGACTAGTCTGCGTTTCAGCAGTTCTGGTTACATTCACCTCTGGAGTTCAACAAAGAACCAGGAACAAGGTCCAGCTCACTTGATCTTCCAGTTCACCTGAACTGCTGGAACACAGTGTGGTATACACTTTTTGAATTTTATTTTGTAAGTTTGGTTCGGTTTATTACAAGAAAGAAGTAAAGTTATTTGTAATGAAAATTAAATTTATAGAACTTTTAAGAACTTTAGGTTATGCATTAGAAGCTTTTTTTCTTTTTAATAACCTGAATCTGATCACAATTATCCAAGTTTAATGTAGGCATCACTAGGAAGATTTTTGTTACCTGCGTCAAGATAATTAGAAATAACATGGTTAAACTGGTTTTTGACAGAAATGCTAACATTTTCATACCTACATTAATAATACAGAATAATTATCCTGTGATAGTAAACTGGATTTTCTGATTATTGACCCTTTTTTGGCCACTGGTGCTTCACAATTGTTCTCTTTCTTGTGTGCAAGGGAGCTGCAAATATTTAAAACACACTGACAATTATTAGTTGTGGAAACTGCTTGTTAACTTGTAGTTAACCATATGCATAAGCATTGCTTAGATAGTTCTAATTTATTTAATGAGAATGTTCCAGTAAATTGCAATTTCTCATTGGTTCTTTAGAAATTAGACTTATAATTCATAAAAGTAATTTTATAGTGCAGATTTTTAGTCTAATTCATAATATGAACTGACTGATCAACTACTTGTGTTTTTCTGTTCATAAAATCTATCTATTACTAATTCACTTTGTTATTTTATAGTTCATGGAAATGCAAGAAATTTGTGCAAGTATTCCAGTTGCTTAGGTTTTTAATTTTTTGTCTAGTTTTAGACTAAACCCTTAGCACTGTGTGTAAGAAATCCTAAAAGAAAACTGTTACCTTGAGAAAAAAAAAATACTAAGGCATCCTGCTGGAAGAAATTGTTCATTTAAGAAGTTAAAAGTTTCTGTGATCAGTTTTGGTTTTGAAATTTTGATGATACGTGAAAGAAGTTGCATTTTTGGACTATCTCTGCTCCCTATATATTTTTAGTGGAAATTTGTTTTCATCTATGTTCATTTGGAAACTATGCTTTTATTTAGGACATACATCACTAATATACTCATTTCAATATATGCAGCCCTATGAATTGCCTCTTTCCTGTTACATTCCTCTCTGTTAGCCATCTTTAAATGTCTCTGTTGTTTTGAATGAATATAGGTTTTATTCAATGAGTTCAAATATTTATTGTACTTTGTGTATATCAGCAGAGTTATGTATGTATATTCTGCAGAGGATGACAATGTTTTAAAATCTGTTTTATAGTAAGTACAGTAGTTGAAATTCAGTCTGGAGGAGAAAAGGCAACGCCGAAAGAACCATGCCCTGATAGTACCACCTACAGAAACTTTCTGCTGTGCCTTTTGCAACCGGACTTGCCTATCTCGCATTGGCCTTATCAGCCATCAGTGTGCTTGCAGCAAGCTTGGGTAAAACCCTCCCAGATCTTCGTTCGCGAAGTCTAACCATGATGATGATGAGTTGAAATATTTTAAACTCCAGTTTGTGCTTAAATACATAATCACTGCTTAGCTACTTAGGAGATGAACAACTGATGAACTGATAGACCTAGAGTTAGGACTAGCCAGGGATTTAGGAGCATAAATGTAGAAAGGCTGACTTTAAGATAAGGTTAAAAAAACACTGTTTCTCTGTTGCTACATAGTAGTACGGCCTTGGACAGTAGTGAAGGAGAAAGAAGGGATCAAAGTATGTTTTGGATCAAAACTATGCAATCACTTCACCAGGTTCTGGAAATCAATATGAGAAATACCAAACTGATGGTTTTCATCTTGTCTATAAGCTAGGAAGTATGCTGATATTTCCTAACTCTGTACCTTAACATCACCCATAGTCAGCTTACAAAGACACCTGTGCCACTTGCACTAAGATTCACTTAGCTTTATTCTGTAACTACGTGTATCCACCTTTTTAAATGTAGGATTATTTCCTGCTTGAATTTTAATTCTAGTATTGACATATGCATGCAGGGCATCTATATGTTCCATATGCCCTGGAAGAGTCAGTTCAGTATAGCCTAAACACCCAGAAATAAAAATAGACAGAAGAATGCACAGATAAATACCACATGAAATAAGACAGGAATTATTTCAGTTAGCATCACATAACACTCTACAGTAAGGATAAAACTGTGTTATCTCAGAAAAGGTATACTTAAAAAAAAAAAAAATTATTATCTCCAATGGTACAAGTAGTTTAGAAACTAATTGGTAAACGTTGTAGGATAATATTAGTGCAATGAATTGCAATCATCTTTAGCTGTTATAATTCTATAGCACTGTAATTCTATAATATCATCACCCATTTTCTCTGTACTTTTTAGGACTTTGAAATTTTGCCAGTCAAACATATTGTTTATGGTTTTGGTTACTTGCACATCCCTACTTCATTTTGCACATCTCTCCTCTACATTCTTTACTCTGCATATTTGAAAGCCCATAAAAATCAGTTGGGACTACAAAAGTGCAACTGTAAGAGGGAATTTGACCTCATGGTTATTGAGCACCTCTAAGGAATCTCCTGTTTAAAGCAGCTGGAAAGAATTGTGAACAAACCAATGTTATAGATAGTGCGACAGATGCAACCTGAAGCATTTGGAAATTTTAGACACTGGTAAAGCAAATCCTTTCTCTTTACTGAAACACTGAAACACAGCTTTTCTTTCTTGAAGAAGAAACAGATACCCTCTTCTGCAGAAGCCAAAATGTCCAAAGGGTTTATGTGGCTTGTTAGCCACTGAGATATGAACTGCCAACAGAAACATTTTGCACTTACACCAATAACAATGAGTTGCTGGAGGCAACAGCTATTGCCAGCACTTGAATAAAAGACAACTCTGGCAACTAACCATGTATCAAAATAGATTCTGAAATAAGAAAATGCCTTCTTTTCAGCACCTACTCAAATATCTTATTTTAGCTTGTGCCAAAACTGAAGGGTAGATGACATCCACATTAATTCTGACTGACAATTTCGTGGGAAAATGTGGGAAGACATCTCCTCCCACATCATTCATATGGAGAGCATACTCCAGCTTAGCATAACTGGCTGCCATATGTCACTCCTATTCCATTGATAAATGGCTCCCAGTACATGTGTCAGGATTAGTGTCCTTCAGTGTGTTGTGGCCTGGAATGTGACCATGGCAACTTCTAAATCAGTATGCAAGACACACTCATTGTTAGAAAAGGTTGGACAGATTTTTGTTATTGCTTCTAACAGAACCAAGACTGTTGTATACATACAGAATGCTCAGGACTTATTTTGTTCAGTTATAAAATCAGGGAATGTCACCAGCAGATGGAGCACAGAAGAGGAGCTTATGTGCCATTGGTCCATCGGCATATCCAGGGAGGAAAAAGTATTTCTTACATGATAGCTGTTTCGATTTTTTAAGGCTGTTATTGAGAAGGAGGAAAAAAATGCTCAAAATACTTTTATAAAGTAAATAGAGATTAGAATTGTTCTGTGATTGTGGGATGGCACAATCTTGAATGATGTGATGTGTTTACTGATATGATGTTCTTTAAATGTGCTGAGCTATTTCCACTAACTGCAGATCTCAGACCATCTGAGTATTTTTTTTCTCTGCTTCTTCCACATAGTCTGCTTCATTCTCCTGATATGTTTCAAAACTTTCCATTATGATCTGCCTCCATCCTGTTCAGAGTCTGAGATATCCTCCTGTATAGTCACTCTCTTTAAGTTTCTGCCTGAATTTGCTTTCTTCAAAGATTGGTTCTCAGAAATCACTTTCAATAACAATCATGCTTGAAAGGAAGCTTCTCTTCAGAATTAGAAAAAAGTGGCACTGTCTGGCTTTCATGCGTTCATTTTGGCTGTGAGAGTATGTCCACGTCAGTGCAGAGTTTTGCATGAAGCTGTTGGGAGGACTGTATTCTTATATTCTCCTCTGAATATGGGATATTTTTGTGAACACATTTCTGCATATCTCTGAATTGCTTTCTAGTAGAACACAAGAGTGGAAGATGAAATATTTTAAGCAATTTTCTGTGTTTGGCTGACAGAATTAGGGTTTATATCCAGTGCAACTCAAACAGGAGAAATCTGATTTTAATGTGATGAACACTGAAATTCAGTTATCAACAATCCTGTTGATGTAGGATTTACATAGTTCAATGACATGTAATTTGCATGTTCACTGACAGGTGTTCGTCCAGGGGTTCAAAATCATTCCCTGCCCTCCCATTGCATCTCTCAAGGCCTTAGTACCTCCTATCTCCACAGCATGGAAATGTCAGTCAGGAATGCCACATCTGGGTGTTCTGGAAGAAATTCATGCTTAGCATTTTACTTTCAGATTTCTTTGATTAAAACTCTGTTAATTTTTTTTTTTTTTAAGATAGAGGGGAAAAATCCCACAGCTATTTGAATTCATTTTGTCTTGAAAAACATTGCACAGGCTCCTGCACACACGAAAAACCTCTTATTGTAAGACACAACACTGTTCCTATCGTATTGCAGAAATCCCAAAGACTTGAAGTCCAAGAGCTTTTGACAAGAGCTGAAAATGCAAAACTGTGAGTATTCATCTTAGCCTCATCCTCCAGCTACAAGAAGAGTGACAGGGATCAGAGGAGGAAAAATCCCTTCCTTTTACTGTTTCTTTACTCCATCCGTTGTTGAGAAAAATATGAGAAAAGTTAAGGTGACTTTATTCTGTGCTTAAGGTTTTCTTTCCTGACCCCTTCACAGGTGGGAGATTGGGAAATGGAGCACCTGCAGTCTTAGCTGTGGCGTTGGTTTACAGACACGAGATGTCTTCTGTTCTCATCTACTATCAAGAGAGACTAATGAGACCATGATTTTGGGAGATGAATTGTGCTCTAAACCTAAGCCATCCCTTGTGCAAGCCTGTAATCGCTTTGACTGCCCACCCTCCTGGTATCCTACAGAATGGCAAGAGGTAAGAGTGTATGTACAATCTCATTTTATGATGGCTAAAAGTAGTCATTACACACATAGCAGACCGCTGGAGCAACTCTCCTATGAAGACTGACTGGAGACCTGGAGTAGGGAAGGCTCCAGAAAGACCTTATAGCAACCTTACAGTACATGAAAGGTATCTGCAAGAAGCTGGAAAGGGACTTCTGACAAGAGCATGTGATAGGACGAAGGGTAATGGATTTAAACTGAAGGAGGGTAGATTTAGTTTAGCTATTAGGTTGAAATTCTTTTGTGTGAGAGTGGGCACTGGAACAGACTGCCCAGAGGAGATGTGGATGCCCCCCTTCCCGAAAGTGTTCCAGCCCAAGTTGGATGGAGCAACCTGGTCTAGTGAAAGTTGTCCCTGCACATGATGGTGGGGGGGAGGAGCGGGATGTGGGATGGGTGCTGGGGTGGAATGAGATGATCATTAAAAGTCTCTTCCAACCCAAAACATCCTATGATTCTATGATTTTGCTTTATCCATCAAGAGCAATCATTGATCATTCAGGCCATTAAAAACTGCAAAGTGTGCCTTTTTGCTCTTTAAGAAAACCAAATACATTAATGTTTCTAGAGGTAAATAATGACTATAGATAACTATATCTAATGCAAAGTTACTGGAAAATCTTAACAGCTGGCTATAGATTCCAAACTAAAATACCTGGAATGCGTTGGTCAGCTGCAGTGAGTGGCTTTGGGTTAGCAATGTCAGGTTTTCTAGAAATACTGAAGTAGAAGGATCAAGGATAAAATAATCTCTAAAGCATTTTGAGTATTCCATATACTCTCAAAGAATAATTTTGTTTATGACAAGAAACATTCCTCATCCTTCAGAGTCACAAATGTGTATTAAACACTTCTCTTTGAGAGATGGATGCCTTATTACATTAATGATGAAAATTGCTGCCTACACAATAGGTCTATACAAGGCTTTTTGTCTTCAGAAAGCAACCTGAAATGAGTTAATTTGTTGCCATCTAGTTGTAAATACTTGTGTAATTAAAATTACTTAAAGATGATTCTTTATGTGGTTATAATGCTGCACAGGAAGAAAGGACAGTTTTCTGCAGCTGCTGTGCTGTTGTCAAGACTAAAGAAAAAATTTGCATTTATGCCAGTCTGATGTTTTGGCAAAGCTAGATAACTAGCCTATGGCTTCAGTCCTGTGCTTAGAGCAATTCAGTGATCGTGCATGCTTTAATTTGTTTACTGATGTTCACACATACATACATACTTGGTGTACTTTTGAAAATTTCTAGGCTATAGTCATACATAACTGCAAATATGTCATACATATTTGCAAATAGCACATAGTATTCTACTAATGTGTAATAACATAATGAAGTGAAGCATTTCAAACTTAGGATATGCTAGAAGGAGCACCTGTGCTTGTTATAATCATATAATTGGCCACAGTCCTTCCAGAAAGCAATTTTCTGTAAGTTTATTTGAACACGCAGAAGATATATATGTTAAAGCATGCTGAAAAATTGACTTTTTGCTAACAGTGACCATTAACTGTAGGCCACCATAGAACACTATTAAAATTGTTTCTGCTAGAGCTATCTCCAGACAGATTTTTTGCAGGATCTAAACATCTTCAACAGTGTAAGCAGCCATTTTTTTGCCTGTCTAAAGTAAGTGTGAGTGCTTAAGGGCTCTCAAATGCTGTACTTTTGAAAAGAGTAGCAGATCTTAGTGAGGAGGAAGCTTGATTAAGTATAAAGGCTTTTAAAACTGTATTAATCAGAAATTAATACAAACTACTCAGTTCACACTTGTGTTAGCTGCTGTCTTCTCTGGGCTGAGGGAGAACCTGTGCTGTAACTCGTTGCTGCAGCACAACAAAGCTCATGTTGTAGTTCTTCTGTCTTATTTCCCCAATCTTTTCAGGTTGGCCTGATTTTTTTTTTCATTATTATTTCTTGTGCTTACCTTTCAACAGAAGAAAACAGCACAAAAAATGCGCTTCTTTGCCTACTGCCTTCTATCTCTATTTAATGAGTACAGTGCAAGAAAAAAACCCCTCATATCTATCAAAATCAATTTTTATTCATTCATTTCTTAAGGACATATATGTTCCTTCTTTGCATCACCAACATCTGTACAGTTATTTCCACCATGTAGGAATGCCAGGCCTTGCAGCTCAGCCTCATGCAGGTTTCCCATGGGTGTCCTCCACGAGAAAGCCTGAACCATCTGGCCTGTGCATTGCACTTAGGGATTATTGCAGCTGTGGCTCCTGAGATATGTGAGGAAAAAAACCATTTGGACAGAATGTGAGTGGCTCAGACACCTTCTGGAGGTGAGCTCCAGCCATGCAGCCACAGAACCCTCCAACAGAAGAAACCCTGTGAGAGAGGGTTAAGAGACCCACAACACCTCCTGTCTCCCCAGGCTCCTGAGAGGGTTTCCCTCATAAAGGGAGATGAAGAGCCCTGCAGGAAAGTGCCTTTCTTACCCTTGGGAAGGTCCTTTAAAGCTTCAACAACACTAAAGGATAACATCTGTTCTCCACACAGCCTGGTTTCAAGCCATTTCTTTGGTCTCATATGTGGAGTTCATTGTGATTTTCAGAGCACTCCCTCACGCTTGTTTCATGCAAATAAACAAAATCCCAAAAGATTTAAACTATAAACAGTGTTTTTTTTTCATAAGGTGCGGAATTAGCGGGATATGGGACACAGCACAACGACCAATATGATCCCAGACTAATGCCAATTTATTGCTTACAAAACTTGTTGTTTTATACATTCAGAGCATCAGTATCACACGTACATCAAATGCTTATTGGCTATCATCTACTGTCCACGCGTTTTGCTTTATTCTATTATTGGCTAAAACTACTTGTTCATATGGACTGCTGTTCTTCCTCCTGCATGGTTCTCTTGTTGCATAGGTATTTCTTTGTTCATTTATTTTTGCAAGTTCAGACATATTTCCCAACCACAGTTTTCTCTTTTTTATCTTTTTATAACTAACATTCAAGGTCTTACTTTACAATTAACACAGCTGCATTGTCTCAAAAGTTCAGAATGTCTGGAGTGCTCACAACATGCCATTGTTCTTCCAAGTATCTCACACTAAGGCATTTTATACTTGTAGGAAAGGATTATCTGAATTAAATGCTATTCAAAGCCCCATGTTCCTGGCAGATAAACACATTATCAGATTATTATCAATGTTGCAACATTCCAGACAATTTTTTTAGCATCTCTTTGCAGATTTCAGGCTATTTATTTTTAAATAGTTCCGTTTATTAACTAAATCCATTAGAATGTTTATCTCATTTTCAGTAGTATGCTTCTGGAGCGAAGTGGATATAAGCTTCCATTTTTACAAGGCCCTATAAATATCTATTCCACATACCTGAAATGGGAGACATCCACTAGTAAATGTTCATTTACCTTTGTTTTATTACTGAATAAATGCTTTAGTCCCAGCATTCTTTATTAGTTCCTGAATGCTATCTTTGCTGCAAAGATAACTAGAACAATGACTTGAAAACATGGGGAAAGTGGTAACATTTTCAAATATTTTCCTAGCTATTTTTTCTCCATGCCATAAAAAGTCCTTTTTAAATCTTCAAGAGTCAAGTGTACTTAGAGAGCAACTGAGAGACCTGCTGAGATAAAAATGTTTACTCCTTTTGCAGGTGCTTTTTCTTACTGTAGATATAGCTGAGAATTCATTTTTGAGAATAAGGAAAAAACCTGTACTGTTGTGGTCCCACCACCTTGAGTAGAGGACAATGCAAAATTAAACTACCTGGGGGACCTGAAAGGTAGGACAAGCCCTTGCTCAACTATCTCTTTAAGCAGAAAGGGCTGAAAAATGACATCCTGTGAAACTGCTCAGCCGCTGCCCCAGTCTGGCAACAGCTATGATGCTGAGCAGCAGTTACCTACTCCTTTGTCAATAGTGACTGCCCCTTTTTTCTGTAACCTCAAGAAGAGACCATCTTCCTTACCTCCCAAACAGTGGAACTAGTGGTTTTACCTGAATCTTTTGCATTGTATGAATGTGCATAGATGCTCATAGGAGTGTGCTGAAGTAGAGAGACAGCTGACTTTCTGCTTTTGATGGTGACCACCAAGTCTCATGTTGATTACCACTTACAGATTGTTGTATGAATAGAATAGGTACCAAAGCAATGACTGCTGTGAGACAGGCCAAGATCACTGTGCCACCAGCAGTTTAGCATGACATATACCAGCACTTCAATCAAAGGAGAAAATCCCTGCTGCAGCCATGTTTCTTGCCCTTGCAACACCTAATTCCAGAAGTGCTGTGCAATCATGCAGTGGTCCTGGTTAAAGCTAGCCAGAAAAATAATTAGCTTTGGCCTAGATTAATTTTCCACTCTAGTTCATTATGGAGCCACACAAATCCTTACTCCAAAACTTGGGAAAAGGCAGCGCAAAACCAGGAATGACTGGATGGCAAAATCAAGTGTATAGGTTTTCTTCTTTGGTGTCAGCCTTGCCTGATGTTTGCTTCAACTAACTGTTGAAGTAGGCATTATCAGAAAGTAATGTGGGGAGATGCCACTCTGGAAGTTGGTACCCTGGCAAAGTCCCAGATCTCCTATAAAGGATTGTCAGGGCATATCTGGCTTGGATCTGCTCAGAAGCTGTTGAGATGTGATATGTCAGGAGACATAGTTCAAACAGCCATGCTTTAACTGCTTGAGTGAGTCAGTGAAACCATCCTGTGATATAAGCAGTTCTGTCTGTTGTAACCATGGTGTGAGACCTTTCTGAAGAGCAGAGAGAGGTAGCACAACTCAGATGGCATATGTCTGAATGAGGACCCTCCAAAAACTACTGTTTCATACTGCCCACAAATACAACCAGATGTTGGTGTCATTGATGACCCCCTTTCTTGAAAAACTGTGAGGTCCAGAAGCTTCCACTAAAGAATGAGCAAAGGCACCAAGTTAGTGAAGACTCCAGAGATGGAATATGGGTACAGGCATAGCTCCAGTGCAGTAGTCTGGGCCTGTCCTAGAAGAAGAGGGAATCTCATTATGCATTTGACTCTCTCTGGCACTTAGCAGTAGAGTTTGTGGTTGAGTAGCGAATTATTCTTCATTGAACAGTGTTATGTAAATGAATGAAGGGCAAGAAGCAAGGAAAGATCTGTTCTGTCTTATATCTGGTAGTGTTAGAAGGACAGGGAGACTAATTGGCTGTGACTGATTGACAGTAGGAACATGTGTTTGTTGTATTTATGCAGTGTCTATTCTATTTTGCCTCTGGCATATGATGACAGTCATTAGGCAATCTTGGAATAATACTTTTAATAGTATTTTTCCTGATTTCCCCCCTCCTCAGGAATGAATTGTCCTCAAATGAGAGGCTGATTAATATTTTCTTCTGTTAAAAACTACAGTATTGTTTTACTTGCTTAATTTTTTTGAAGGCTTTATGCTTTGTAGCATTCTAAATAAGTAAGACAAAAATAATTTTTCTCATTAAAGAACAAACTAAACTGAATAGAGAAATGACATTTTGTACTTCCTTTCTGTCTTTCAAGGAAAATTTATATCCTAAATCACAGAATCATGGCTGAGTTGGAAGAGACCCACAAGTATCCTTAGCCCCAGGATAAGGGGCACACTTACACCATGTGCCTGAGAGTGTTGTCCAAATGCTTCTTGAACTCCATCAGGTTTGGTGCTGTGACCACTTCCCTGGGGAGCCTGTGCCAGTGCCCAACCACACTCTGGGTGAAGCACCAAGTTAGTGAAGACTCTAGAGGTGGAATATGGGTACAGGCACAGCCCCAGTGCAGTAATCTAGGACTGTCCCAGAAGAGGGCAATATCCAACCTAAACCTCCCCAACACAACTTCAGGCCATTCCTTTGGGTCCTGTCACTGGTCACCATAGAGAAGACATTAGTGCCTGCCCTTCCTCTTCCCCTCATGAGGAAGTTGTAGCTGCAGTGAGGTCTCCCCTCAGTCTCCTCTTCTGCAGGCTGAACACACCAAGTGCCCTCAGCCACTCCTCATGTGGCTTCCTCTTAAGGCCCTTCACCATCTCAGTTGCCCTCCTTTGGACAGTCTCCAATAGTTTAATATCTTTCCTATATTGCAGTGCCCAAAACTGCCCACAATATTGCAGGTGAGGCCACCCCAGTGCAGAGTAGAGCAGGACAATCCCCTCCCTCACCCGGCTGCGGATGCTGTGCCTGATGCCCCCCAGGACAGGGTTGGCCCTCCTGGCTGCCAGGGCACTGCTCACTCAGATTCAACTGACCACTGAACAGGACTCCCCGGGCCCTTTCCATGGCACTGCTTTCCAGCACCTCATTCCCCAGTCTCTGTGGGGTTGCAGAATCCATCACTTTCCCTTGTTGAACTTCACATGGTTGGTGACTGCCCAGTGCTCTGATCTGTCAAGGTCTCTCTGCAGGGCCTCCCTGCCTTCCAGGGAGTCAACAGCTCCTCCCACTTTTGTGTAATCTGCCTATTTGTTCAGTATCCCTTCCAGTCATACATCCAAGTCATTTATGAAGACGTTGAAAAGCACTGGGCCCAAGAGGAGCCCTGGGGAGTCCACTAGTGACAGGTCACCACTCTGATGTCACTTCATTCACTGTTATCCTCTATACTCAACCCATGAGCCAATTGCTCACCCACCACATGATGTGTTTATCCCTCTGGATGCTGGACATTTTGTCCAGAAGGATCCTGTGAGAGATGGTATTGAAAGCCTTACTGAAATCCAAAAAGATTACATCAACTGGTTTCTCTTGATCACCCAGGTGGGCTATTTTTTCATAGAAGAAAATCAGGTTTGATAAGCAGAACTTTCCTCTCATGAAGTCATGCTAGCTGTGACTGCAATGACTGCATTGTCCTTCAGGTATTTTTCAATACTTCCCAGAATAATTTTCTCCATAACTTCCAGTCCTCATCTTTAACAGACCCTTCACTAACAGTCCTTTGACTAATTACTCTGCAGGGCTCTGAGTCCACCTCTTTCTCCGCTACAAATGAGGTTTAGGACTCCTGAGATTCTAGTGACTGTAGTGTCTCTGAATATAATTAGTCTCTTTCTTGCTCATTCGCTTGAATACTATGCAGCCTGTTCACTTCTACCTGTACCTGCTTCACCTGGTGACACAACTCTTCAACCACAGCCCACCTTCTGCAAAACACCTGTTTGTCGCAGCCTCACGAGGAGGCATCAGGCACTCCTGGAAACCTGTGACCTGGAGAGCTGCATCTGCCGTCAGCAGATCTGTCTAGATGGGGGCCTCTGACATGGCTGGTTCAGTCACTCCTGCAGCTACAGGGCATCGAGCTTTACAGAAAGTCAACACCATAAGTGTGGAAGCTTAAACTAGTATGTTGATAAGAACTCGGTATTCTGCCTAATTCACTGCTCCTGTGTATTCAGGCTAGCAGTAAAGGTCATGCAGCTCTCTGTCTAGGAGAGAAGGGCCTTTTGTGATTGCAAGATTTTCTAAACCCCTCCCTTTTAATATTCTTACTGTATGTTTTAATACTTCATGTATTTGTCTGCTTCTCCTGCATAATAGCAGTGTCACAAACTATAAGCAACTCCTGGTCATGTCAGTGTAGTGCAAGCTCCATTTTAACTCTGTTAGGAGAAGGGAGAAAAGGAGCTGAGCTGGCTGGATTGAGCAGAACTGGGAGCCTGTTAGCAGCCTCAGGAAAAGCATCCTCAGGAAAAAGGGCTAAGCAACTAAGTTTACAAAAAAAATTCAGGAAAGCTATTAAATTTGCTTATTAAAAATTTCCTGCCTTGCTTGAGTAGAAAATGGATACAGAGAGGGATATTTACACTAAAGAGAGAGGGGAAGTGTGTTCTCTGGATATTATTCATCCCAGTTTATTCATCTACTGCTGAACAAGACTTTTCCACTCGCTCTGATATTCTTAATAGCATAGTCAGAGCTCAGGCAGAGATACTAGTATGTAGATTCTCATATCACATTCAAGTGTCTTGTTGTCCAGTTGGTGGTTACAGGAAAGGACAAATTTTCAGCCTCCATACTGCAGTGCTGACCCATATTTTCCCTGTCTTTTATACAAACACCTTAAACCAGAACATTTCAGAAATACTAAAACAATTTTTCTAAATATTATCAAATTATAAATATTATCAAAATAAGCTGCTTCCACTTTCCAGAATATTTTGGACATTTTTAAAAGCAGTCTACTTTGATGTCTCTGGAATCTTTGTTTTATATTTTCTATTTGGCCAAAGTTGAGTGTTGATTTCTACCCAAATTCACAAGTAATTTTTGCTGCAAGTTGCCATGGTGCAAGTGTGATATAAGGTGGCTCACTCTTCTCTCACAGTGTTCACAGACATGTGGTGGTGGTGTCCGGAAGCGACATACACTTTGTAAGCAGCGTCTGGCAGATGGGAGCTTGTTAGAGCTGCCAGAAACCTTCTGCTCCATGCCAAGGACAGTTACCCAACAAGCCTGCAAAAATGAGGATTGTCCCAGTGAGTGGCTGCTCTCTGACTGGACACAGGTATGTTATTCATTTATTTGAGTAGTGTACAGTTCTTGGAGTTCCTAAGTAATTTGGGATAGAGGAACTGAATGAGGTCAGACTGAGCAAAGCATGTTATGCCCAGTTTTGTCCTGTAATCTGTCCTGGTTGGGGATGTTATCACTAGCTCCATGTTCTTCTGCGGTGATTCCCTCCACAGATGTGCCTTAGCCATTCAGCCACAGCATAAAGACCTCCCTTCTGGTATAAATAGAAGCCATGCTCAAAACAATAGATCTGTGTCTCTGTTCATGCTTACACTTATGCTTATGTTCAGCCAAGGCATCAGTGAAGACAATCTTTATTACCCCAGGCTAAATATTTTTTGTTCCCAAAAGCCTAGCTCTTCTGATGTCAATGGTCTTTTTGTCTCGGGGAAACTCCACTCCTTTCCAATGATAAAGAGATAAGGAAAGAGGGGAGTGGAGGGGAGGGGTGAAGAGGATTCCTGAAGTCTGCTATTCATTACAGGCACCAAGGCTTTTTCATTTTGGTTTTGCGATGTTAGTTAACTTCTTTCTTACTTCATTTTAGTCATGGAAAAACAAACAAACAAAACCAAAAATAAACAACAACAACAACAACAAAAACAACAAAACAAAACACACTTTTCTGTAGGCTCTTGCACTTCCTCAGGCTCCCTTTCAGACCCTATATGGTTTAAGAATATTTCCCTTCCAGCTCTTTTTCATGGAAGGTAGCAGAAATTGTCTTAACTGTAAGATAAATGCCAGTAAACTCATGGAGCTGTGCCGCCTGCTATCTTCTTACAGTGATCTGTCCTGACATTTTACTCAGATTAGTGGATGTTTTCACAATGAATTCTGCCAGGACACACATAGCCATCTTGGCAGTGAAGGTGGTAATGGTAAGGCAGTGCTCTACCCATTTTTCAGCACTTTTTGGAGGCAACTGCCTGTGTACCAGTGCAAAGGCACTACTTGCATTCTCACTTTCTTTGTTGTGGTATGCAAAAATATGAAATAAAATAGGCATGATGAAGTCCATTGAGCAACATCCACCTGTGTATCGAGCACCACGGTGTTGTATTAGAGGGTTTATACTCTTCTGTGTAAGCCATGTGTGGTAACTGCTAGGCTGAGGTGATAAACACGTAACTGAAGCACTCATCCTTTTATTATTTCTAACAGATTTGCAACAGCAAAGCTCAAGTTTAGGCTAGATGTTAGTGGACCAGAGTGCAACTGTGGATTGGAACTCAGTGGGATCTGCACTTGGATATGAGAAGGTGCACAGTATAATTAAAACAAAGGGCACCATCTGACAGAAAAATGTGCTAAAGGAAGCATGCAAAGAATCAAGGCCTTACAGGACCAAACATAACTGATATTTCACCTCCCCACTGTGCCTGCACTGTTTGTAGGTGGTCATGTAAGCGTCCTTAGATGCTGCTCTGCTTCATCCCACAGCAACATTTTGAAACTGTTCTGTACTGTGGTATGAGTACACAAGGTGGATATGGGAGGTGAAGGAGGGGAGTAACAAGGAGCACCCTTTTCCTTTTTCCTAATGTTTCTCATCTTGTTCCCAGTGTTCAGTGAGTTGTGGAGAAGGCATACAGAGTCGAAATGCCATTTGCAGAAAGATGCTGAAAACTGGCCTATTTGTTATCATCAATTCCTCATTCTGTCTGCCTTTGCCATTCTCATCCTTGATCAGGCCCTGTGCAGTAGGTGCCTGTGCAAGTAAGTGGAAAAGATGCTTGGCAGTGTCTGGGGAGGGGGTGCTTGGAAGTCTGTCACTGAGAAATCCATGCTGTTACCTGCTCCATAACCTTCTTTTCCACTAGTGTTAGGCTTCTGGAGTGGGTTTTTCTATCTGTAAACAAGGCAAATCAGTGGAGGAGACCTACAAATTCTACTATTGGATCTGGATGTGCTTAAATGTGCTGGAAAGGAACTACCGTTTTCTGGCAGAACTGACTCAAAATTCTGACCCAAATCTAGATGTAAATTTCACAACTGGACTGTAGAGCCTCAGAGATACAGCACAGCATTCTGAGGGCAGATGCAAATAAACTCTGCTAGAACAGCTGCAAGAAAAATGCCTGGTAAGGGATTTTGCTGTAGATCATTTAAAAACATAATATTTCATTATGTCACTCTATGACCTGGAATTTCTGATGAACCATGAAACACAAATTAAATGTATTTTATGTTGGTATTTCATGCATTTGTATTGCTCTTTGCAAGACCAGTAGTCCCCCTGTATATGCTTCCCTAGTTTGCAGTAAGCCACCTGAATATGTATAAGTCAGTGTAGCTTCAGCCTGACTCTAAAACTGCTAAATGCTAGGTATGTCAGGAAGGAAGAAAATCTGACATTTAGAGCCAAGGCTTGGACCATCTGTTGCATGGTATCTGCCAGTAGTATACCTATGCATCTTTATTTAGTGCTTCATAATAGAACTCTCTAACACAGAGATCTGGAAATTGGAAGGGCACACTAAACTAGTGCATTTTAATAGTACTTACCGTGGTTTTAAGCCTGGTCCAGAGAGTTTTGTTCTATTCAGCATTACTCCTTGAGGTAGCAAGATTTTCACTCTTCCTTACCATTGTAAGCTTCAAGATCATATTGCCTTTGAAGGTTTGAATGGTAAACAGTTATCTGTTCAGTGCAGATATTAAGCAACAGTCTTCATTGCAATACTTTAACAGCAAGAATTACATTTCCACTCAAGTTTTCTCCCTCCCATAAAGCTTTTGTCCCTGGCTCTTTGGTTTCTGCATATACCCTGGGTAGGACTACTTTTGTGTTCCTAAAGTGTGTCTTGTTATTCCTCTTACTTTATTAGTTCTAATCTAATGTCCAGCAACTGGTCTCCAGTTTCTCCCATTACTGTGTAATGGGTCAAGTGCTGTCAGCATCAATGTAAACTGCTTGTTTTGTTTAATGGTATCACCTACTAATAATATTAATGATATTTCAGGGCACAACAGGCCAGCTTATAAGCAAAGCCCCCATATTTTGGCTGTAAAGAAGGTTTACATCCAGACAAGGAAACGGAAGAGACTGCACTTTATTATGGGTGGGTATGCCTACCTGCTACCCAAAACATCTGTTATTCTCCGATGCCCTACAAGGAGGTTCCGGAAATCCATGATCACTTGGGAGAAGGATGACAAGAGGCTCTTCAGTTCAGCTCATATCACCATTGCACCCTATGGGTACGTGAAAATCCATCGCTTGAAGCCTTCAGACTCTGGGACTTACACCTGCAGAGCAGGACCAGCCCAGGAGAGTTTCATAATTAAACTGATTGGAAGCAACAAGAAGATAATTTCTAGGCAGCCAACTGGTATTAGGGTGGAAGAGGCCATGAGAAAGGCTGGCTTAAATGAAGCCTTGCGAACAGAGGAAAAACATCTCAATGGGATTTTCTTCAATAGTAGCAAGACTGAAAAACGAGGGTACCTTGCTAATCCTAGCAGATGGTATGACCATATTGTCTCAAGGCTGATACAGCACAGGGGCTGGCCAGGGGGAAATCTGGAATCCTGGGAAGCCCAGGAGTCCATGGAGAAAAATGTATCCTCAGAAGAAGACCAGAGCCAGGAGCATAACCTGCCGTATACTATGGTCACAGAGCAGAAACACTTGGATGATATCATAAGGAATTTGTCTCAACAGCCTGAGGAGCTTAAAGATATCTTCACTGAACAGCTGTTTATGCAGCTGGCTCATGAGATTTTCAAGAGCCATTTGGAGAGCCAGGAACTTGTCCTCAAAGCATCAAGGCAAAAAGTTGATTCAGCCTCAGTGGAGTACCCTTTCCACAGACATGTTTCTGGATTTACCAGCTCCCTGAGGACATCATCTGCTGAAGTGTTTCTTCCCACTTCTGTAGACCTGGCAAGTAGTGTGCACAGACCTCATCAAAAACCTGCCATACTCCGAAAGATTTCAGCAGCACAACAACTTTCTGCTTCAGAGGTTGTTACCCACCTAGGACAGACGGTAGTTCTAGCAGGTGGCACACTCAGTGTGCTGCTTCACTGCGAAGCGGTGGGAAACCCAAAGCCCACCATCAGCTGGGCTAAGAATGGAGAAGAGGTGAAATATAATGATAGGTAAAGCAATACCCATTATTTAATTTTTAAGAAAGTAATTTATATTTTGACTCTTCAGTTTCCATGTTTTACTGCCTGTCAGTTCCAGTAACAAAACTGTATTTAGCTGTAGTTCAACTTCATAGCAGAAAGAAAGACAAATGCATGTGAAGTGGTAAACAGAGCATTGTAACTGTTCAGTAAGGTATGAATGCTGGGTCAGACTGGTGTGGCAAACAGGAACTTCTGTTTGAGTAAGTAAAAAGAAGGGATTATAAAGTACTAAAGCAGATAAGTGCCTAATGCAGTCAACATGCTTTATTTTGTTTTCCCATCTGAAGGTGGAGATTTTTGCTATGAAGATTGGTACTGAGAAATGAAAACTGGTTGTTGCTTGTTACTGTTATCCTCTGTTGAAATTGCAATTGCATTTCTCACCGTGCTCCAGCAGGGTCTGTTTGTCATGACTGTGGTAGCAGAAGACAGAGGAAGTGAGACTTCTGCCTCCCACATATATATCCATGCATTAAACTGCCCCAGGATAAACCTCATGGAGCGTTACAATCACCATTGTGTGTTCTGGTGGAGGCTGGAAACCGTATAACCTTACTTCATGGCTATTTGCCACTATGCTGTCATCTCAACACTGATCTTGTAGCATTAGTCTTCTGATTTGATGAGTCCACATCTGTTTAAACTCGAGAGTGCTGGCCTTGGTTAGCCTGAGAACTAGAGTAAATAAAATGCTTTTATGTCTGTACCATAGAAATTATAATGCTTTTCTTTTAGGTAGCCTTCACTTTCCTATCACTATGTTATTCCTTGTTTGCAAGAGCACACAGAAAGAGATTGTTTTCAATGCTGGTTATATGCTTAACTATGTTGATAACATAAATTTTTCTCATGTGTATACTTGGGATTTTATATTTTGATTGTGTTGTGTGAGAAAGTGGTATATAAGAAGAGACAGAGGGTGTAGCAGGCAGTCATATTGACCAACACGGTACAACAAAGCAGTCCAGGGACCTGCTAGCAGCTCTTTCTGCACAAGATACTCATCTCAGCTAAGACATCTGCATTTAGTCACTGTTTTACTTTGACAACAAAATCACTCCAAAAATAATCATTTTCTCTAAAGATCTGAATTTCCTAGTTCTTGTCTCTCTGTCAGACAGCTAGTGAGTATATTAGATTTCACACACAAAGAAATGGTAACTTTTGAAGGGAGGAGTCACTAAGAACAAGATTGTATCTCTGGTGGAAATCATATGCAGTCATAATCAAGACTTAGACCTAGAGTGTCCCTTCACTTGGACATATTCCTGTGGAAATATCTTTATGCCTCTCTGAAAAAAAAAGTTTCATATATAGATTTTCATTGCCAGTGGTTATATCCCATTGGAATTGTGACGTTAAGGAATTTTTGTTTTCTCTACTTGAATTGACTGTCACTTCAGTGATATTCATTAAAGGGAAGGGAGGTTACCTAAAGTCCACATGTGCTTAATGCTGCACACTACATTTAAGAGAAAATGGTAAGTTTATTTCACACCGTGTGAGTAGTTGTGGTGTTGCAAAAGGTAGATTCATTTAGCTGAAATAAACCAGTCTTGTGGTTTCTGAAATTTTAGCTCAGATTTTTTTAATATATATAATTTTGCAATTCCCTCTCAGCTATTTTTTCCATTCAGTTTGGCTGAAATAGCATTAAATTGCTGTGTTCTTTATCTGGATTACTAGGCAATTCTGTGTGTGCTCAAAATTTCTATCAGAAAGACTCAGGAAAACATAATTTCTTTACCATTTAGTAGCCTTATTCATTGACTTGTCTTTACATGTTGAGGCAGTTTCCACCTTTTGAACTTCCTTTTGTGCTCATCACTTATGGTTCTTCAGATTGGTGAGAGGGGGAGGAAATGACCATGCTTTGAGTTTCAGATGTATTCAGCACCTGTGACTTTGGAGGTAATGGAAGTTTGGAAATCGTGGTGCATAAAAAATTTGGGTTGTGGATTTTTTTGGGAGGCGGTTCTTCAGTAGCAGTATGCTGGTTTTTGCTGAGAATGCTCCTGCTGTCTGCCAGTCAACTGTGTACTGTCTTACAGTGTACTGCTGTAAACTGCAAGGTCATGTGCATGCAGTGGTGTTTGGTATGCTTGAGCTGTCTTTCAGCTCTGCAGTTTGTATTCTTCACACTTTGTCAGGCACTGGATGAGAAGAGTAACCATTATTTTCAGCACACATCTGTCTTAATGGGAATAAGAAAGTTAATATAGGTGAGCTTTCCCATGCTAGTATCATCAGAGACACTTTTTTGAGGAAGGCCAGAGGGTAGTCCTGAAGTTTCTCAGGTCATGCCTTACTAAATGTACCGAAGTTCCAGAGGTAGTTGGTTTATATTGTGATTTTTATAGTGTAGGCTGCTGGTTTCGGTTGGGTGATAGATGTCTGTATTGTAGATACACAACACTGCAATGAAGGTACATGCTTTATTGCATTGTGACCTTGGATTTTTTCTGGGCCAGTGACATCCAGTAATGATGATCATTGTATGGCTCTGTTCCCATTCTCATTCCTTGAGCTGTTTCATCCATCTAAAAGCATGACTCCTACTGCATAGTTACACTTGCAAAAATTAATTTCTTTAGCTTTAGTCTAGGTACTGTCACAAAAATACATATCACAGGAACCAAAAATGTGTTGGTTTGCAGTCACTCAGTAGAATGAAAACATGTGATAAAAAAGCTACAGCAGTTGAAAATATCTGTGATTCCAGTAAATGATCCCTGACTTGTGTCTGCATATTCACCCTGAGTGCATATTTAATATGTGTCCATACTCTCTCCTAAGGTTAAAAATGTCACAATACTGGGGTGGGTTCTGAGTGCCTTTTCCATGCCTGATAGTATATGTACCAAAAGTCTATAGACCTTTGTATATGATGGAAAATAATTTATTTAAAAGAAAATTCAGATTAACTTCCTTGGGAATCAGTTTTAAAAGTGAAAAAAATCTTTGAGGAATTTATGTATTGTTCAATAAGCAAGTAGTTGCAATTATGCTATAATTTCCATCACTAGTAATCCATTGGTACTTGATAATCAACTTTCCTAAAACAGAAATATGTTTTATAGATGGACATGAGAAAAATGCAAGCAGTAGGTGTTTTCAAGGTCCTATCTGAATTAGTCACTGATACATGTCCTGTAAGAGTACATTTTTGTCTTGGAGACAATGCGATGTGGAGCAACTCAGTTGAGACTGATCAAACACTAAGATGTATTATTTTAAGTCCATAAATGAGATTGTGAAGACATACTCATGACAGAAAGATTTGCTACAGCTGGTGTTTTTTTACCACTGACAAGCAGCTCAGTACCTAACAAAAATAGAAATCTATGAGTAAATAAGGAATTCAGCCAAAATAATTCTATAAAAAGAGGGATAGCAAAAGATCTGCTTCCAAGAAAAGCAGCTATGCCAAATGGTGACACACAAATAACAGAAAAATTATTAAAAAGAAGAGAACATTGGGTTTGTTTCTGAAGAAATGCATTAAAACTTGGATTGAAAAGGTAGAAAGATGGAGCTGTGTTGGGGTTTATTGTTTTTTAAAAGCAAGTATCTACCTGGGTTATTTCTATTTCTAAAAATGTTCATGCTGGATCTTGAGGTGGCTTAAGCTGACAAAGAGAGATTTACATCAGAGGAGGTGATTAACAACAAATGAATTATGCAACCATGTGTTTTACAAGGTGTAATATTAGGCAAGCTCTTTCCTTCATCTGAAGGTGACAAAAACATTTATTAAAATACGTTTAGGGGGGTTGTAGGCATTAGTTTTGTGTAGGTCTGGAAGATCTGCCTACATACTGTAATTGCACATGTGCAGGGAGAACATGTACAGCTTTTATATGGTACGGGCTGGTATAATGTGGGACAACTTCTGAAACTCTAATGGCTTTCATGTACCAATTGAACCAGTCAGTGTTAAACTAAAAAATATGCATGTGAAATACTGAAATACTGATGCATCCTAATACTGGATTTGTAAGTAAAACAATTTTGTTATTGTTGTCACTGTTAGCAGTGGCTGACAAGAAGTCAACCCTCTTTATGACTAAGAGTTAAGAAAAAGATCCTTGACAGCAGAAGTGTGGATGGAATTATTTCCACCTTTTGTGATTTTTTGGCTGTTCAAGCATAGATGAAATTTTTTAGTATTTGTTTTGCAAATGTGCATTTTTCTAGGCATTTACAAAACTTGGTTAACAACAGCTCTTTTATTTGTATGGTTTTTTTTATTATTACTGACAAAAGGATAAAAATATTATATTAACTCTGGATTTTTTCCTATAATAGATTTTGCTGGGTGGCCCTAGTCTGGTTTGTTTTAGAGATCTACCACCCACAGCGTTGTGCAAAATCAAATATCTGCTGCTTTCTGGTTCCATGAGACAACAGTTTTCATTGTGGGGTTGGGAGAGTAAAGAAACTCATCAATTCCAGGATCTGTGAGCAGACTTTTATTGCATATGATTTATAGGCAGGTCTCACTCCCACTTTCACCCTTGCCACTGTCAATCACAGCCTCAACTGTTTACATACAGCAGCTGCTGAAAGTTGCTGATGAGAACAGTATCATTATATTTTATCAACAGTTTCATCTAAAAAAATTAAGAGACAGAAACAGTAATCATGAAATACACTGCTGAAAATAAGCATACAGAAGCATTGATGAGAGGTATATATCAGTTATACAAGTTATACCAGTGCAAAAACAGACTGTGAAAAGAAGTTGTTCTAACAGCACTGAGTCTGGATTCATCCCGATTAATAATAGGCAGTACACTGAGGTCATGGTATGCTCCTCTTGCTAGCAGATACAACTGGTTCAGCCCAAGGAGGAGCACAGTATTCATCTCCACTTTCACTGACTATTAGGGGAGCAACAAGACTGCTGATTTTGTACAAACTGCCCATCAGTAAAAGCATTTGGAACCTGTTTGAGGCTTTAACTCAGTGTTAAGTGAGTGAGTCTGTGGCTGACCTTTTTTTTTTCTGTGTAGCTTCAGCAGACCTTCTGACTTTTCCTTTGCAATAATTTGGTTTTTTCTCTACTATTTATACTCCCATGTTGCAGGGCTGGAAGGCTAGGGAACTAATTCAACATTATATGGAAATGGCACAGCAGAGAAGGAGGTTTCACAAACACTGGGCAAATGTGCCAATTATTTTGCAGTCTTTCTTTAATATATGTATCAGCAGTAGAAGAACTGGGAATGAGACTAAAATTTAATTTAAGTAATCACAGCTTGCAGTCTCAGTGCGAGACTTTAAAATTTGTAACAGATTTTTAAATATTACCTAAAGGCCTGAACTATTAAAAAAATACCTAAACCTGAAAAATTCCCAGCAAATGTGTTCATGTTCACATGAACTAAGAAACTATTGCATCTTTCTATTTGCTTTACTGCAGGTTACTCCTTCAGCCTGATGACTCCTTGCAGATTCTAGCACCTGTGGGAGATGATGTGGGTTTCTATGCTTGCAATGCATCCAATGCCTTGGGATCTGACTCTGTCTCCATTGCTGTCACTCTAGCAGGTAGTAGTTCAACCTCTGTGATTGCGGGATGGTCTGTGTTGTTTGTGTGATTCTGGGCAGGAGTTGTTTGTGAGGCAGAGATGACTCATGAAGCTTGGTGTGTAATGTGAGTCAGCAGAGGTATACTGGGAGAAACAGAGCATGTGAACTCTGGAAAACCCTTAAGCTTAGTCCAGTTTTTATAGATAGTTTGGGAGGTTTATGGAAAACTGCCAGAGCTGAAGAGCTAATCCCTTGCAGGATCAAGCCCTGTATCATATTTGATCACAAACATGTTCAACTGTTCAATTGCTAGCAAATAGTGGTTCACAAAAAGTTGACTTACATGTGTCTGTTTATGTAGTAACAGTTGAGTTCTAAAGCAGACGAAATATCCTGTGTTAGTTAGAATTCAGTTCTAAAGAATTTTATATGGATTCTAAAGAATCCATATAAAAACCAAGGGGAATGAGAGGTAGTGCATGAATCCAGCTTGTTCAGGGTTCATTGGTAGGCAATGTCAGCAGGCTCACAATCATATCAGGACTAGTAGCAGGATGAAGCAGCAAACATGAATGAAGAACTGTTGAGTGAGATGAAGGAATAGAACAGGCAGCTAATAACTGTATCAAGATACAGAGGTCTTAAAGAAAGAGGATTCTATTTATTACAAAAGGAAACACTTTAGGAGTGCTAGGAAAGCTTATTGATTTTTCAGACTTTTGTATTTCACTGCTCCAGCATGTGGAAGCATTTGGAGGCCTCCAATGTACAGGCAGCAACCATCAGCTGCCAGTGTGGCCATGTATAATTAGAGGAAGGAAAAGCTATTGATATGCTTTAATTTTTAAAATTATGTTTTTTACACCAAACACAGAGAAAACGTCTGCTAAGAGAAGTATTAAGAAAATGTAAGAATGCAGCAGTGGCCAGCAGTGACATTCAGATGATCAGTAAATCAACTGAATCTTCCACTGTGAAAAAGGAAGACCTGCATCAGAGCTGCATATTACCTGTAGTTAAAACCGAAGAGACTGATCCTGCCTCAGAGCAGGAATGTCTTTGCTGAATCCCAGCAGCAGAGTAGCAGTGCTGCAGTTAAGACAGTGTCATGTTTTAGAAGGAGCAACTCCACATTAAATCTCTTCTTGTTGCACCAGCATGAAGCTGAATGTGAGGATAAAAAAATCATCAGTCAAAAATGCTATTCTGTCCACATAGTTCCATTGAGTTTAAAAGCCATAGTCTTTGTACAGCATAATTTTTTGAGGCAATTTTTCATGATGTTATCAAGAAATAAACTAAGCATTATATATCCATGTGGCACAAAAAGGCTATTGGCTTTTTGATTATAATTGATTATTAAGGCTATAGTTTAACCTTTAAGTGAATTAACATTCATATATTCCAGGCTCAAGCTGAACTTCTCTTAGGAAGTGGTATACATTTCCTTCTCACATCCAAGGCAAAGAACTGAACAGCCTATAAAATGAGGATATAAATATCAAAGTGAGATACTGAACAGGGGTTTTTGGAACAAAGTAATAATCTTTTTGGCATAATTGAAGTATTTTCTCAAAAAAACCTGGAAAGTTGAGATCATCTTTAGAGGGATCCAGAGCGGGGCCAAAAGCTTATTTCATTGAAGAATTTTCTAATTCATTTTACACATGCGTAAAAAAAATAGATAGTGGAATATGGTTTCTTTTTTCCTCAGTGGTTTCCTCCTTATTTATGGGTTGAACAGCTAAAATGTTTTTAATTTAATCTTTTGATGGAATTGTGGAAATCAATAAGGAAAATAAAAGGCTGACAGATAGCTGAGAAATTTTTCTTTCTTTTCTTTAGACTTTGCCACAGAGTATCAAAGCTTTTGGAGCTACTTCAACAATAAAATGTAATATTTTACTCACTATTCTTAGCCATTAAAATCTCCAAAATTAATAATAGCAAAGAATAGCCAAATTGATATGACAGGAATTCCAGACGAATGGCATCTTTTAAAAGTCTTGGAAATACAGCTATAAGGAGCAATTTATACTTGGGGCTGAATTAAATATTCAGGACTCTCCATGAGCTCAGTGAAACCAAATTCTTTTTCTCACCTCCATCTTTTCTTCCTTGTTCACCTCCAGATAAAGATACAAATTAAGCCAGTAATAGACATTAGCCTAAAACCACAGCTTTTTTAGACAAATGGTGATATTTGAACTAGTTTTGTATTTGATCATTTCTTTAAAACAGAGGTGGGGGAAAAAAAACGTTTATAGATTTTTGGACAAGTTTGAAAATACAACACTGAATCAAAACCATTCAAGTGCCATACCATTTAAAGCAATTTTGTCATGTTCTGCCCCTCCTGCAACATCCTGAAATTCAACTGAGACATGAGGAGTGCCTAAATCCACCTCTTGTCAGCTCTGCTTGTTCACTCCTCTCTCAAATCTCAGCTTGGGTACCTCTGACCTCTTACCTGTGTTATGCCACCAATGTTGGAAGCACACTGAAAACAATTTGAAAAATTTCTTGTGGGAAAAGCAGTTTCTCTATTAGAGATAAACTCTTTTCTATCAGATAACCTGATTTATCTAAAGCCTGTATTAGGAGTGTTATGTATTAATACTCTTTATGTTCGTCATCTTCTTGTACTAGACATTATGAGAAAACTTTCTAATTCTGATCTAGTCTTCCCATCCCAGTGTTTCCACTGTAAGTTAATGAAACCATAATCTATGTGTAGAAGCATCTTACATTTTACTCTGAACTTCCTCCACTATTAATGTGCCTATAGCCGTCTCTCAGGCCCCTATGGCTGGCCTTTGATAAAGGGTGGTAGTTTGGTTGCAGCACTAGGCAAGCATCTTGCTGAATCTCCAGTTGTACTGGAGTTTATTGATTCTGCTAGTTCTTGTGTGTCCATATGACTTTAATGGTATTTTGCCTATGCTCCAAGTATGCTTTTTCTTTTTTCATGACAGCTTTACCCATGGAATTTGGTGACACTGAAATATTATAAAAGGCAGGTGGACTCATACTTCAGCATTTTCTCTTATTCTCCTGTCTGGTGCGTGTACTTTCACACAGAGTATTCCAGGCCATCTGTCCCATATGAGTCCAATGTGTTTGGTCTGATAAACTGTAGTGCTTCTTTCATGCAGGAAAGCCGCTGATAAAGGCATCAAGATCTACTGTGATCAACACTGAATCACCTGCTGTCATTGTTGATATTGGAAGCACAGTGAAAACAATCCAGAAAACAAATGTTACTATTAACTGCCAGGTTGCAGGTAAAAAATTGTTCTGTCTCCTAAGTAGTGCCTTCAGCTATAAGTTTCTCTGAGATTCTTTGCTAAATTGCTATCTCCAGTTGCAGCTGTGTGAAATTGCAGGGTTTTGCTAGGTCTCAGGCAAACTTCATTGCTTCTGTTAATTCCTAGCATAGAACTTGTCCTCCTTTTATCTGTACCAAAAAAGGCAAGTGTAGTTGCTTAACAAAATTGAGTTAAGACAATATGACAGGCATCCTTGTTAAAGATACACAATATGATGTGGATACACATTCCTACCTGTTGGGGGTGTTTGGTGAGAATATACAAACATGGACTGATTCATATCCTCATTTGATGGGGTTTTTATAGACCACTTCAGTTAGTTTCTTCTCTTTCTGCTGATTTGTTATTTTAAATTAAAGGAATGTTAACACACTGTGGGTTTTTCTGATTTTTCTTTTTTCTTTTTTTCCTCCTTTTTTTTTTCATCTTGGGAGCTAAAGAATTCAGAGAAATTCTACTGAAACAGAGTTCTCCCTCAAACTGCTTTCCAGCCAGAGACTGAATGTCCCTCAGTCTTACAATGGCAGTTTGTCTCTTTCCAACAGTAACCGAAATAGGTTGACCTTATCTGTGCATGGCAGTCCTATGGCTGTTGATGGGAACAGTGTTGACATGGGTGGAGGAAGAGAGAGAGCTGTAAAATCTATACAGATCCAGGGCAAGACCACTAATTCATTATACTTTCATGCATAGTGTGAGGAGACACAAGAGAGAAAGGAGCAGCTTATAAAACATAAAGTTAGCCATGCTGAGTCTTACATAAATATCTGCAGTAGAGACTTGTATGAAATTCCTTAGACCCTTGCAATAGCTTCTTGCTCCCATAGCAAAGCTACTTCAGATAAATCTAAATAAGCATCTGCACTTTAATTGCCTAAATATCCTGCTTTTTTATACTTTGTGCCCACTTTAACTACTGATGGTTGTAATTTTCCTCCTTCAAGGGCTGCCAAGCACACTTCTATGCAAATTCTTACCTGAAAAGAGTACTTGTCTCAATTTCACCATTTGGTCATCTGTTCTTTACCAAAACATGAACCATAACTGTGCATATTTTGCATGCAATAGCAAAACACTAGGCTGGGATCACAATTTAGTAATTACTCTCAGTGGGCTGAGTGAAACAAAAGTATGGTATCATTTGGCCTAGTGGTTCATGAAGAAGTTCAGTTATTCTCTTGCCCTCTCAACATAGATACTAGACACTCTCTTTAATCAGACTGATGTCCAGTGACTTTCAAGGAAGAAGATGAAAGTGGTGCTCTTTTTGTCCTCCAAGCCCCTTCCTGGTCACCTGACTGACATTTGTGAAGGAGACTAAATGTTATACAAACATAAATTATTTTGGATTTTTCTCTCAGCTGCAGATGGAAGGACCCACAGATGCAGCCGTAATTGCTGATTCAAGAAGTGCAGCCATTTCTCTTCAGTACAAAGGCATTGTATAAAGAAGAGGACATGGCTAAGGCAAAATTGCCACAGTGCTTATAGCATCTAAAAACTAAATGAGGGAGCTAGACATGGTTAGGGGCACAGATTCAAAGCTTTTTCTGAGAGGAAAGTCATCCCTGGCAATTTTATGAAACTTACCTACTATGACAATGTAGGTATGACAATTTCCACATTGGAAAATTTTAGTAGTGTCACAGCAGAATCTGACTTCTCTACTTGGAGAAGGCTTTTTGCTATCCAGTAGCATTACTGTATATTGGAATCTTCTGTGACACAGAAGAAATTTGCTTAAATACTGTTTTTTTCCATGGATGAGAAAATCATCTTCTGCTACTGCCTCCACAGGAAGTGTCAATGATATTTGACACCAGAAATCGATGCTGTTGAAATTATTATAAAATCATAAACCACAAGCTGTGATGTCACACAGGGAATAAGAGAGTGAGTAATGAAGGCAGACATATTTTATAGGCACTAGAATCCTAATTTAATAGAAATATTGTCAGTAATTCAACAGCAATTTAAAAAAGCTGCCTTGGCAAGTGATCCAAGACCAGTCATTTCTATCAGGTGTCTCACCTATGCCTGGAAGATACCATCTCCTAAAATCTGTGAAACGATGTGACAATAAATGCAATTTTCTTTATATTGTAAGCACAAAGATTTTGGTTTAGCATCAGCATTGTAATTATCCAATCTTTTAATATAATTTTGACCATTCTACTTAGATCAATTCTAAGGAGAAGAGTAAAATGCAATATTGCTTCAGTTATCAAATGTATTGTATTCTCCTGCTTTAGAGTGGATGAACTTTAGAGCTGTGTAATTTGCCAAATTTCCCCAGAAAACATTAACAATGAAGTGGCCATCAAATCATAGTAAGTTAAGGTACAATGATTAATGCAAAACATCTGGTAATAAAAAAAAGAAATTAGGATGTGAGAACGAAGTTTATATAATTAGCAAGCAAGCTAGTATATCCAGAAATTATGTGGAGTTTTAACGACACCAAAAAAATCTCTTCACAGTCTTGTAAAGCTATTGTCTTTTTCTTTCTACTACTTTTCCTCTGTGGCGGGCGTTGGCCAAATGGTGTAAGTTGCCACCTCTGGAGCTGGCTCCTCCTCTGAGGACACCAGTTCGAATCCTGGAGGAACTCGCTGTCACTGTCCGAGCGTGCTCGGCCGTGGCAAAATGAGCCTCAGGAGTAAACGGGGTGGGGCCAGTTCCGCGCACACTGTGCCTCACCTAAAAAATCCATTGCGCAGGCTTATCCCAAAATCTTTGTTCGCGAAGTCTAGCCAAAAACTTTTCCTCTAGTCATTTCAGGATATCCTAAGCCAGCATAACAAATGAGAGTTGTTCTAGATCAGAATTTGGTTACAGTTAATCCCAGTATTATAAGATGTGTTTCTATCACTGTGCTCTATAGTCTGTAATATAGGACCTATACAGACTATAGTCTGTAGTATAGTATATATATTGGATCTTGATGTCTCAGCTTCTCTGAGGACACATCTTAACTGGGAGTCAGCAGGACAGCAGAATAAATGCTAAGAAATATTAAGGATCACTTATGGTATTTTCTAAAACTGCTTTTTCTGTCAAGGGACAGAAATATATACTTTCTGGTGACAGGTGTTAATAATCCTGGAGAAGGTTTCTTACAAGAAAAGATAATGGAAGAAAATGCTACCGGAACCTAGAGAACTATTTTATGTTGCTTTTTACCTTCTTAAGAAAGGCACAAGCACTGTCAAAATCTGTGTTCTGAGCTGAAATCTATAGATACTAACTGTAAGTCAAGGGAAAACAAAATTATTCAGATGCATTGGCTTTTAACTGCCACCATTAGTTTAATTGACGTGAATTATCTCAAGATGGAACTCTGTTTTGGTTATACCATAAAGACAGTGTTGTGGTTTTGATCAAGATTGAAAACCAATGTTATTTCACTTGACATAATTTTATCTACAGAGGTGAAAGAATATATTTTTTAAATCATAGTTAACTGTGGTCAATTCCAGACTTGTCCAAAACTAGTCCTAAGGGAACTCCCACCCCAAAGTCACACAGGAGTCTTGCAGATATCTGTGATTTCCAGCTGAAGGATTTTCTTCAAGCTTTAGAAAGCCAGCAGTGTTTCTGGTGTGGGTGATTTGACTACTGTAGGCAATTTCACTTCCAAATGGGATTTGGGAACAATTTCGTTCACATCATTATCACTAAGATGCTTTCTGTTGATTTTGGAAGTTAAATTTTGCAAAAATTAGTTTGAATACAGAAACTTCAAGCATTCTGACACAAACTGAAAATACAGTTTGAGATGAAAGAGGGAACCAATTTAAAAAACCCAGTTCTTAGGGCATTCTGCAAAATGTCATGTACCATTAGTGATTGCTGAGTCAGAACAGGTTTGGAAAAGTGACTTAAAATATATTACCAGCCTGTCCTTTATATCTTTGTCTCTCGTGTTCCAGCTTCCTCAAGTCTCTTAAACATTCCTTTTCCCTATATTTCACCTACATGCTGGAGGTCATATATTTCTAGTTCTTACCTTGGTCTGTGGCCTGTATTTTTTCATCAATTGTACCAGATTTTGATGTTCAATTCACTGTTTCAAGAATATTGTGGCATTGGAAACTAGTCCCCACTGCTAGATTCTTGTATTGCTATGCTTCCTTTCCCCCAAAGCCCCTGGTTTGGCCAAATTATATTGGTTGGCTTGCACAGTTCTGATTGCTACATATCCCAATTAGGCTTTTTGTGCTGGATAGGTGGACAGTGATGGAGGGGAAAGCTGAAGAAGAATGGACTTGGGTAACTATTCCCTGTCTAAAGTCTTGCTGCCCAGCAAAATGAGTTCGATTTCCAGCTGGCACCTCTCAGACTTTCAATCTCTGTGATGTTCCTGCAAGGCAGACGGCCCTCTGTCCTCTCTCATCCGGCAAAACCGACTGCAATCCTCTTGCTACCCCTTGTGGCAGTGCTGCAACATGATGTGTTTGCTCATCCCTGTGCTGGCTGCCTCCTGTTCCTCTGTTGAGGCTGTGTCACTGAAGCTGGAAGCTCAAAAGAAAATACAACTGCTTCCCACTGACACACACACTGCTTACCTTCCCTAAACCACACACACTGCTTATCTTCCCTAAACCAAACTGGGGGAAGAGCTCTACCTGCAAATCTGTTAGGCATGAAAACTTTAAAGACAGAGGAAGAACTCATTTCCAGAATAGAAATCCTGAAAAGGTTTTTGTAGAGTTGCTGTACATTTTGTAGGTATAGTGCATCTTTCCTAAACTGAACAGCAACAATTCAGCATTAAGGGGATCTTACTTTTAACTTCTTTTTCCTCTGCTGCTAATGAAGTGCAGAGGACTTTGCCTTTCTGGACTAAGACTATCTAAGCAGCTGCCTGCAAGAAGCATATTAATTGTTTCTGTTTCTGTATTTATTTAATTTTTTTATTTGTGTCCCTGCTCTTAAAGACTGTGGCTCTATAAAGTCTTCATTGTCCTCTCCACATTTTATTTACTCTTCTCAGTACTCCTCATCTCTTTTTTTGCCTGACACCTATGTTTTGCCTCTAAATTCTTATCTGTGTTACATTTTGTCAATGTTTTTCCAGGTGTTCCTGAAGCAAAAGTTACTTGGTTTAAGAACAAGGTCAAGCTGTCCTTTGATCACCAACTGCATGACGGGTTTCTGATAATTGCAAATGTTTCTCTGTCAGACCAAGGGTTATACTCCTGCAAGGCAGCCAATCTTCATGGGGAGGTAACTGAAAGCTCCGAACTGTTAGTTCTTGGTAAGTCCAGGGTGTTTTGCACTTGCAGCTGTAGTAATGTGGCTTCTGGCACATCCAGACAGCAGAACTAAGCAGAGATTGTGCAAAGAGGAAACAGAATGCAGACAGAGCTGTTCTAAGAAAAGAATCAGTCTACATTTGTACTCTGGGCAGCACCAGCTGAAGCAAGTAGGTGGTAAAAGGAAGATGGATAAGTAGAAAATATCTAAGCACAGGGACTGTGCATCCCAGTCCCAAGATACGAAATTTAACTCTTTCAGACTTACTGGCCAAGAAATGCATTTATTAATCATATCCAAAAGTGACTCTCTTGAAACAAGAGTGATGCCACTTTTTCCTTGTGAAATGCTCTGCCTCTGCTGAGCAGTCTTTCCATACATGGCTCTGTGATCCTGACACACTTCATAACAGGTGCATAAACCCAGTGCACTTTTAAAAAGCACTTCCCAAGTTCAGTGAATGGCGAAGTTTTCTTTTTCTTGTGTTTCTAAACAACAGACAGAAAGCCCAGCTGGGTCATTTGAAAAGACAATGTCAGCTGTGAAATATGAGTGGAAGTGTTATCTGGTGGTAATTGGAGGTGTGGGTAAGGGGTTTCCTTTCCTAGTAACATATCTTCTATCATTTCTACATGCCTGGCAGATGAATGATCCAACCAGACTTTTAAAGTACTTTAGTGCATTTGATAGAGAAGTCTCAAATTTTGTTACCTAGTCTCTGTTATTGGTACAACATCATTAAAGCATCTGCTACAGCTCTTATCTTTCATGACTAGAATGAGCATCTAGAGGATGTTTTAAGATGTGGTTTCTCAGTTTCACAGGCAATACTAAAATGAAGGTTCACATATTTCTCCTACTGACTCTAGAATCCAGACTGACTCTAGAATTTCAGGTCTTTAAAAAAAAAATCTGGAGAAAAATCCCAACTGATTTTCAATCTATAAAGAAAAACTCCCACGTGATCTGTAAATCCCTTTCTGATCATTATAAAAGGCTTAGTTATTAAAAATGGTAGGTTATTGTGAGTTATGTGAGCTGTTTATGTTTGTAAGGAAATTATTTTTTTAGCTTCTTGATGGAACAAAACAATTCAAGCATCCTTGACCTGCCCTCCTGGTGCTGAAGGCTAGTGGCGGTAGAAAATTTCCATAATGTGTGCCATTATCTAATTGAAAGAGGGTGAAGCCACCATTCATTTAAATCAAATATCCCATCATTTTCATGACAAAAAGATTTGGGAATGATCAGCATTACAATCAATTTTTAAAATAGCATTATGATTAGTAAAGAACTAAATCCTGCAATTCTCAACATAGACTGATCCTCTTGAGCTCTGAACTCTTAGTCCTTTGGAGCTCTGCCTAAATATACCACAGGATTTGACAGGGTTATAACCATATATAATCAGAGCTTGATCCAGGTTGTAGCAGACACTGAGAAGTTTTTCATGAACTGCCATGAAAATTAGATTCGGCTTCTATGCTGTATAAATTTACTCTTTCTTCCAAACTACTGTATCTCCTGATACCATATAACTTTGTCGCACATAAGCAGGATCAACCAGAATGTCGTGGTAGCCTTCAGAGAGATTTTCTTTTAATTTGTAGTCATATTGACCCAGATATTATTTTAATCATTTCTCCAGTGCCTTACCTAACATGCAGCAAAGTACTTTCAGTAGTTGCCTAAAGTTGCTAAATCTGGCCCCCTGAAATGGTAATGTTGCAATACAGCAAATAATGCAGCAATAGCTGTTGGTTGGGGTTTTTTTCATGTCCTGGATGTGTTTTCTGCTATAGTGTTGCTCTTCAGTCTCCCAATCTGTTACCAGAGCCTCCACGACCCCTTCCTTACCTAGAAGACTTGGCAGCAGTGCTTTCCAGTGCTGGCCCCAGCACTCACTGGGTGCTGACCTCTCATTCAGGAACAAAACTGACTGTCGCTCCAGGGAGTTCTGCTGTCATAGGTAAGTCAAATGCTTTAAGGTTTTTTTACATTATAAAGTCTTTAGAGTTTGTATAACAGTTAATGCATTTGGTTATCCATTAGCTGAGGATACTGTTATCCATCCATGGGCACTGGGACAAAAGGCATCAAACCAACAATGCATCATCAATTATAATCACTGTCAGATACTGCTTAGAACTCAGAAACTCATTTTAAAAAGGAGATACTTTTATTAATCCAAAGTTGCATGCTGAATAAAGTTTCAATTGAAGCACTGTGTAAGAAGCAGTCCCTGCTCTGAGAGGCTGGCAGTCTTATTCAATACAAAGATATGGCAAACTGGTGTATGAGTTGACCTAAAAGAACACTGGTGGTTCTGTTTTAATTTTACTTGTGCATTTGGGTAGTTGTTGTTCCATGTATCTGCTAATCATACTGTATACTCTTCTTCTTCAGAGCCTTTTCAAGTTTTGCCTTGAAAAATTGTAGATATGTTTTCATCTTGCAAGCTCTCTATTTCAATGGTTTGGTTTTATTCCTCTTTGTTTTGTCACAAAACCACCAAGCCATATAAGGAAATCATTCCCAATTAAATGCTTTTCCTTTTTTCAGCCTTTTCTGCCTTCCATGTTGTTTATCCTCTTTCCACTGCAAGTTCTTTTATATGCTGTAAACTCCCTTCAGATTTGTAAGCATGGTTTGTTTGCAAAGAGAATCCCAATTTTTCTAAAGTTCAGGCTATGTTTATTTTATGATTTCACTTCTCACGCATATCTTGAGCCTCTCTTAACAGTCAGGCTCAAATAGGTAAACAGCTTGTCTAATGACCTTGTTAGTGCATATGGTGAAAACTTGTCAAGCCCTATTGTTTCAGAACAATCATTTATCTTTTTAGAGGTAAAGATCTGAAACTTTTAGCAAGGGATCTGTAGATATCCTGGATGTTTATAGGTCTCTGTACTTTCCAAAGCATTCTTTCCTTACATTTAGTGGGGATTTTAAGATTTTTGTTTCACAGTGGAGACTTCATGTTTTCAGTTTTGTATGGTTTACTTTTCCCAAGTGCTGATATCTGCATACATTTGCAATGGCTTTTAGCATACAGCTCTGGATTACATTTCTGCTCACACAAAAACTACACTGAAATAGTCCCCAGTGGGGAAAATATCTGAAGGTATTTATTAGCATTGAATAAATCATTTTGAGTATGGTTTTATTGTACTCAATGATGTAAGACTGGATCATACTCCTGTTTTATCCATTTCCTCTCAGATTTTTAAAAAGAGGTCTTTAGTATCTGTAGAGTTTGTTTTTTTGGTTTTTTTTTATTGTTTAAAACAGTAACTGAACCACAAAGAGTGTTCTGCACTGCTTATGTACAACCACCTCCAGATCAATTTCATTTGGCCATGTTGCCCTGTACCTGGCTGTTCCACTTCAGGGGCAAGGAAACTCCATGAATTATAATAGCAAAATATCAAATCAGTTTCACTCTTGAGACAGTTCTCTCAACTTCAGTGGCATTTTACTGATCTGAATTTGAGTCGGGTTATTATTAAAACCTAGAAAAACCTTCTAAGATATTTTTTTTAAATGAAAAATCAACATGGAATGGGCTATCCGATAAGTTAGAAAGCTGTCCATTGTTTCTTCCATCATTTGTTCTGCATTCTCTGGAGGTCCCATATAACAGCTTTGGGTATCTAAATAAATAATTATAAAATACTATAATAAGGTCCCTTTTCTGTGCTACTGCTGACAGGCATTGGTGTCTCTTGGACTTGAAAGGCATTGAATTAGACAGTTTATTCAGAAATCTAAGGATACGTGGATTTGTTGTGTAGAGAAAGAAATCAGGACATGTGCAAAAGAACAGAGAGAAAAGTGAAGAAAAGGAGTAATAAGTAAGCTTTGGGTAAACGCATTTTAAAGAAGTTAAAAGACAACAAAAGTGAAAAATTATGTTCAAAACCTGGATGGTTTGCCAGGATTTAACTAAAAAGGGAAACAGAACTTCTTTAAACTTTTTCATGCTTTGTGGAAAAAAGAAACCCAAACAGAAAACATTAGCACAGCAACAGAAGACTAAAGCTGCAAGTAAGAACTTGTTTTGAAATTAGCATTGTGAAAAATATAACAATTGACAAGCTGAGTTGAAAGTAGGGAACTGAAACTTCCAGATTACTATGGTATATACTTCCTTTTACAAAGTGGAATTGTGCAATGTTTCCACCATTATTTCAACCATTTGAAATTATTAACTTGGTCTCTGGAGCAATCTTCTATAAATTTCTTCTACTTAAATTTCAGGGGGGTTACAGAAGATAAAGGTTAGAGTCATAACACAAATAACTGTTTTGGAGGACTTCCCTCATTGTCAAGGGTCATTCAGCTGTCATTTGTGTGCCTTTGCTATAGAAGTAGAGGAAAATATCTGTTAAAAGACCCATGCCCTGCCCAATAGACTCAGCAATCCTCCCACTATGATCTAATGTAATGCACCTTTTTTGCATGAGTTTACTGGAACATTTTTGTTTTACATGCTTTTCCTTCTAGACGATTGAGATTTCAGTTAGCTTTTCAGGCCCAACTCCTCATCCAGTTAGAGAGTATGATGTGGATAGTGGCTTAGACAGATTGATGTTACTCTGCTCCTTCACAAATGTTGGAAATATGTGCAGAGTACAGCAGTCCTCCTTAGTCCTCAGATTCATTGACAGGTTGTGTAGTAGGTACTTCTGTGTTATCTGCAGGACTGTCCTCAAAGCAGGAGATAAAACATCCTTGGGGAGCTTGGGAATATTTCTGGGGTTTACTGTAGCACAAACTGACAATCAGTGATGAGCCACAGACTGTCGTGCACCTTCTGTTTCTTGGGTCATGGCAGACACACAGGAAGACTTTATATTACACATAATATAACCCACAATAAGTTTCTGAAGTAACACCAGTTTATAGTTCTTTGGAAAGTATTCACATTAGGTCTTGATCTTATTGAGGTTTCTCCCTTTGAGACTTTTTCGATGTTGAACTTTTCCTGAATGTTGGTAATGAAAGTATTGTAAGAAACTCTGCTCTTTTCCTCACAGAGGAATTATTTTGTTTGTCAACAGGTAAAATTTTCTAGGTTTTAACAATGTTCATGACCACTTGACTTCTGTCAATTCTGATTACTTCATGGTGTTATCTTTCGGAATTAAAAGAACATCCTGAGCTCACTACTGTTTTCATTAGTTTATGTATGCTACAGGTATCACTGAATTGTTTTATACAATTCCCTGTATATTTCAATGATTCTTTGTAAATGTTAATTTTGGCAAAACCAATATCATAGGATTCAGTGTTCCTGACTTCTAACACTCCTGCAGCAAAGGCTTTGGACCTATCAAGAATGCTTGATAGGCCCAAAAGCCTATCAAGATTGTTGTTTCTTGTATTTGAATATATTTCAGTGAGAAAATCTGAGAAATTTATCCTGGTGAGGATTCAGTACAACTTTTCAAATATATTGTGATACTATTGGAGACTTCAGGAGACTTGGCAAAGAACACAAACTATGACATAAAAATGTCCTCATATCTTAGCACTGAAGAATACTGAATATGTTACAGTTATGTTGCACAGTGACAGTTGAAGCTTTAATGATTTTGACGTCTATACATGAATTATTTTTAAGTGAGGATTCCTGCCAGGAACGTTGGAAAAAAGTTGAGAAATTAATACTTCTAGGGATATGGAAATGTACTACTCCCTATAAAATGTTAGAGTGAAGCAAAGAAGGTTGAAGGAGGTTGGTATTCTGAGGAATATGAAAATATGAGTAAACCTGTGGGAAAAACCCAGACAACTATTTGGAGCCTGATTCCCATCCTTTTTGTCTCTTGTACTGCGTATTCTGAATCTGCTGTCATCCCCAGCTTAGGACTCTGAATTTTTGCTTTTCCAAGCTATGCTACATTTGCATACATACATCTATCCAATTTTGTGTATTTAGGAAAAAGGGGGGAAAAAATAATAAAAAAAAAAGTCCTTATTTGTAAGGGGTACTGAAAAGTACTACTAAGTCAGATGATAAAGTGTATTTTTTTATGGCTAGGTAAATGCAGTCATTTGTAAAAAAATTAAATAATACTGCTCCATATTTATCGTGTTCTCACTGATTACTTACATATCAAATTTCCTCACTTCACAAATCAGAACATCGTTTTACTGTCAGCACAGCAAACATAGAAAGCAGATTTCCTTCTGTGGTTTTTTGGGTGTTTTTTGCTTGTTTGGTTGGTTGGTTTTTGTTTGTTTGTTTGTTTTGGGGTTGGGTTTTTTTTTGTTTGGTTTGGTTTTTGTTTTTTTTTAATAATCCCCAAAGATCACAGAATTAGAGCAGCCTGTCTGCCAGTTTTACTACTGCTTCAGAAGATGAAGAGCTGGACTACGATTTTTTTGTTCTGCAGGGTTTGCAATGCAGCTGTTTTAAAGACAAAACTGTAACAAAAACTTTTCACTTAAAATATGAAAAGGAAAGCCAGTATTTCTCTCCCATTTTTATTTTATTGACAATAGTATATCCAACTCATTTTCTAGTAGAATCACTTAGACACCCATAAGATCCCCCAGGAAGCAGAATGGGAAAATATAATTATGGTAGCTGCCATGTTTGCAATAGCTAGCCTTTTGAGTATGAATAAATTACTTATTCTGAAAGTTTCACCTGTGTTTAGAGCCAAAGCCCAAAGTCCAGGGCAGGGTCAGTCCTTTTTTATTATTTCAGAGGTGAACACTTTAAGCCTTGTGGGTAGTATTTGCCTGGCTGTAGGTTTAAAGGTTATCTAGATATGACCCTTGACAATGAAATTAACATAGAAGCTTTTGAATGTGCTCACTCGTATTACAGTGAGTCAAATGTGCCGCTAACAGCTTTAGGAGAAGAAAGTCTCTATCTATATATAGACTGATGTCAGGATCAAACTCTTTCAGCAGAGCCAGAGATTGCTATAATAGCTTGCTAAGTATCTCATTTTTGAGCCATAATATCTGGCTTATAAGACTTGTACTTTTCAAAATCAGTGTGAAAAGAAACAAATTACCCAGATGAACACATCTGATCTCATCCATACAAATTCCTTGCAATGTTTGTTGATATTCTCAAGAGCAACAGTATTTCTTCTTGAAATGTAAGAAGTTTTCCTTTACTCTCCTTTGCCATTCCCATCTCTACCATAAGCTTGCTTTCAATTTTCCTAGGTTTGGAAATTAATACTGCATTAAAATTGGAAGCAGAAATGCAAATTGTTTACAATCTGCACAGAGTCATCAAAGAGAAAAGTCATGAGTAATTATGGTTAAACTTATGTCTGTGCTCCCCTAAGGAAAAAGACAGCTGCAGAAGCTGTGCAGTAGCAATCAGACAAAATCATTACTATCTAGAAGTTATTTTGCATAATGTCTTTTTTCCTCCTCATTCTCTGTATTAAATTGGCCATAATGTTTGAAAAGTAGTTCTAATGCTAACATATATTTTTTAGCAACTTTATTTCATATTAGCATTACTTCCAGTCTGAGGAGAATAATTGCCAGGTGCGTTTCTGTCCTTTTAATTATGCTATTCTCTCCTTTTTTTATCTTGGTGAGAAATCTTGCCTTGTCATAATATTTCTGAGAATTCTCAGGTAGGTACATGACATTTCTGTAAAGATGAGTATTAAAGTTAATATCAAGAGTATATCATTGCAATTAATTCCCCAAGCAGACTTTATCACATTGATTCCATCCTAAATACTGTGTAAAGCTCATAGAGCGATGCAGCACTGTCTAAGTTTAGAGAGCTTAGAAAAATTTATAGCTAAAACAGAGGGACAAATCTTCAATTTCAAAACAAATTTTAATTAAGATATGATAAATGGAAGGATAACAGTTCCTAGCTATAATTTATATCTATATCTCTATATATGTATGTAAGATAAACAAAAACAACCAGAACTAAACGAGTAAAATAGAAAAAAAAAACCTGAGCAAAACCCCTTCCCTCCCCCAGTCTCTGTCCCTGGCGGGCACGGAGGTATTTACAGACCGCAGGTGATGAGATGAGTAGCCGGTGCTGGGTTGCCCCCGGGGGGGTTGGTGGATTATCGGGATTGAAATTAATATGGAAAGTCCCGATAAGGGGAGGGTCAGCTACCTCAAGGGTAGCTGAAGGGTTCCAGGAGAAAGAAATAAGGAGACGAAGTGAGGTGAAGGTGGGGAAGCCATTTATTCTCCTCGGTAAGCTCCTTTTATAGGGCTCTTGAGGAAAGGTCTAGAAAGAGGGCGTGGTTTAGCATAAAAGGGTATAACTGGGAGGAGTATTACAATCAAGGGGTAGGCACAATACATAAAAGGGTAAAAGGGAGGAACGTGGGAGGAACATGAAACATGAATATTAAACACTGCACCAAAGAACAACCAATGAGAATATTGAATGTGACTAGCCCTCAGGGCAATAATGGAGAACCTTCTAACAATAGTAATACCACAACTACACATAGAACATTATATGAAACTGGTCAAAAATTCATATATCAAAAAACGTCTTTCCAGTCTCTATGTTTTGGGATAGTGAATGGTTTGTAGCCTTCATCTTCATAAGAATAAACATTTCTCCAGCGCTGATACTCCTCTGGTGTTAGTCCTGGAGAAATAATGTCCTTCTCCTCACTCCCGACATCTCCTCCTGTTTTGTTATTTAAATGAGAGGTTACGATCTCTCCAGCTAGGGCCACTGTCAGTGCTTTCGGCATACAGAGTTTCTTGACACAGGCACAGACACAAGAGAAGATTAAACCAACTAAAAGAAAAATAATTAAGATTAAAATTAAGAACTTAAGTATAGCAGCTCCCATGCCTTTAAAAGGAATCCAACTAAAGAGGCTATCAAGGGAAAAACCATTCTCTTCTTGAAGATCAGAAATCAAGCCTTTAATATTGTTAATTTGGTTATGAATAGGTGTAGAGTGATCGGAGAAATTCAAGCAACACAATCCCTCAAACTCTTGACACCCATGACCGTTAACCAGAAGCAAAAAATCTATGGCGGCTCGGTTTTGCAGTAAGGCTTTTTTGTTTTGTTGGGTATCTGAAAGCAAGTCTTCTAGAGCAGAGCTAGTGGCATTGGCTTCTTTGGCGAGCCAACATCCCATTTTCGTCAAAAGATTTAGTGCATGCACTGTACCAATGGCAGGGATGAAGATGCTTCCTAAAACATTTTTGGGCTTTGTCCAAAATTCCAAATTAGAGTCACATCTTTCTGTGAACCCTTTTAAATGTGGTATATCTTCTATCGGATGGTTAGCAGGGCCCTGGTAGGGGGAGACTGTGGGAGATGGAGGCTTCCTAGGCCTCTTATAAGCAATAAAAGATCTCTTAACTCTGCTTCTAGAAAGAGTGCCTTTCTTTTCCGAATCAGCAAAAATTTTAGGAGCTTTTTCCGGAGGACTTGCTGGTAATAATTTTAGAAAAACAGCCGGATTATACAAGGTCAATTTCCCTAAAGTGCAAGGGCCTCCATTAGCCAATCTTGGGATTGTTTTCCATGCTCTGTTGCCGCAAATTAGGAATAAACCTTTAGGAAGCATAACTGAATTGAACGTGGAGTGGAAAGCATCTTGCATATTTTCCTTGCACCAAAAATCAAACTCAGAATATTTATCATCTCTGGTAACATTAATACTGTCTATTGATGGCATATGATTAGTAGTAAAAGAAAAACAGAAGGGAGATATGATCAATCCCAATATTTTCAATTCTTCTGACCATTCAAATTGATACGTGAAGTTGGATCTGACCAGATTAATACCTTTTTTACAAGACTCACAATTAACGAACGGATTCTGGATACGGTCTGGGTCATCACACCAGGGGAGATATTGGTTCCTAAATTTACTCCATTCTGTTAGAGTAAGAGGGATTCCAACTAAGCAGGTGCGGAACGGATTAGTAGGATTATACGTAGATAGACAAACCGTATCTGTGCCTGTTTCTTTAGCCAAATCAGTCCAAATATTATTCCCGTGTCCCATCATCCAAGATGGTATTTGCGTTGGAAAGGCGAAAACGGTGGGAGATGTCAGCAGTAAGAGTAGAAGCAGAAACATCGTCAAGTTATTTGTTTTTGATCTTGAGGTAGTTGACAGTCTTGATAGATTTTTATTCTCTTAGCCGGAATCCACAAAGTTCCTGAATCTGTGGAAACACACACATGGCCCCTTCCCCAAGTAATTATAGGGAAAGGGCCTTTCCATTGATCAGTTTGAATATCTTTATACATTACTTTTGCTTTTCCATGTACAGGATTTGCAGTATTTGAGAAATGCCTCTGAGAAGGGGGCCTATTAAATGAATCTAATCTATTTAAAAAATTAATAACATAAAGTGCTTTATTGATCCTTTCTTGAGGGGCAAGCCTAACATTTCCCCTCTTTTGTTTTTTAAGCATGTTTTTTAATGTTAGATGTGCTCTTTCCACTATTGCCTGACTTGTGGGATTGTGAGGAATCCCCATGGAATGATTGACGCCCCATTCAGCAAAAAAATGCTGCATTCTCTTGGAGGTGTAACATGGCCCATTGTCTGTTTTTATTAATTTTGGCACCCCCATTTGTGAAAAGGCTGATATAAAATGCTTCTCTGCATCACGGGTTCTCTCAACAGAGTGCACAGTAGCCACAATGTATTGCGAGCATGTGTCAATAGACACATGCACGTATTTTAATTTACCAAATTCCGCTACGTGAGTGACATCTGTCTGCCAAATCTCTAAAGGATTTAATCCTCTAGGATTTACTCCCTCTGATGGAATGGGAGCTACTTCCTGACAATCTGAGCAGGCAGACACCACTTCACGTGCTTGCTTCTGAGAAATGTTAAATTGATGTTGAAGAGATCGCACACTCTGATGATAGAAGTCTTGAGAGAGTTTAGCTTGTTGGAATTTGTTTGGTACNTGGAAGGCACGAACAACTGCTGACAACTTGATTAATTCTGGCGAACCTTCCACCATGTGAATATCTTTCTTCCAGCAGCCATCCTCATGCCAAACGACAACTGCTTTTTTAGTCTTTCCTGATCCATCAGTGAAAACTGTTTTGGCGCCTTTAATTGGAATATTTGATTGTACAAATTTTAGCTGGATTGGAAGTTGACCAATGGATCTAAGAATATTTAAATTTGGCAAATGATATTCTAATTTTCCAGGAAAATCTGAAATAGCGATTTGAAATTCAATGGATGTTATCAGCATTTGTTCGAGGTGCTCGGAGCTCAAAGGAAGATAGATAACACTCGGTTCTTCCCCTGAAATTTCCCAACACCTTGTCCTTCCTTTAAAAATTATTTTGGAAATCATTTCGACTAAGGTTACTAACGTCTTAGAAAATTGATGGGAGAGGAACACCCATTCCCAGAGGCAAATATTCTTTTGTAATATTTGACATAACAACCCATAGGGTTGATTTTGAGTCAAGAATACAACAATAGAAGGAGGAACATCCAGCACTTTCCAGTTAGGCAGAACATTGTTCAGTTTATCCTCTACCTTAGTAAGAGCCTCAAGTGCTTTCTGGTTTAACACCCTGGGTGAGGCCAGATCTGGGTCTCCTTTCAAGGTCTCAAAAAGAGGATGTAATTCATCTGTAGTTATACCAAGAATTGGCCTCACCCAATTAATGGAACCGAGAAGCTGCTGTAAATAATTGAGGCATCTTACATGTTTATTAATTTTTACTTGTTGCGGAGAAATTGTGGAAGATGTAATTCTCCAACCGAGGTATTTCCATACCTCGGTCCGCTGGATTTTCTCTCTTGCAACAGGCAAATGGTGTGAATCTAGAATAATTAAAAGATCTTTCAAGATCTTATCTACTAAGTTTTGATTCTCTGCACAGATTAATATATCATCCATATAATGAAGTATGATAACATTTGTGCGTTCTTCTCTGAGAGGTCTTAGAACACTTGCTACATACAATTCACATAATGTTGGTGAGTTTTTCATTCCCTGCGGAAAAACTAGCCACTCAAACCTACGATTCGGGGCCTCAGCATTCACCACAGGGACTGAAAAGGCAAATTTG
>VXAU01005418.1:35768-60625 GCA_013399695.1 Formicarius rufipectus | reverse complement strand
GCATGGGTAAAACCCTCCAAAATTCACAAAGTATAGCCGTGATGATGATGATGATGAAGTATAAGCTGAGATCAACAAAGGTGCGCATCAGTCTAAACATCTTTAAAACTATGACTTTTCTGAACACCTTCTGCTCATGGCCTGAAGCCACTCAGCTGTGTCACAGCTATTTTGAGACATTTTCTGGGATTATTTTCCTTTCAGCACGGGCCTGTATCACTACCACACACATACGTGTGCTGGTGTACTCAAAAAAGGACTTAAAAACAGTATTTTGCAATGGAACATATTGAGCCAACAAACAAAAAATCAGGAAGCAATTTTCTGCTGACCTCAGTTTTGTTGCTAGGATTTCAGAGAGCTTCCGTTTTACAGACACATTAAATAATGACACTAATTTTTTATTTGAATAACATTCATAATATTTCTACACCAGGAAGGTCCCATCAAAATATTTTCCTGGTTTTGAAATATATGCATTATATTTGTTTACTAATCCTTAATAAATCTTGGTGTTGTGGCGCTAGCCTACTCCCTTTCAGGAACAGTGCAGTTCAGTAACTTTTTTTGTATTGCTAAGAGAAAAGTATTTCCATTCAGGGGATAGAGATCCTCTGACAGAGACCACTATTTCCCTTCCAAACACTGTAAATATTCCATGTACTGTCCAGAGGACTATCCACAAAAAATAAGAGATGATATTCTCCAGCAGAGATTGTCACTCAAGAGTGGTAATTCTGTATGGGAACAGAAAATACAATGCATTGATGATGCATTGTATCCAACAATTTCTCCAACAACTATGGAGAAAAGCATTTATGAAAGATAAATATTGGAAAATAACATTTACAAAATGACATAACTTCCAGAGTTACACATCAAAGATGTCCTCCCTCAGCATTGGTTAACATGTGACACCAGTGATCAGCCTTTAACTCAGGCTTTAACCTCAGGGCTTAGTTTCCTCCTAGGGCTACCACTGGCACTAGGAATGCTATTAAAATCTTCACAATGAGAATTCATGTGAAGCGCAGAGTGTTAAAACAAAGTTACACACAGGCATTCGAGCAAATGAAATCTGAATCAGAATGGTTGCAGGTGACAACTGTAATTAGAGACTAGATGTTCTCAATTTCTTCATGGAATCACAGCAATCATTCAGGTTGGAAGGGACTGTGGAGGTCAACTAGTCCAATCTGCTCCAAGCAGGGTCAGCATTAAATTCAAAGCAAATTGAATTTTGTCATTAAATCCTACAAGCCACTCAATAGTAATAGTTTGGCACAATACCTTGAGGTAAGCAAGGAAACAAAGCTTTTTAAGTCAAAGAAAGATTACTTAAGTTCTTCTTCAATTACCCTTGATCTGCTCAGATACTTAAAAGGTGTATGTATTCCAGGCAATTTCAGGGCCGAATAGAAGACTAAAAGAAGAGTTGTTCTGTCATTTCAAAACAAAATCTTTTCAGTGCTTACAATAAGTTTCTCCTACAAGTATTTTATCTGTTCCTTCCTAGTCTGCAGGTTTAATTTCTCTCTTTGTGATTGTATAACCTATCCACCTCAGCACTTACAAGACTCTTCAGTAATAGTAGCAGAGTACCTCAACTACACATGAATTTATTCTCATGATTCTATTGAGGGATATGGAAATATTATTACTCACATTTACTGATGGAGAACAAGACAAGGACAGATTAACAGAATTTCCAAGGTCATTCAAGAACTGGGAACTAAGTCATGTCTCTTCAACTCCACTCTAATGCTTATACCCTTGAGCTACTACTCCTCTTTCTAAAACAATTCTGTTCTTTTCTCCTATACATTTGTCTCAATGGCATGTTTATCTTTCTTTCAATCCTAAGAGTGTAATATGCACTTTTTCTAGCTTCATCACATCTTTTCTTGCCCATTTCAACACGATCATCATCCTTTCTTGTCTTTGTTAATGTTTCACTTTCAGCTACAATAACCTCATCTCCTTCTCCCTATTTCTCTAGCATAATTTTCCTTGTATATAAGGTTCCATTTTGTCCCCACGTCCCATACACAATATTCTGAATCACCTTCTAATTAAATATTCTTAGGATATAGTTTCAAAGGCTATGTAATTTATTATCATGTCATATGAGTTTGTAATTCACAGTAGTACATAAACAACTTCTGAAGTAGTCCACACTGTGGTCCTAGTCTGAAAAACCACAGTCCTCCAACCCTGTAAACCTGGACCAAACTGAAAATAGGCTTACAGTTGAGGTCTACCCTTATAGACATCACAAATAGAATTGGCTTAAACCACTTGGTTGTGTGAGCTCAAGCATACCTGATAAAACTTGAGTAGGTGCAACCAGGAGAGCCCATGCTTTTGGCTGCCTGGCTCACCAGCTGTCTGGTTTTCTACCACAGCTCCTGCTCAGGTGGACTTTGAGATGATTTCAGATTGCTGTGTTGAAGACTTTTAGGATAACTCCACCTATGTTTAAGTACTACCACTCCTGACTACTCCTCCTAGAGCATCACACAGTCTTACACCTCTTGGCAACCTTCAGCAACATCAGCTGGAATGAAACATCATGTCTTGCAGAGCTGGCATGTCAAAGCCTACTGACAGACTTCAAACAGTTATTCTGAGATTCACACTGGAATAATTTCTGTGAAAAATGGCATATTAACAAAAATTCACCTTCAGAGCCCTTGACCCCTGGAGATTTACCAACCTAAGTAACAGAAATATATCAGTAAAAGCGAAAAAATTACCCTGAGAAAACAAAAGCAGCAAGCAACACCCATTTTAGATTATTTACTATACTGCAGAGGTCCTGTCATGTTTTTCCACTGTAAAACAAAGGTCAGCCTCTGGATAGAAACACAAGTCAGTTGAGAACAGAGAAATGAGCCCAAATAAAAGCAAACAAGAGGAGACAATGCAAATGTGATGATAGGTGAAACACTTCATGGGACAAGACAAAATCCATCTCCTTACACTGAAGCCTGTGTCACTAACAAAAATGCTTTGTAGTCTTCTGGACCCTGCCCCATCAGTATAAACTAAAGAAATAAAAACTGTCAAAATAACTTATATTCTATACAGTTGATTCGATATTTAAAGCCTTCCCATCCTAGCATTATGACAAATTATATATAAGAAACATTTGTCCAGTCATTCCTACTCAACCATCAGTCTATATCATCATCTTATACTTCTCCAAGAAAGCCATTTCTCCTGTTTTCCTTCCAGTCAGTGAGTATCTGCACTCTTACTGAATGCATCTTTTTCTAAAGTGAAAAGACCTCTGTATTTTCTAGCTCTCCTGGAGTGGCAATTTGTCATAAACCAGTGTGGCTTTTATACTCTGACCTGCTCAGGTTCTCAGCCAAGTGAAGAACCTGAAGACTACTTATGAATCAGATGAAAATTAGATCCTAGGGGAAATGTTTCTGCCCTTGTACAATGGGAGTTAGTTGTTTTCCCTGCGTTTTACTATACATCTAAAACAGATGCTCAAGTAAGTTGTCAGTACTCATGCAAGTAAGCTCAATATTTCCTCATGGGATTACTAGGTAAATAACAGCCTGAACATTTGCAGGAAAAGACCTTCAGATGAAGATTTGAAGGAGAAGGCCTTTGAAGATACCTTGTGCATTATATTGCTCTGACATCTCATTTTCATTTTGTTTTACTCAATCACAACTCTTCACCTGAATTTCATAATAAAGACTTACCATTTTCTTTTGCACTTTAAAAAAAATGCTAGGATGATACTCCAATTTGCCACTCCACTGAGCAATCTGAGAAAGTACTCTCTGCTTCATGCAAGCTGTTAATATGTCAATACAACTGGACAAGACAAGTACTGATTCCATAGCTATGCAACTCTTCCTTGGAGTCTCCCTTTTGTTACTGAAACTCTTACTACAAATAATCAAATTAAATCAATGGGAGTTGATTTTTAAGTGATACAAATATTGCTTACTGTGAGACATTCTACTTAAAGTAGAATCAAGTACAGCTATAATAGTACAAGTACTAAAATTATTATTTTTTTATACATAATAAGGGCATCAATCCAGGTTTGTTTAAACAGATGGAATTATTTAGACTTTTATAATTAAGTTATTTTTATAGTTAGAGTCTAGTGCACATATAAAGGTATAAATTTGCAATGGCTGAAAATCAATGCAAGTCTTCACAGTGGGAAAGCTAAAACCAACACAGTGGATGACTTGGAGGCTAATAAAATAGTGGAGAAAGCAGGAAAAATCAAGTATACTTGAGAAAAGATCAAAATATATAGCCTTTAAAAATCTTACAGAGACACCTAGTTTGAAATAAGCAAATATCCTGGTGCCTATAACAGACTTACACGTTTAAAGTTAATCAGGTGTGTTCATTTTCGAAGATTTGGATCCAAAAATAAAAAGGGTGCATCATAAAACTTTATTTCTTGTTTGGACCTTAATTTGACTAAAAACTACTTGGAAGCCCCTCAACTCTCATTGTAATATAACTCAGCATAACAAGTTCTTTAAGAAGATGCTTCCAATACATAAGACCAAAAATAATAATGGAAGATTTCTGGTTTATGAAGATGGCCTACTTATCACAACTTCCCTGTCTAAACTGATGTCAAAAACCTGTGTCACCTACCATACAGTATAAAAAAAGAGCAAAAAGCAGCAGAGCATTTTCAAAGTGCAATAGAATGCCTTGAACAAGTACTACTAGCACTATAAATTTTTGAGTGTTTTGTACACAAATGCTGCATGACATTGAATAGGAATACCACTTTATCAGCTAACTACTCAGGTTTGATAGTATTTATGCTTCCCTTTGATGCTTAATTTTTGTCCAATTTTATATCAATTTTTAAAAACATATTTTTTACTATTATTAATATCATTAATATTATCAACACCATTATTAACAATAACAACAGCAATAATAATGTTTCCTCATAATAACCAGTGCCTTGTGTGCCAGAGATAATATTCTTCATAATACTGCTATGAGGTCTGTATAGATGTTTATTACAACCTCCCTAACTTAAAATATCCCAATATGCTGAACACTCACACAGCTCTCATAATAGTTATTGTTGTTAGAGCATTATGAATACATAATCTGGACTTTTACAGTGTCTGTTATGTTAAGAAAAAGTTCATAGTACTTAATAAATGGTAAAGAAGAGCTAGAAGAAGATATGTATAATACATGGATTGTTGCACGCACCAGTGACAAAGGTTGCCATTTGCATGATGGCTTTATAAAATTTAGATACTCTCTAAGGCTTCAGCCCCAGGTTTGCACAGTACTTATCAAAACACATTTAAATAATTGGGTAGTTAAAACTGCTTAAACATTTTGCTATCTCTGCTTCTTAGATATTGTTTCTTAGATGTTGTTTCTTAGATTTTAGAGCAGAGATAACATCAATATACAGAGACTGCAGAAAAGTCTAATAAAATCAAAGGAGCTCTTCTTGCCATGTACTATGAAAGATCCTAAGACAAACCAAAGTAGGTTCTTCTCTACTTATGCCTGCACTGATGTTCCTCTATTTCTTTCGCTGTTATTTGGTTGGTTGGTTTTTTTGTTTGTTTGTTTGTTTGTTTTTTTTGTTTTGTTTTGTTTTAGAAAAAACTTTGATCATACAGACTAACCAACAGAACTTCATTGATCACAAAATATTAAAATCAGATCTTGTGTCTTCATAGAACTAACAGGAGAACTTCAATGAGATTTGGTATTACTACTACATCTGCTAAAATTCTTCATGATAGACAGACACCCACTGAATTACCACAATTTTCTCTTACATTTCTGTGGCTTCCTTTTAAGGCAACTCACATGCTTAAGAGATCTTGTCTAACTGCTATTCAAAATTCGAGTACGAAAACACTCACGAGGATGTGGCTGTGATGCTAAAAATCCTCAATGTTTTAGACAGAAATTTGCAAATACATTCTTTAATTATTTTTTTTCAGCTGAACAACAGATTCTGAGTACCTTCAGTTGCTAAAATAGATTCTTGGTCCTGCAGCACCACACAGGTGGTTACATAAACAGTTCTGCAGAACTGTTGCTTTCAGTGCTAGGTACATAAACTTGAAGGTTTACAATCTAAAAAAACTGCGCCATGTTCTCATGACTTTTCACATCATCTTTAAATACTTTTATTGTAGAATACAAAATTATATTTAACAAAATTCTATAGCAAACACAAGGGATGTTAATTTAGCCATTACAAGGCATGTTAAGACCAATGGCAATTTAAAACCCTGTAATTCTGATGGCTGCTAGATGTGTGGCTGAATTTGTTATATCTCTTTCAGAAAAATTTGTTTTAATTGAGTTATGGCACAAAGAATACTTAGGAAAACTCACCTGGGAAGTTTAGAAGGTAGTAAGTAAAAAAATGCAAGTATCTTGTTTGGAACAAAAAAAAAAAGAAATTTCCTTTTCTTATAAAATGCCTATAGAAGATAAATCATTGTCATTCTCACAAAGAAAAAGCTTCTACCCTTATATAAGATCAGTGCCTACCTATGTTTTAGACTGATACCTTGTTCTCTTGAAGGAGGTATCTTTTTCTTTCTTACTAAAGGTAGGTGCTGGTCATCACTACTGGACATGGATATTCTGAAAATACAGATTCACCATAATCAATGAGGTGGTGGTTCCCTCAGTTTTCAAACTGTACACGTTCAGTCATTAGCATCTAGCTGCTGAGGATAAAATATTAAGTTTTGAACATGCATTATTTTATCCTCTGTGCAATGGGCTACTGTATCTGAGAATTTCAAAACTCTTTTTAAGTGTGAAGCATGCTATAGGCTGTTGACATTCAAATGTTAAGCAAAATATTTTAATACATCTAGCAGTTCAAAAAATATTTGTATATCCCCCATGTAAATATTTTTAGGATTTTAGAGGAGAGTTGTAAAAATATCTGGGTTTCCTCCTTTTTGTTAAGTTACTGGTCATTCTATGTTCTCAATTTCCAACACTGAGATGTCAGAACCTCTTGCAAGCAGGTCTTACTGACTGAGATGGTTTTATGTATCCCTGTGCACATACTTCTCTCTCCTACCAATTCACAGAAATAAATTGTTCTTAATTTCATTTGCTGCGAGAGATGTGAGAATAATGGTGGAAGTCTGATAGTGCACTATGTGACAGTGTAACTTTTGGCACATAAGATACTATTGGCAGAAGTTTCAATAGATGTATTACACATAAATGAAAAACAGGCCATCACAAGTGAGATCTAACAAAAATCATATATCATTTTTTTCATGTGTTCTTTATAAGATACATTTAACAGGAATACTATTTTTAAAATGTATTAGTTTCTTAGCTTTAAAACATTTTACGGGAATTGCATTACATACTCTTTAAACTATAAAATGCCAGCACAAGTCCAGCACACAGACTGCTAAGAAAAAAAAAGGAACAGAAAAACATTTAAACTTATCTGAAAGCTACCAGAGTAACTTTTAATTTGTCAAAACAGAGTATCTTTCAAGTTCAATGTTTTAAGGCTTTCCGAAGCTTTTCTGCTGAGTTTCCTTGAGTTGTGACATGATTTCTATCTTTGACATACAATGCTTTTATTCTGTCAAATACCATGTATTTTTGGCCCTCACCTAAGTAATTTCTGGCTTTCTCTTATGTACCAGATAGGGAGAACAAGCTAATTCCCTGTTAGATCCTAGAATGTCTGAAAAAAAGAATAAATTCTGGATGTCTGTTAGTGAGCAGTATATAAATGTGAACAGGTTCCTTATAATGGTAATTAAGAATTTTATCACCAACACTCAATACATTAGCAATGCTGAAGTTTGATGTATTGCATCACTCTGTGCTCAATGTAATACTTGAGTGTTCTCAAGAACAAGCTTGATATCTGTTAATCTTGATTTACAAAACTATTCCAGGTTTTGATGTTACATTTGATGAATTGCCAGCATTTGATGGTTTATCCTGATTTAAAGCTGCTAATGCTTAATCTGTCATTTCTTATTTCTGTATGACTAAGATGTTTATATTTGGGCTGAAAACCCTCCAATATAGAATCTGTTAATTTAAAAGTGTCATAATTTATAATTCATATAATAATATACATACATGTGTATATATATGTTCCCATCTGGTAGCCAAGGTCTGTTACTACATTTGATCACAAAATCACTGTATTTTCCTTACTTTTAATTTTTCCCCTGAAAAAAATATTTTCACTTATCCTTTAACAACCAGTCAGTTGTTCTCCACATCATTCAAGTGTGTCCAGCCAGTCATAAGGATAAATCCTACAAACATTTGAAAATCTCCTACAGCAACTAGAATCAATATCCAAACATGCTGCTATTGTGCCTCTGGGCCTAGGAAACATGTATGTCTATCTAGGTGTTTGTGAGGAGAAGAACACAGGCAGACAGTTCAATCTGTGAAGGGACAAGGAGGGATCTGTCTGCTTCTGTTGTATTTTAGAATCCACTTGAGTAACTTACCATAATGTTACAGTGGCTTTTGCAGTGCTATGTTGTATTGATTCTAGTCTCTGTGCTCCTGTCTAACTGCAGGATGGTTCCTGAACCTATGCACAAGCCATCTGAAGCATAGTGGGACCTCTTCAGTGGCAGAGGACCCAGAGTGTAAAGTAGTTCACAGGATCAGTTATAATTATTACAATTAATAACTATAACAACAACTAATTAAAATATCGATTCTTCTTTAATGAGAGAGATGTGAGTTGAAATTCATTATGATCATACGACTTACATTAAATATTTTTAGCATGTAATTTCTTGAAACAGATTTGCTTCTGATGAAAAATAGGCACCCAATATTTCATGTTGATCTGGTGTCTAAAAACATTCTAATCGTGCTTAAGAAATATGTCATCTTTCTACTCCTTTGTATCTTCTTATTCCATTCAATGACAAAATAATTGAAGTCATTTGTGATTGATGCTCAATTCTTATTACAGTTATTTCTTGGCTGTGAAATTCTTCCTGATCTGCCTTCTTGTTCCTCCCTAGAGGTGTGCATGACTTCTCTCTTTCTTTAAATCAAAAACTCCTAACATATGGTTCCCACCAAAGCTTAAAGACTGTCTACTTTTGTAACTGTACTGATCATGACAAAGGGGGAGCAGAATGCTGGATTACTTGCCAAACAACATGTCATTTTATTCAAACATTCATAAATCCATCATTGCAATTTTTAAAAGTGAATATATCTCTCTACGCCCTCTTTCTTTTTGTTTCCCAGTTAAATACCTTAGTGGAGAATCAAAGATTAATGGTTTCCAGTCTACCGGGACCTGATAGGCAGTGACTGGTCAGCACAACATGTATGACAGGAATAGCAAAAGATTTTGCCTTCCTCTTTGCAGGCTATCACTTCCTTTTCTTAATAACAGGAAAATAAAAAAGTGGTGGCCACCCAGCAGTGAGGAGCAGGGTGTGAAGGGAGACCTCAATGATATTAATGATTAGTGTATTTTCCAGTATTATTGAGATGAAATATAATCTATTTGCTTCTCAATAAACTTACTTTTTCAATTTCATCTTTTTACATGGCCTAGTCAAATAAGCCATACATCTTTTATGAAGCCTCTGAGAGGGTTTTATTCCCATTCTCAAGGGTGGGAGACGATATAAGCAAGTTTTTGAAGAAAAAAAGTAGTAAAACTGAGATGACAGAAAATGCAGTTAAAATCATTCTGCTATTTTGAGAACTGGTTAGGTATAAATCTGTTCTATATGTGAAGAACTGCATGTGTTTTGGGGATAAGGTGTTTCACGAAGCCTAGTGTTTATTTCTGTGTTATCTTTACATGAACTTTATCAAACAATACTGTTGGAGAGCTACAGTTAGCTTTTCCACAGCATATACTTTCTAAGTCTAGCTTTCACTTTCTTGCTCAATCGTCCTATCATATAAGTTAACAACTCACTTTCTCTTGTAAAATTTCTCAAGTGTCTCCCAAGCCTAAAGAGGAATTCATGAAACCAAGATCTTCAGTATGGTGTAGTAATGGTTGCCTGTTTGGTTCACCATTTGCCAGAAAGAATACTGCACTTCCAGTACTGCCTTTAGCAAGAAAAATACTTTAGTGCTAGTACCTACCAGCTACTAGATAATCTCTGCACAAGGGAAACTAATTTGTTAAGCATATCAGCATATTATTTAAATGGACCTGCAACATTCCTTGATGTGCTGCTCATCTAAATTTGTCTCTTTTATGAAGCTGGGGATAGGAAAACTGCTACCTTCTCAATGATGCTTTCAGTGGAATCCTACCCTTCTCTTATTATGCCTTCTCAGGGCCTCACGTGAAGAGGTGTGACTCAGCTGCAGGAGATTGTGAGTGGTGACAAAGGCTTGAAACAAGTCTCCAGCACGTATAACTAACATTGGCACTAAACTGTTAAAAGTGATTTCTTTGCCAGCTTCAGTTCTACTACAGAGAGTTTCAGTACACAAATAAAATCCAACTCATTCAAAATTTCTTTACAAATTGCCATCCTGAGAACTCCCACTAATTCTCAACTGAGTAACAACACTGCAGATTTCTGGCTTAACAGTCTGAGCATCTTCTGGAACACTGTAATGGGATATAGATCCCAGGAAAATAGCCTGAATACACATGGTGAATGTATATCTCCTCCACCTCTCAGCTTCAACCAACTCACTTCCTAGTATTATTTTTTCTTCACATGTTTGAAAACCCAAAGCACTTAGGCAAATTCCAGTTGCTCAGTGTTCTCACCTACGCTCCTGACACATTTCTGCCTCAGAAAGTTTGGGCCTTGGTGATTGCCATTTCGCGTACAGGAACAGATTGGAAGCTGGGGGAGTGATTTCCACTTCTTGTGCTGATCCTTTGTCTGAATGACTTACACACAACTCTATACCAGTTAGCACTACTACACCCACAGCAACTTAGAACATATACTTTACTTCAAACCATTGTTTGAAGGACATACTTTTCTTTTTTAAAGATACAGAGTGCTTCAGTTCACTACTTTCCAGAAAACTTCTTTAAATAAGTACTCTATGTTTTTTCTTTGTTTCTGAACGCTTTGATTTAAAAATATGTCTCTTTGCAACACATTCATGTTTGCACTGGAATGTTCCTTCCACATTTTAAAAATGATATCACTGTTATTCCTATATCCTTTTTGAGGGAAGGCAAGTGATTTATAAATATTTTCCACCTCACTACAAATTGCATAAATCACTAGACTGACCAGTACTTCAGTGCTTTACCTGTTCACCCTTGCTGTGGTTTGGGATGTGGCAAAGGGCTCCTTTCTCTCATGTCACTTTTCAGGTTTGTCAAGATGTAGTCTTGAGGCGGGTTAACTTTGACATTTCTTTCAAACTTTCTTTTGCTGCTTTAAAAGAAAGCAACTCCCAGTGGTGTTGCGTGACAGCAGTAAAGACTAACATAAAACAGTTTCCTTGTAACTTTGAGGAAGGCATTTTATTGGAAGAATCAAACCAGCATTATCTTTTAAGTTATCCTCTCTTCTTTGCACTAACACACAATCCTTCCTGTGCAGCCTCTTGCTACACATTTAAAGCTTCCTTCTCTTGGTTGAGGATGAATGCAATGAGTCCAGAGCAATCACACACTCTCTCTCTCCTACATGAGAAATGAAGCAGGGAGACGTAAATTTGGGAACAGCTTGGGCACTTGTGCAACAATTCTCTTACTCATTCATCTTCAGACTCACATATCGGGAAGAGAAAATGGTTCTTTCTCCTTTTGGCTATGAGTTTATGGAGGCATAGGGAAGGCTTCCAAATTGTCATTAGGTACTACAGTAAGAAAAGTCCACGAGGCTGGACATCTCTCACTGTTTTCATGTCTATATCAACTGCACATTCACGTCCAGGCTCTTATTCTGTATTCAGAGGCTTCTCCTTGCCGCAAGACCACTCCCTTGTTAAATTCCCTTGTTAACAGCTCCTGAACTTAGCTATCACTTTCCCAAGCAGACTGATCCCTGGCTAATGGTATCTAAAAATGTTTATGCTTGAAACTAAAGCATGCTTGAAATGCTTCTGCTTTTTCCCTCCAGATATAAACTTCTTCTTACAAGTATTGAATCACTGCAAGTTCTTTTTCTGATTCTTTTAAAAATTAGTCTTGTCTATTTGCCATGAGACGTCATTGTTTCAGATTCTCTGTGCTACTTTGCTTAAGAATGATTGATGGCTTTTCACATATTAAACTGAATTCAGTTTCCACTCTGCGTCTCTTCTCTTACTGCAGTCCCTATTTAGTCTCACTCATTCATGCATTCTTATGGATACTGTGCCCAGGCATGATGATTGCTTGTATCTGCTTCTGCTTTTAATTTTTCTTTCTTTTTTTTTTTTTAAATTGACTTCGGATTGCTAATACTACCTTTCACAAATACCACAATCTCACCTTACTGTCTCAGACTTTCTTCATGAAAACCTATGTTTCATTTCAAGATCTCAGATTAATTTATCGTCCTTTCTCCTCTAGGTTCTGCACCTACAACCTTAAATTTCTGATGACTAAACATCCATCTCACCTAACTTTTTCTTTAAGCTTTGACTGGTTTACAAACATACGTAACATCACCTGACAAAGACCACCTAACCCAGGTGATTCATTATAAAATGTTCTGTATTTTGAAAAAAATCATCTTGTAGGAGAGAGAAATCTCACCAGTGTTTCTAAAGATGCACCTTCCTCAGTTCATGAAAACATCTTATGATCAAATACTTCAGGCAAATAAAGATCATCACATCTTGAACAAGCTAAGTACATATAGACTTTCACAACACCTTTTTGGCCCAATTAATATTTCAGTTTATGAGAAGACTCATTTATTTCCAGAAGGCTACTTGTGTATTTGGATACACTTTAATAGGAGTAAATGGATATATCTTGCTGAGAGCTTGGTAGTATTCAATTTTTTGTACAAGTTTTGCCACAGGCACAATTGAAAAGCAAGCTATTTTGAACAGACTTAACCTTGTCGTATAAGGGCTTGAATGGTTACTAAAAAACTTGAAAAGGTCTGTAAGTCATAACCTCCTAAGCAGAAACACACTGGGTTTTGAAGCCTTAAATTTTCTGCCTACATTTCTTTGTTGTGGCATGTAAATAGCCAGACTGCACTTTTCTGTTTGCATGCATATAAATTCGAGTAAAACTATATCTGTTTTGTTTGGATTTGTGCTATGAGCTTCCTCCACTCTTAGCACATAAGGTAGATAAATATAGCTTTTAGCAGAGCTGGGAACCTTCTTTCCCAGATGTTACTGTCCAACCAACCTTGGTCAGTTCCATCATATAACATTTCCTTGCAGTGACACAAGCACAGAAGAAACTCAAGCATCCCCATTTCTCTTTTGCCTTGACATCTCCAGTGTCACAGTACAGGGAGAACTGCAACACCTCATTCCTTTTCAAGATACACTGAAAATATCTGTGAGTGAGAAAAGTGAAAAATAAGGATTCGATACTCTGAGTATTTGACCAATTCAATTCTAATGGAAACTACTGCTGCTCTTGAAACCTATACACAGTATATTTATAGCAGTCTGTAAAAACATTATTCCAAAATTCTATTTCCCTGTGTTATTACAAAATGGCAATATTTTTTTTAGCCTATTTCCTTTAACCAGATTGACAGAATTATAGGTTGACATTACTGTGAAATTTTATGATGTATTATGTTAAATGTGCCAGTTTGATTAGCCTTGATTGACAGCTAGTACCTGCACAGAAAATGAAATATCTCAGCAATTTAAGAGCAGTGAAAAGTGTGTTGACTTCTTCATTGGTATAAATATACAGGTAACTACAAGTAACAAGAAATATATAGCAGAAGTAGTAATAGTAATATTACCTACAGCATTAAAATAATCTTAATGATAAACAATGATTCATTTAAATTTAAAATATTGATCATTTATATTTTTGCTCACCTAAAACACTCCGAGTTTGACAAACTTTTTATATGCACACTGACAAACATAACAAGTCTTTAAAAAATTGAGATTTTCATTCTGTAGACATGCTGTTCCTATAAATATACTACCATGACTGACAAAATTTAAAAATCTCAGCACACACAGTGGCTGCATCTGAGCTATCATATCATAATGCTTCTCTTCTGCAGTATCCTCATCTGTTATCTATACAGAAGCTGAGATTCTTTTAGACTATAAAACTGGATGCTCAGATCCTAGTGAATTCAGCATAGAAGCTGTGCACTTTCCCTCTGGCTTTGGGGTTCAAGCCTACACTTTGAAATAGGTGTGATTGGACGTTCCTGGCCTACCCTGTTGTGGTAGTTTTTCTGTAGGCCTTCCCTAGAAACCGGGATACAAAACCAAGGAAGTATTCCATATCATTCCCTTACGTAATCAGGTGTATAAAGACAGGAGGGAGTTTCCTGTCTGTCCCTCTTTTCCTCTTCTCTCGCTTGTCGGGTGGACACGGAGCCGGCAGCTCTCGGTGTTTAGGCCTCGGCTTATCTCTCTGAGCTCAGGCCTGGCTGAGAGCTGTTGTCTCTACTGACAGAGGAGGGAAGGCACTCACTTCTCCTAAGGGAAGTTGGTGAGATCTTTCCTGTGTTATTGTTCTATTTAATTAATTCCTGGGATTTGATTGAGTGGGATTGTTTTGTTTTTACCCTTTTTAGTCCCTTTTCCCCTTCCCCTTTTCCCTTTGGTGGGGGGTGTTTGGGATCGTTGTATTATATGTACATAGTATTTAGCTGTATATATATAAGTTATCTAAAAATATATATATATATTCCTTTACTAATTTTGCCTTTTACTAGTTTTTTTTCCTTTTGTCAGGAGTGGGGTGGGGAGAGCTAGCCAGCACATAGCTGTGTTTGGAGGGGAGCTTAGCAAACCCAACACACCTGTAGATCATGTTAATTCGTACCACAAGGTCACTGCATGTTACAAGAAAGAATAGGACACCATTTCTAGAAACTGCTCTGCACATTACTTGTGCAGAGGTGGGAGCATTTGGGAAAGAGTGCAAAGAGAACCTGGGCTTCTTTATGTGCAAAAAATTCTTTGAAGTAATCTCATAGGTGGTGGATGGTTTTGATTTTTTTTCACTTTACTAGTTAAATGCCGTGGAAATCAAGAGATGAAGAATAGGAAGGACCTCCTTTTTCACTGAATTTGGTAGTCTATTTGCACAAATCATCATCTATCTTTTCAAAAGCATATTGATAGTCCTCTGAAAAAGACTCAGTGTTTTGCCCCTTTTGCTGTAGCTTTTTTAGGTTCTGATTACTTTAGTGGCTGGATATCTTCCATTAAATTTCCATCATATATTTATTTGTGGTCAGCTGATACCAAACTCTGCCTTAAACTACATGATTCCCCAACTTAGAATGTTTTCCAGGATGCCTGGCATTATAACCACCTCAGGTAAAGCAATCATATCATCTCCTAGCCTTCTTTTTGCTGGTTACATCTAATTTCCATCTGAATTTATGAAAATGTCTGCATTTTTCATTCTCCCCATCCCCAGATAAACACACTATTCTCCTGATGATCCTCAAAGTTTTTATCAGTATCTTTCACACTTTGAATTCTCCTTTCCTTCATGCCCAGCTCAACAGTGGCAGTTCCTCCTTGGGAACAGTTGGATACCTCCACATCAGAATGCCATCTCCCTCACTAAAACCCTTCCCTGTCTCCTTTCCCTCCTGTGCTGAGTATAAACCCATATATGCTCATATAGATCTTGCCAATACAACACCTGGAGACAGGACACATACCCTGGAGGCAGAGGGAAACCCTGGAGCAAGCTACACAGTAGCCCTTGGTTGGGACACCACTGTTGCAGCTACTGGTACCCAGTATTTCATATAACTTGGTATAAATCATTCCCTTCTACAGCTCTACCAGTACCATCCAATCTTCCCTGGAAGCAACACCCCAGCCTTAGGATTACATTTGACTTTATCACATTGCATCCTAGTGGTACCTTTTAGGCTCTTGAAGATCAATTTCTGTATTTCATTCATTCCTATCTAGTAGAACATCTTGCTCTAAGATAATTTAGTCCTATTAGTCCCCAGGTGCAGCATTTTGCACTTTCTCCTATGCAATTTAATTCCATTTCTGCTATTTTAGTCCTCAAAATTATTCGGCCCTGACCGCTTCTTTCTCTTAGTTTTGTGCCACTGGTCAACTTTTTTTCAAATCTTGAGAAGTTCCTTAAAATCTTCTCTCCCGTTAGGAAGCTCCCTTTCACTGCTATCTCACTAAGCTTAGTTCACAAATTCTCATGCTGATACCCACACTATTTGTTGAATAAAAAATATCTCCAAAAGCATTATATCAAGTTAAACTCCAGNTCTGCCTTTTTTTTTTTTTTTAAACGCAGGTTTAATTTCACAATTCTTCAGCCAGGAGAACAAAGTAAAATGTCATGCAATAGAGTCTGGTTTTATATTTCTATATCTTCTCATAAATAACTATGTAACCTTTCTAACTTCCATTTTTAATTAATTAGGTCCGTATAGACAAACCCTTTTGGCCTTTGTAATAACATCTTGAGCTCAGACATGTTGGAAAGGGAAATCATTTCATGTAATGTTTCAAAATAAATGCCTCTCCATCCATAGACCTGTAGAAATTGCTTCAAGGGGGAAAAAAGATGAGAAAATAAACAACGAATGCAAAGGTTTACTGTTCCACAGAAATATTTAGTAATAATTTTAAACCAAGTAAGATTAATGCCTGGGATTGGGAGCAGCAAATTTTATTTGACTAAAAATGTTTCTTCCAAATACACTGCTAGCAAAGTTATTAACTCACTAAGATTAGTGTTTTTTAAAAACTTTTATCGTGTTTTATGAGAAAATGGCAGTGGGAAATTTTTCAACAATAGGGTTTTTAAAGAATAGAGTTGTGTTGCACTGTCTTGTAACTTGCATTATTCATGTCATAGAACAATAATGTGACCTATTAATATGGTTTCCTTTTATGTAAACAGTTAAATAGTTCCTTGGAGTTTTAAGGCAGCATTATATTGTTAGGTTGTTATTTTTACACAATTAACCAACAAAATTCAGATTTACCTCCATCCCTAGGCTCCGAATGCAATCCAAAGCTTCATTAAAAAAAAAATATTCCAAATATTTGGATTATATAAAAGTATTTACAACAGACCTTACATGCACAAAACAGTTGTTTCACAAAGTGCATAACATTCTCCCATTAAATGTTGTCTTGGAATTATTAACACGTGTTCATCATGGCTTCAATAAAGTAGTTCAGTGGTTTCATGTGGTATCATTTTAGAAGTTCCAGAAAGATTTTTTCCTATATTGATTTTATGGGAGTTTTTTGCTTGTTTTTTGTTATTTTAATAAGTGCTTGATCTGTGCACTATCAAAGATCTAATTTTTGGAACAGGAAGAAAAGGTGCTCTATGACCATTTTAGCATTTCATTAGCTTATCACACATATTTGGATTAATTTACAGTTAAGCATTTCATGATTTTTTTGAGTACAACTCAGATTGTTCTAGTTCAGGGACTATTATTCATGCTTCCTTGTTTAAAACAGTCTTGTTTTGATTAGGTCTCTACTAGCTTCTATTAAACTGCCATGTTTCCAAGCTTTCAAAAATTATTTTGCATTCAAAACTTGCTATTAAGAAAGAACCAGTTAAAATAATGACTAGATAATAATTGCTCTAAAAAATATGGATGCTTCCCAATTTCTATCATTTCCAGATGATATACCAAAGTGTAGAGTTCTCCTTTTCATCATGATGCCTACAAGAGCTGAAAATGTGAACAATCAGCTACATAAATCAGATTTCTGCTTTTGGCAAGATCATAGGTAAGGATCTCATCCAAAACAAATCCCCACTGTTTTTTTTCACCTGCTTGGATTTTCACACAGAAATATTTAAGCATGTTCTTCTAGGAATATCTTTTCAGAAAGTATGCCAATGGTTTTTCACCAAGAATAGAGAATAAAGGACAGCCCTGAAACCATGCAGTTTTTATTTTTGAGAAATGCAGAGCAACCATGCCAAGCGAAATTATCTGACCATGAAAGGAAAAAAAAATCAAAAATCAAAATCTGGCTAAATCTGAGAGCATAAAAATGCAAATTGAGTCTAGAGGCACCAGTTAATGACTTCATTCTTAGAGCCATGTTAAGTTTTGTAAGTCAAAACTGGATAGTACTCTTCAGTCACAAATATTTTTAAAATACTTTTCTCTACCTTTTGCACTTTTCAAGACCATCTTCATGTATTAAACACTTCAAAACATCTTGAATTGATGCATAATTAGGATACCTGGAATTGCTGTTGGATTTTTTAAATAATTTACATGCCATCCTTGGTTTATAGGAAAATGGTCAAGTGAAATGGCTTTACAAATGGCAAATTTGCAAAAAATAATCCAGTGGCTTTCTTTGGCAGTTCATTTTGTAGATAAAGAAATTTTGGCATATAAGGAGCAGTTGAATTCTTACTGCACCTCAGAAAAAGCTTAATAAAAATGTATGGCATACTGTTCGATAATAGTGAACTCCCCTTCTAGTGCCAAATTACTATTCCAGCTACTGATTCTTCTCAACATGGAAGACAATGATATACTCAAACTGAATGAAATTGTTATTTCACTGACAGGAGAATTGAGAGGTGTGTTCTGTGCATACGTGTACAGCAAATTGTGGTGTTTAAAAGAGGAAACATTTGAGATGTGCAGTCTGTATATTCCCATTCTACATAAATGTTCTCCTAAATACGCTGCAGTTTCTAGTTTTAAAACAGATGTGGTCAATATAGTTGTAAAAATAAAACATATGTTTGTACCAGAAGCAATATAAGGTATGTTATCATAATAATGGTGGTTTTTTTCAGTATAAAAACTACAGAAATAAGCATACAAGAGACACTCCCTGCTCCCCACCACACCAGATCAAAACAACAAAAAGTTGTTGTTCAGAACTGTAGAACTGAGAGCACATATTGGTTATTTAGAGTGAAACATATTATTGCACAACTGCAACTCATTCTGAAATAAACCTCTTGATTGCTAGAATTAGAATGGAAAAGAAAATAAGACTATTTTTAACATGGTAACTTAAAGGTAAGACACCAGAAAAAGAATTAATAAAAAAGTTTCTTTCAAATCAAAATTAAGAAGATAGTTTCTCAACAGTTACCGTGTTTTGTCACTCTGGGATAGCAGTTCAGTATACAATTGATCATAAGAGAAAACTGAGTTCAGCAGGGATCTGATCTGACTTGTTAAGCAGGATACAAGACAAGTACAGGGCAAAAACTATGTCCACTAACTCCCAGATTCACAGTGATATTAGAGGCATTTCCTGGAAATGACTATAGCCGAGGTTCTGAAGACAGCATTTGGCCTGTAACTGAGTACCAGCCCCATCAGGAATCAGTGCTCAAAGGCTGATAGTGAGGCAGATCATGGGCCCTGACCAACGAGCACTTCTGTGTACTTTCTAAGGCATCCTGCTGGTCAGGTTTTATTTTATTCAGGAGGCACATTCACATTGAAATAAGCCTTTGATGAATTCTACTATTTCTGCCTTTGTATACCGTATTTGTTTGACTGACAAACACCCTCTTCTACACTGAAGCAGAGACAACTCTTTCTTTATGAAAAACTCTTTTCATTAATCTGCTTTGATGAAAGTTCTGTTGGTTTTAGCTGGGGTAGAGTTAACTTTCTTCAGAGTGGCTGGTATAGGGCTGTGTTTTGGATTTGTGCTGAACGCAGTGACAGCAATATAGAGATGTTTTTGCTATTGCTGAGCAGGCTTTGCACAGATCCAAGGCCTTTTCTGCTTTTCATACTGCCAGGCTGGCAAGGAAGCTGAGGGCTCATGTGAGGTTGGGAGAAGACACAGCCAGGACACGTGACCCAAACTGAACAAAGCATATGACATGCTCAATATATGAACTTGAGGGTAAGAAGGAGGAAGATGGGGATGTTTGGAGTGATGGTGTTTGTTTTCCCAAGTAATCATTATGTGTGATGTGACCGTATTCTTCTAAAGATGGCTAAACATTTGCCTGCCCACGGGAAGCAGTGAATTAATTCTTTGTTTTTCTTTGCTTGTATGTGCAGATTTTGCTTTCCCTGATAAACTGTCTTTATCTCCCACAAGTTTTCAAGTTTTTACTCTTTTGATTCTCTTCCTGATTCCAGGGGTGGGGAAATGAGCTGAGAGGTTCTTGGCTACTGACTGGGGTTAAACCATGAGAGCAGTTTACCTCCAGTGTAATCAACTTCCTTTGCACTAACCCTCATGAAATGCAGCAGCTGGAATCCACCAGATAGACCTGACTCCCAAATTCCTAGGAGGGCATCACCCTCTGCTGCTCTCCAGCTCTGGGGAAGTGGGGCTATGAGAGACAAGAGGAGAGAGAGAAGTTGCCATTGCTCCAGGGGATAAGCCTTTGAAGAAGCTTAGTGCTACAACTGGGAGTGCAGTTTGGTCTCCACAAGGCCTGAAAAGACAGTGTCCTGTACACCTCCAGAAGACAGGAGGAGGCTCTTTTGTAACATCTAGTGGATCTTTTGTTATTTTGCCTTAGAATGAAACGTACAGCAGTAATGTTGGTTTTGTTACTGAAAACAGGGATTCCTCAATCTACGCACTCTGCTGAACAGTTTAGCCAAAGAGTATTGCCAGATTCAAATGAAGAGATGTACAATCAGAGTAGAAAGTGGACTCCCTTACAAGCAGCATTGCTTAGAAAAAAATTACAAGAGTAATATGAGGCAGAGTGCAATTTTCATTCACTTAGCTAGAAAAGCTAACAATGATTTTTCTGGAAATTGCCTTTATAGGTTCCTTAGCATCTGTGAAGAGCAAGTTCCAAGTGAAAAGGAACATCTCTACTTAGACCATGTAAGGTTAAGCCTGCCTCTTTGAGTATCATTTGGAATATTTCAAAGCCGATTCTATGAACCCAGCATATCCAAGCTGACCTTATGGACTGTGATTCAGTATGTGTTCATATTTGCCTTGCCTATTTCAAAAATATTCTACCACAAACTCAGTGTAATTTATTTTGCAAGTCTAGCAGCATGTTTTAAGCTCCAATAGCAGACCTGAAAGCATAAAGTATTCATACTTCTGACCTGTTACAGACTAACACACTAGCAGATTAGTTAGAAGACAACTAGTCCAATTTCACATTTCCTAGCAGTTGAAAAATTTCATGTTATTTTTGTCACAGTGGATGGATACCAAGTTCACTGGAAACAACCTTGCTGATTTACCCAGTCCATTTTAATACTTTAGAAATACTGTTAAAACATGGCTGTCCTAATTACGCAGGGATCAGTGCACAGTGTCCCTCTCACCCAGGATTCTCCCAGAAGGGCTGCAATCACCTGCAATCCCCTTAATTTCACCATGCAATTCCAACTAATTTCATCCTAGTACAGTGCTGTCAGACAACTCCCATGTCTCTGCGGTTTTAATCGATTAGCTCAATGTCTCTATAATGCATCACCAGCTGCCAGGCACAGAACTGGATGCTTCACAAGCATTTCAACTAAAAGACAGTTTAATTACTACAGCAGCACCTCAAAGGCATACGCACAAGGACTTGCAAAGGAATTATTAAAATATTTGGTGTCAACAAACCACTTTATAACTGAGTGAACAATGACAATCAAAACATAGGAAATAAGGAGAAAGTCACATTTTTAAATAGTCCATTTTAATAGACTTTAATGTATGCAGGCAAATGGACTGCCTTAAGTATTGCTGTTTACACAATGCAACTGTGCTTTACGATAATTGTTTTGTTGCAATATAGACATGTAAAAATTGACACTGCTGTCAATAAATTACGATACAAGAAAGATACCTTCAATTAGAAAATAGTTGTAGTAAGCAAATTAGAAAATAGTTGTAGTAAGCAAATTAGACAATAGACTGCCTTAAATTAATAAATTACTGAACCAGACTGCAAACTTTTGTTTATTCCTTGAACCACTTCTATGCATTCTGCTCACATGAGTGCAATGAAAGGGTCTTGTGGCTCTCTGTCTGAAGTGAACACATGCATAAGGGAAATCAGACATTAAAACAGCAGCACATTTAACAGAACCAGAAGTGAGGTTGCAGATCAGTGAGACAAATGACCACAGGAATTTAGGGCAAATCCTTTCCTCCCTCTCTGTGCAAAGCTACAGGATGGTCAAAAAAGAGTAGGAAACCTTTCTTATGCTACACAGGCAGAAACAAGGAAGTCAAACTATACAAGTCCCAAACAGTCAGATCCAGTGGCTCTCTCACAAAACACACATGGAACCATGCTTCACCAAGACTCAAAGAGTATGACAGCAAACCATTGCAGTATAATTGGATTTAAAGCCTTTTCCAGCTGACATAAATGCTCATTTGTTCAAAGCTCTCCTTAAACATAAGGCTTACAGTAACCTCAGCCTGGCTGTATCCTAAAACTGGCTATTGGTGGGTTGGCAGGTGCTGGGAAAGAGGTCAAGGTCACATGCTCCACTCTAGTGGGAGATGTCTATATTTGATCTTGGTGACCTCTTCCAGCAGTCTGAAAGGATGACATTGACAGAAGCTACATAAAGACTTGCCATTTTTCTTTACTACCAGGATGGTCACTATGATTTATCACCCTTGCGACGGAAGAAAAGAAAGGGATGGACAAAAGAAAACTTACTGCACTTAAAATGATAAGAACCTCACGGCAACACTGTAGGTAAATAGGAAATAATAACATTACAAAGTGTTCAGGCCTCACACAGTGCCAACACAGTATATGAGCATGCGAGACTATATGTCATCACATTTCTTAGCTGGCTCATTTACATAATTTAAAACATGCTGTTTAATTTGATTCACTTTTTTTTGGTGGAATTTCAACCATCTGATTTTCCTTGGTGCTATAAAACAAATCTGGGTCACAGGAACATATAAAACCTGGGATCCTCCATTCTGAAAGCAGAAAAATCTATTAAAACCTTTCCACTGCCTAACTTCCATGCTCACTTTGCAACATACTGTCTCAGAGCAAGTTCTTACTGAACTGCAGGAATCCCTTTTCCATCAGTTACCCTTCTGCATCCTGTGGTATTCTGCACTTAAGTGAAATGCACAGACACCTCAGTTTTCACTTCTCTTCTGGAAATAGGAGTATGCAAGCCTGCATGGTAACTAAAATGTTCGCTTAGCAGCATAGTACAAGGCACTGCTATAAAGTAAACTGTAAGTTAAAAGATACTTTTTCAATTCATATGAGCATAATTAGTTTAGATTTAACAAAGTAACCATCTTTATGACTTGCTTCCTAATATGGACAGGACATAAGTCTTTCCTCACATCTAGAATAAGTATATTCCAGATTTTTTTTTTACGTTAAAAAAGTTAGTAAAGAGTACACAGGATACAATACTAGCTTCCATGTTTCAGGGATTTCAAGGCATGTACATTTTCAAGTCTGTAAGACATTTACAATTTATATTTTAAAAGTAAAGCTAAAAAATTATTTCTCCTATGAAGTGTTGTTTCCTTCATGCAAGTAATAAAGCTAATGTGCACAGAAGATACTGCGGTTCACTCAGAAAATGATAAGCAATATGCAGGAACTACTGCAAAATACCTTCAAAATAAACTCTATGTACTGGTTTTGTGTGGCCAGATTTTGGCAGTCAAGGGGCTACAGCAGTGGCTTTTGTGAGAAGCTCCTAGATGCCTTTGCTATAATGAAGCCAATGCCAAGCAGCTTCATGGCAGACCAGCTACTGGCTAATGCAGAACCTATCAGTGACAGCACTAGCACCTCTGGGATAATATAGTTAAAAGAGAGGGAAGAAGATTTTGGGCAGTAGAAAATTACAGTCAGAGTAGAGAGGAGTGAGATGAACAACTCTGCAGACAGGAAGGTCAGCGAAGAAGCAGGGGGAAAAGGTGCTCCAACCACCATAGCAGAGATTCCCCTGCAGCCCATGGTGCAGCCCATGGTAAGGCAGGATGTGCCCCTTCTGACCATGAAGGTCCACACTGCAACAGAGTTCCACCTGCAGCCAATGGTGGACTTCATGCTGGTCCATCCTCCTAAAGAAGGCTGTGATCCTGTGGAAAGCTCACACTGGAGCAGGCTCTGGGCAGGACCAGTGGCCCCGTTGAGAGAGGTGCCAATTCTGGGGGAGGTTTGCCAGTAGGACTTGTGATCCTGTAGGGGACCCACACTGGAGCAGTCTGTTCATGAAGGACTGCAGCCCATTAAAGGGATCCACACTGGAGCAGTTTGTGAAGAACTGCAGCCCATGGGAGGGACACCACGTTGGAGAAGTTCTTGGAGACTGTCTCTCATTTATTGGAACGCACAGTGGAGCAAGGAGAAGGTGTAAGGAGTCTTCCCCCTGAGCAGGGAGTTGCAGAGACAACATGTGATGAATTGATTGAAGCCCCCCAATCCCCATCCTTCTGCATTGCTGAGGGAGAGATGGTAGAGAACTTGGGAGTAAAGTTTATTCCTACAAAGAGGGAGGGGTGGTGAAAAGGTATTTTTAAGATTTGGTTTTATTTGTCCTTATCCTACTCCAATTTAATTTCTGAATAATTATTTCCCCAAGTTGAGCCTGTTTTGCCAGTAATTAGTGAGTGATCTCCTCCTGTCCTTGATCCATGACCCTTTCCTTATATTTTTTCTCCCTATGCCCCACTGAGGAGGGGAGTTGGCTGAGTTGCTTTTGTGGGCATTTGGCATCCTCCCAAGATTAAACCACAACACATGGTAACACTGCACAAAAAAAAAAAAAAAAAAAAAAAAAAAA
>VXAU01005418.1:22851-35758 GCA_013399695.1 Formicarius rufipectus | reverse complement strand
AAAAAACCAAAACAAAAAAAAAAATTTCTACCTTCAACTCACAGTTGCATTGGTTCCTGTTCTTCATCAGTACATCATTGGTCAGGTCTAAGGAATGGGTAATTTACATTTTTCAGTATTTACATACCATCTGCAAGAGCAAGTGCAGTCAGCACACGGGCCTGAGTTAGTTTGTTCATTCGCTTACTTAAAAGCTTTTCTTGAGAACCAAAAGTGATCATATATATTGCAAACTCAGGGATGCAATGGGAGTCATCAAAGATGTTATCTTACCAATAGATTCCTACTAATAAACAACTATCAATCTGTGTTTAGGTGAAGGGTCAATGTGACTCTTGTTACACTGACTTGTTTGTTTAAAAAGTCATATCTAATTTCTCTGTCTAATTATGTGAAACACCAGGAGGAAGCTTGAGGTTCAATGTTTCGGGGAGTTTTTTTTTCAGAGTAATATCATACATAGCCAACAGCATATCCTTGTTATTTTTTTTTTTATGCTACTTTGTAATGAGTTGAGAACTGCTTCTTATTTGTAATGTCTACAAACAAATTTAGCAACTTCACCCTGGAGAACTATCCATTGGATTTTCCAATGTCTGATTAACAAGTGTCTAGAGACCATTGTTCCCAGGGCTATCAATCTTTTCCTCTACCTTAATTTTTGTCCAACGTAAATTTAATGACAGTGGTTCTCTTCCCAGGAAGTTTTAGTTTTTGGGAGCACAACAAACTGCAAAATGATTTAACCTTATAGCAATTGAGATTATACATTCAGTTATTTTTTAAGAATCTAATGAAAGAAAAAGCAACCAAACAAAAAATACAACTAACAAGCAAACCTAAGGTGGAACACCTATTTCTCACGTGAAAATCTGTCCCCAGATGCTGCAACTGCACAGAGGCACATATTCTAAATGTGAATTCTAGCTCAGATTCATCTAATACTGATTTGACTTCAGAAGAAGGAAAAGGTATTTAATTCATTATCACCCATCCCTGAATTAGAAATATGAATGTGAAAATCTCTGTTACTAATTTTAATTGCACTATTCCCTCTCCACAGGAGACTGTTAAATTGGTCTGGTGAAATAGTAGTGAATCACATCAAAGTAGTGGGATACATTTTATAATATATCTAAATAACTATCCCATTTTCCCAGCATGTTGCTGTGTATTTTAAGTATTAATATTATGACTCCAGTTTAGAAGAATGTAGCTTTACTTTATTCAAATAAATTTTCTGAGTACTGTATGTTAGCACTGTTAAAAATCAGACTAAATTCTAAGTGGCTATCAAGTAATAAAGGAGAAACATTTACTGCAGAAGCCAACATGAAAATGTGTTTGCCTAGTCATAAAACACTCATGAAAGGAGCTCGCAGATGCATCATTTTGATACAATAATGGTCTTTCCCATCTAATCCCACTTTTTTTTTCCTCCTTCAGCTGCAATGTTTATTACCTGAACCTAGAATGTGTTTGCTTGTTATGCTTTGTTGGAATTCTATCAGGTTAGACACTAACATTTCTCCACAGATTTGTAGCACTATTATTTCCACATATCACCAACTCACAATCAGGAGCGCAACACAGTGTCAGACTGAGTGCAACAATGTCCTTGGCATTGGTTTCATAAAAATGCAAAGTCTAGGTGGCTGAAGAGCTGGACAAATGTTCACCTTTGAAGAAATAGCCATCATACTGCAAGAAAATATGTTTAGAGGCAAGATTTTCAAAACATGCCTATATTAGGCTGATTAAAGAGTTAAGTATTTCCATGGTAAACCTGAAGGGACACAATGATGACAAAATGCTTCTTTAACAGGAACTTTCTGGAATAGTCTATCAGAATACTTCATTTTAATTCACTGTCATAGGTAGCTATGAATACATGCTCCAGAAGCTGCTAAGAGGTGAGTAATGTAGGTTCTAGAGAAACCCCATTAGCACAAGAATCTACTTCCAGAAGTCTGTTCCTCATTTAAGCAAAAATAAATGAAGCAAAAACTATGGAAAGAACTGCAAGCTATACAAGAGAACATATAGTAAGAGGATTCCAGTAAAGGAAAAAACTATGAATATATCAAGTGTTTGGCAAACTGCTATGCAGATCTGGTTTTCTGTCAGTTTTCGTAAAGCCCAGATAATCACTGGTATCACCTGAGTGTTGTCTTCTGGCTTACACCTTCCACACTGTAAGAAATAGGCTCTCTCTGCTACCCCGTCAGTATAGTGAACAGAGACACTACTCTCCCCAAGTGCTCAGGCAGCTGTTGGCAGGACTTGCAGATGAATGGAACACAAGACTCCGAAGAAGAGAGATTAAGGATGGGGCCACATTGCATAGTATAGTAAAGAATGAATGTGGTCTCATTACTGTGTCTCAGAGCCCCACACTGCTGTGGACAATTAGTACTTAGGCTGACTTGGCATTTGTTCAGTACAGACATGCTCCCAGATAAAGGTTGAACAGGAAGCTGAGGAGAATGAAAAGAGTGAGTGACCTGACAACAGAACAGAATGGAATCTGAAGAAGCAGCAAAGGCAGAAATAAATTATTTTAATGATTGGAATTACTTTATTATATCATTTGTCTGAAAAACCAAATTGACTTAAGGAAAATTTGACAGCATGCTTCCAATGAATTCCAGTGAAATAAACTAAATACCTGATTATAAATGGGGTGGCCTGTGCAAAATACTGTTAGTATATGTATGCACTGATCACACACACAAAATATCATATGCTTAAGTAGCCTTAATTAACTTTAAAACAGTAAAACTGCTCCTCATTATTTCACACCACCTATGGCACATACTCCTTGTCTTTGTGAGTTAAAGTCATTGGAAATACAGATACTGGATATCCAAGGATTCCTGAAAAATTAGGATTCGGTTAATTAAAAACATAATTTTCTTCAATTCTTGCTGAAAATAACCTTTGTGTGGTTCAACAAGTATTGTTTTCTTTGAGAGGCATTCTGCAGAGGGAGAGGTGGTTCTTGCAATTTCTGAATCCAAAATGTGTGAGAAAGCAAGTCAGAATTGTATTGTGTCCAAGTAATGTGGAAAATGTCCATTTTACTACCCTTTATTAACCACCCTAGCTGCAGTTTCAGATTTTTTTAAAAATTATTTAAACTACAAAGGGATATGACCTACAGAATTGAGAGCTACCACTGCATAAATGTATCAGACAAAATTTAGGAAGTGACAGGTACCTGAAGATAATGAATACTTCTTCAGATTTATTTGCTTACTGCTCTAGTTACCGGTCTTCTCAATTTCATCAATATTCTAAAGCTATTTCATATATAAAGGTTTATATAATTTTAAGTTAAACACTACTATATTCCTGAAGTAATTTAGAACTTGAAGGCAATGCTTTAAGATCAAATTTTAACAGGTGACATCGGTTTAAATCCATGATTTAAGTATAAAATGTATCATCACTTAAAATTGTATAAATAAGTTGGAGTACAAAGCAATCTAAGAAAGAATGAAATAAAAAAGTGTTAATTTAATTATGCTAATGGTACTCTTGTAAGTGCAAAAACAGATGGCAGAGTGAACAATAATAGATTATTTTTTAATCAAGCAATTCTGACTATTTTTGTTCAAAAGCTGTAAGCAACTATAGCATTGCTGGAAAGTGGTAAAAAACAAAAACAAAAACAAAAAACCAAAACATCTATGGCCCTATCACAGTAACCTCACTTCTGATCTACTCTAGTGGATATTCCCAAAACAGAACTAATTTTCTGGTTACTAAAAAGTAGGCTGATCCCAATGATGCTCTTGAGCAAAAATGTGCAATGATTGGCCTTAGTGACAGACTAGGCATGTTATTTTTACCATATATCTAAAGGATATAAGCAACTGAGAATATACAAAAGCCAAATGCTGGTGCAGGAGATGAAAAGTCTTTGCATAGGTCTAACACTTTAGCCAGCATTCCACACAATTAAATGACCATATTGAACTTTAGAATCATGGTAGATAATCTCTATTTTGACCTGCTGCCACATTATAAAAAGCTAATAAAAACTGTTCATCCTCTCAGACACATTTTTGTAATGATTAGTCTTAATTAGCAACCTTAAACTGTTGAATATTGCAGGTCATAAACTAAAGACATTTATATAAGTTAAAGTGCACAGCCTATTTTTCCAAGATCAGCAAATAAGATCCTTTTGTAGTAGCTATTGTTTTTATTTTGATAAAAATATATAGAGAAACAATTGTCTTCCTTTAGCATCACTCCAGGTACTACATTTCAAGCATTGCATTTCAGTAAGTTTTGGGAGTCATTTTATACACACACACAATAATGAATGCCAACTATGCAGGTAAACTATATGTATACAGCATTGTTTCACATTCACATACATGCAACAAATGCACACTAAGACAGTGTTTTCTTTTTAAAAAACTCCTCTAAAGTGTGTGCATTGGCAGACCCAAAAAAGGGCTTCCCCCACAATATCAGCTAGTCTAATATAGGATATTAACTGCAGACCTTGCCTTGCTTAAATTTATAAGGACACTGCTCTACAAAGAAGAAAAAAAAGCATTCAGGTGGCGTCCATGCTACTATATTACTGAAAAATGTTTTTTTATTTAGATGTGCAGGTGAGTACTCTGTCCAAGCTGCCAACTGCTCTTCTGCAAGCAATCATTTTACAAGTGCAGTTGTGAAACTGTGATCAAACCATGATAAAGGCCAAGTGGACATCCCCTAGAGCATTTACCCTCTTACAAATGAAATTAGAAAGGATATCACATATGTTTTTGAAGAAATTGAATATAAATTCCAGGAAAATTATCCTTTCTAATGCCACAATATTTGTAGATAATTACTGATTGACTGATACAAATCTTGAAAGAAATAATTGCAATAAAATGCAGCTATAATTTTTGTCTCTAATCTGCAAAGTATTTAATCTTTTATACTTATAAAATATATGGATGACCTGGCTATTTGGGCCGAGCCTATGGCAATTCTGGATTACGAGTTGTTTTTGTGGCAGAAAATAGTGACAGAAAAGCACTATTTCTGAGATGAAACATTGGTTTCAGGTAGTTTCAGGAGAGTCTGCAGCTGAACTGCATGAGAATTGCAAGTGGACTAGGACTCACTAGAATTTACTTTTTAAATCTTGTCTTCCTATTAAAGTTAAAGCAGCATACAGAAAAAAGAATTTATTTCCATTAATTGTATGACATATATGTATATTTAATAATTTGGATAATTAAATAGCATGCATTAATAATGTGCATTAAATATATAACCTTGGATTTCAACTGAAATCACTTAAGTTGTGTATCCAGCAAATTCCAAGGGAATCAGGAGAAAATATGACCTTTCAGATAATAGCATGCAACTCCATCAATCAGCTTTATCATGTACTGCACTTCAACCAATCTGCATGTGTAATGAATCAGAAGAAAATAAGAAAATTACTGTAACTAATTGATCTCTTAGTTATATCTTTTACTTCTATTAAACTCAGGTTCAGGTTCAACATAAAAAAACACTGTACATGTTAGTGATCTGGAAGTGAAGCTGAGAAATTTTGTCTGTGTAAAAGATTTTTTTTTTTAAATGAAAGCCATGAAATGATTTGACAAGGAAAATATATCTAACCCTTATCTTCGAGTTGTCTCAACATGAAAGCAAGTTGGAAGCAACTAGAGAGGGTATATCAACAGAATCATCTCTAGCAACATATAGCTATTAATTTGAACCCTACAGGAGACTTAGCAATTATTTTTAGTGTCAGATATTCTGAAATGGGGTTATGAATCACTAACAAATTTAAGTATTAAAACTTCTTCTTATAGTGAGGCACCTCTCTGCCAAAGAATCAGTGTATTAAGCAAAAAGGGAAATTTAAAAACTAACACATTGTGGTTTTGTATGGTCCATACATATCAACTACCTCTCTGGTGAGAAAACTGGAATAGTAAAATACTAAATATTCCTCACTTTAAGATTTTATCAGGTGCTTATTTATTCTGTCATTCTTTAAATACTTCTGAAATGGAACCATTTCTACTATGGACTATAATCCTATTCAGCAGCTGTGAAGAACCTACATAGGAGGAAAAAAAAAAAAAACAACAAACAACCAAACCCAAAATATTCAAAGCAGCATACACCTCCTTAGTAACATCTTCCAGCAAGTTCATGAACTGTGTTACACCATGAGTCTTACTGGATATGAACAACACCTTTCACCTTCAGAACCATAGCACAGGTCTGTCCCCAGGTCCAAAGTGAAATGCATTTCAGTGTCTGAATTCTGTCCTCTGGGAATTATTAAACAATCTTACAAACTCACTGCAAATAACATTTCAGTTTAGCATGATTGGCAGGTTACTTAGGGGAAGTCCTGTACAGCTTCTTAAAACTATATTACTTTTGATGTCCAGAAAGGACAGTTTTCATAGGTCAAGCTTCTGATCACTGGTAGCAAGCCTAAGAGCCATAGGGAACAAAGAAAAACAACAATATCGGTTTAACTTTTATACTTTACAAGTAAATATCGACTCACATTTGAAGACTGCCCCAAACCAATGTGACCTCCCTCCCAACACTCTTTTCAACTATCCATCAGTCTCTCATTGCTAGCACTTCTTTGACACATTTTTCTATTTTCGTTTGCCAAACCCTCCACTTGCCACACTGACCTTCCTGCTGCCTGTCTTATTACCATCCTTACTTAGTTTTCCCTCTGCATGCTTCCCATACTCAATCATGTCCCTTCCTCCTATTTTACCAACAGTTTATGATCTTCCCATTCTAGATCCAGCCTAACATACTTCAATTCCACTTCGCTCTCGCTATCTCACAAGGTCATACAATATTATCCTGAAGTATCCTATCTTTGGGTCTTTAATCCTCTACAAGTAAATTTCACTGAATATCTCTTTGCTCACCAATGACCTCTTCATACCATTACAGTGCATCTCTTTATTAGTATCATGGGCCTTTACACCCACATATATCATAAAACATGATGTGCCAATGACTTCTTATACCAATACGTGGCTGCTTTAGTAAGGGAAGAGTCAGCAGCACAATATCACTGTCTTGTGGATATCATGTTTGCAACATCTGAACAATCCTTGCTGTCTTTGAAGATATTATTAGTGTAGAACACAGCCACTGAACTAGTGTCCTTCAAAATTAGCAGCACAAGCCTTAAGAGAATTTGATTGTGAAAAAGGGTCAGATTAATGAAGACTTAACACACGCAAGACGGAAGAGCTGATTCAGTTGCTGCTATCTGTCTTTAGATATATTTTTCTTTTAATTGTGAAAAAGGGACAAGATTAATCAGTTTCTTAGCTAATACAGGGTTACAGGCAGCAATTAGGCCTCTGATAGTAATCTTCCAAGATACAATTGCTAGACATTTGCAGTACCAACACTTGTGGAAGAACAACTGCATGGGTTCAGAGCTCTGAAATGTTGGAGAATAGGCTGGAAATAATCAAACCAATGTAAATAGGTAAGGATTCAAGTATTATTGTGGTAAAGTAGAACACTTCTTCATGGGGTAAATCAAGAATTGGTAACATTTATGTTTATTAGCAGTAAATAAACCAAGTACATAGCAACAATATTAACCCTAACCTTTGTCATTAACCTTTTGTCTTTTAAACAAAATGTAAACTTGGGAAGAGCAAAAGCAATTCTTTTAATTAACTGCTGCATTTGCCAAATATTACACTTTGTTTTCACACTATATCTTAAGTATAAATCAACTCAATGACTATATTTACTAAAGAAAAAAGAATTTTAAAGAATTTTCCATATAACTTTCCATTCAAAATAAGACCAAGCAGTGCCCTAAAAAACCCCATGGATTCTTCAGGCAGATGTAGGGGAGATATTAACTGTCTGATCAACACTTATTTAAAACTTCACTTCAAATAACTTTTACTATGAATTTAATACATCTCATCAAAACATTTTGTTCTTTTGATAAGCTTTTTAAAAATCAAGATATTTTGTGCAGTAAAAGTTTTATCAGAAATTAGTGGGAAGTAATTATTTACATGGTCTGCTTTTACTAGGAAATTAAAGGGGCTGTTTCTTAATATAATGATTTTTCAATTTTTAATTATTTTATGCAAGGAATAATTCTGTTCTTCTACATGTCAGTTTGGTAGGTGCATTTAATTGGTCAGAAAAGTATTTGATTAAGCCTATTGTCTTCCCCATCCTTACAGAAGAGCAGAAAAAAAAAAAAAAATCAGTAATGAGGAAAAACTCTACCTAAACCCACAACTAGAAGTTATAACAAATGTTGGAGAAGCCTTCTAAATTATTTGTTCCTTACTGAACACAGTGGACAAGATGATAAAGCATTTTAAGCATCTCACAAAAGACTCAGATACGTCAGTTTGAACCATGTTTCAAATTCAGGCAACAATTTCTTTCCACTCAAACCAAGTGTACGAGGGAGGGCAGTCAAGGGCTGTTCACTGTGACAATCACTACATCATTCCCTCATATGCTACTGGTAAATGGAACTGGTGTCCTTTGATACTGCCAGCTTATTGACCACCTTTGCTCAGGAAGAAACTTTGACTGTGCAGAGCGCTTTATATTGAAAGGCAAAATAAAACAAACATTATCTGTTGGTAACAGAACACAACTTGCCCATGATTTTTAAACAAATACTACCAAATAAAACTTCTCTCTCTTAACAGACACATAAAAATAACTATTTTTTAGAGTACAAAAGGAAAGCAAAGGATAATGTGGGTCCATTACTAAATGGAGGGGGACCCTGCTAACAGAGGACACAGAGAAGGCAGAATTACTGAACACCTTTGCATCTGTCTTCAACTGACAAGACCAACCCTCAGGAATCTCTGACCCAGGAGACAAGAGTACAGCAATGCTGGAAGCAAGACTTCCCATTGGTCAATAAGGTTTGTATTAGAGAACACCCAAGCAAACTCAACATTCAAAACTCCTTGGGTCCTCATGGGATACATCCAGGAGTACTGAGAAAGTTGGTAGACACCATAGCAGGGCTGCTCATGATCATATTTGAAAGGTCATGGTGATCAGGAGAGGTATGTGAGGACAGGAAAAGAGCAAATGTCACCTCAGTCTTTAGAAAGAGCAAGAAGGATGACCCAGGGAACTACCAGTCAGTCCTCACCTCAATCATTGGAAAGGTGATGGAATGCCTCATTCTAGGGGCCATCCCTACCCACACAGATGACAAGAAAGTTATCAAGAGTATATTCACTAAAGGTAAATCATGCTTCACCAAACTGATTCCCTTCTATAATAAACCAACTACCTGGACAGGTAAGGGGAGAGTAGTGGATGTTGTCTACCTCAGCTTCAGCAAGGCTATCAACACTGTCTCTCACAACACGCTCATAAGCAAACTCAGTGTGTGCGGACTGGATGAGTGGACAGTGGGGCGGGCTTAGAACTGGCTGAACATGAGAACCCACAGGGCTGTAATCACTGGTACAGGGTCTAGCTGGGGGCCTGTCACTACTGCTGTCCTCCAAGGTTCAATACAGGGCCCAGTATTGTTTAACTCATTCATCAGTGACTTGGATAAAGGGGCCTCCTCAGCAAGGTCACTGACAACACAAAGCTGGAGGAGTGGCCAATAGCCCAGAGGGCTGTGCAGCCCTTCAGAAGCACCTCTACAGGTTGGAGAGATGGGCAGAGAGGAAGAGATGGAAATTCAGCAAAGGCAGTTGCAGGGGCTGCACCTGGGGAAGAATAACCCCTGTCCCAGCACAGGCTGGGGGCTGAACTGCTGGAAAGCAACTTTGCAGAGAAGGACTTGAGAGTCCTGCTGGACAACAAGCTGTCCATGAGTCAGCAGTGTGCCATGTGGCCAATGGTGTCCTGGGGTGCAGGAGGAAGAGCATTGCCAGCAGGCTAGGGGAGGTGATCCTGCCCCTCTACTCAGCCCTAGTGAGGCCACATCTGGAGTTCCCTGTCCACTTCTGGACTGCTCAGTGCAAGAGAGACATGGAGCTCCTGGTCCAGTGGAGGGCTACAAAGTTAATTAAGGGACTGGAGTACCTCTCTTTCAAGGAAAGGCTGATGAAGCTGGGCCGCTTCAGCCTCCCGGAGAGATTAGTGAGAGGGGACCTTATCAAAGTCTGTAAGTATCTGAAAGGAGGGTATGAAGAGAAGGGAGCTAGGTTTTCTCCATTGTGCCAAGCAGTAGGACAAGTGCCAATGGACTGATGCAGAGAAAGTTCCACTTGAATACATGGAAAAACTTTTTTACCGTGTGGGCGACTGGAATAGACTGACCACAGTCTCCTTGACTGGAGATTTTCAAAAACCGTCTGGATTCAATCCCATGCAATGTACTATAGGATGACCCTGCTTGAGCAAGGAGGTTGGACCAGATAACTCACTGTGATCACTTCCAACCTTTTCCATTCTGTAATTCTATGATCTACTTAAAATACTTGATTTGTAGGAAGTATTTTAATGATCTGGATTTACATGAGGAGATGCACCCAGTTTCCAATATAAAGAGCAAGCAAGAGAACACACAAAAAGATACTTCCTGTTCATTTAGTTTCTGAAAGATTTCCTAAAATTACTACCCAAAATCTACTTGAAAGTTATTTGGCACCATGTGAGTACTATACATCTCGGCAAGCATGAGATGGATTTCAACTCTGAACAGAAATCTCACACAAACAGCTGCAGAATATGCAACTAAACAAGGAGGTAAGTCACAAGAGTCAGTAAACATATTTTCTAGTGTATGAGAAGCATTTTCCAGATTAAGGGCAATATCCTTTGCCTGAGTGCCTACATTACCAATATTCATTTTTTTCATGTAATCATTGCTGCTTATCAGTAAATATTCTTTGCAATTGTCTCCCCTTTTAACTGTTTTACTACCTACCCATTCAAAATATACAGCTTTCCTATCCAGGAATTATTCAAATGAAAAACCAGAAACCATGAAGACTAAAGATAAAGTAGCACAAATATTAGGAAGACCATTAGTTGCATAAAATACTAAAAGAAATGTGGTTTATATTGCTCACAAAGTTGTTGGTACACTGATTTGTACCACAGTCCCAGACATTTCAAGGCACAGTATGAGGAAGGATGGGTCTCTCCCATCTGCTGCTTCCATTTAGTGCCATGGATTTGCCTATAGGTCTCTCTCAGAAATGGAGCCATCCTTGTTTCCATTTCTGATCAATATGGATTCCCGTGTCCAAGATTGGGTGGAGGCATTAGTTAAGGTAGAGATACTATATATCCCATTCTTCTAGAGTTCAATTCCCAAACTGATGATGTTACCATTGAAACAATAAACCCCAAAAAGGGAAGATGGTTCAAGTATGCCAAAATGTTTCAATATTTAACTGACTTTAAGATGCATAAACTCTATGTAAATGTCAATCAATTGTGGCCTAAAAGGACAGAATCTATGTAAATTATGTTATTTTTCTGCCCTAATTAAACTGTGAGTTAGATATAAATTTTCTATCACTAAGCTTCTTGGAATTTCAACATCTCCTCTAATCACCTGCAATTTATTTCACTTGCAGCTGTGTGGTAGAAAGGGACAGAGGAAACAATGACAAGATATCACCTTATTTTTCCCCACCTTCCATATTTAAAAATTGCAAATCTGCACTTGAAACAATGACATTCATTAAGTCTAAACAGACAAAGACTATACACTTCTCAATTTCTACTGAGGATATGAAAGTAAATGAAAAGAAGTTTTTGTGTTTGCTGGGTTTGGCTGAGAGAGAGTCGATTTTCTTCAGTCCCTGGTATGGGGCTGTGCTTTAGATTTGTGCTGAAAACAGTGCTGATAATTCAGGGATGCTTTCATTATTGCCTAGCAGTGCACACACAGAGTCAAGGCCTTTACTGTTTTTCACACTGCCACAAGAGAAAGTAGGTTGGGGGTGCACAAAAATTTGGGAGGGCACACAGCCAGGACCAGCTGATCCCAACTCACCAAACAAATATGCCATAGCATACACCATCATGCTCAGCACATAAAAAAGCAGAAAGGGGGGGGGGACATTTGGAGTGAGGGTGTTTGTCTTCCTGAGTAACCATTACGTTTGATGGAACCCTGCTTTCCTGGAGGTGGCCGAACACCTGCCCGCCCATGGGAAGTGGTGAATTAATTCCTTGTTTGGCTTTGCTTGTGTGTGGATTTTGCTTTCCCTATTAAGCTGTCTTTATCTCAACCCACGAGTTTTCTCACTTTTACTCTTCTGATTCTCTTCACCATTGCACCTGGGAGTAGGGAGCAAGCAGCTGCACAGCGTTAAGTTGCTGGCTGGGGTTAAACTACAACACATGGTTTGCACTGATTTTCTGAAGTCTATTTCTGGAGTTTCTGTTCTGCAGAAAATAGGAATATCAAATCATTTCTAGGCTGAGGAGGGTATCTGTTTTTCACCCATATGAAGGAAAAATGAAAAAAAAAAAACAGATATCACTTAAGGGATTAGATTCTTTCAGTGTGAAATGATAACAAATGAAGCACAAGAAAATGGTCAGGTTGGATAAACTATTTATATGCACAGCAAATAATACATTCTTTCTGTTTCTTCATGAACCTGCAGTATTACTATGTATTTAAAGACTTTTGGGATATTCTGGAGAAAAGTAGACATTTCCCTCCAAATCATCACCCCAGCTATGCCAAATTACTGCCTTGAAAATACATAAAAGTAGACAGATTTAGATTACACAGAGCGATAGCTAAAATAAGGATATGTGTGAAGTAAGGTTTAAAAAAAATGGGGGGGCTGGAGAGGGATATAATGACAAGTATTCTGCCATGCATCTTGTCTGAATATTTTTTTAAAATCATTAAAAAACAACTGTTCCCTGCCCCACACACCCC
>VXAU01005418.1:1848-22846 GCA_013399695.1 Formicarius rufipectus | reverse complement strand
AAAAAAAAAAAAAAAGGCAGGCTCCCCAAAAAACATATCACATGTCTCCTATAAAAACTTAAGGGAAAAGTAAAGAATTCTTTACACCAGGAAGGGAAATGAGGCATGTAAGGGACAGCTGTAACATTTCATAGGCAGTAGGTTTTTCTTCAGTGTTCTACATATATGGATTCATCCTTGGGAGTATGACAAAATGGCAGACAATAATAACAATCCATGCAGATTACAGATACAGACATGCAATAGAACTTCCTTATCCATGAACTTTCCATTACCTACAACCTATTATTTTCCCAGGACCTCAGTTCTTTCCAAAACATTTTCAATTTCCTCAATGCATGTAGCAATGCCATTTTTTTTTCATGCTACCTTTTAAAATGTGTTCTTAGCTACCAGATAAACAACTCCAATCTTTTAAACTCTTACAGTTTGTTTTATATTAGTCTAGTTTTATAGAGCCAAAGAATAAAATAAAGGTGAACATACTGAATGCTACTGATAAGAAAGACTGATTACTTCAGATTTCTCTTTATGTTTACGGACAAAAGGTAGAGTGAAGTAGCATACCAGGTTTGTTCTGAGTGAAAAGTGAAGCCCTGTTGGTAGACTAACAATCTACAAAATGATTCCTTTCAGAGTACAGTATAGCTCTTTGCACTCTTTAATATCTTATGCAGCAAATCTGACTAAATCTCAACTTTAATAAATCATTTAGTACTTAGCGTGTTTTGCTAATTATTTTAAAATACAGTAATCCTACATTTTTTATATGTTAATTTTTTTATCCCAGAAGAACAATACTGCACATAGTGGATTGGTACTTTCAGTAAACAGCAATATGAAACATGTATCTATCAAGAGAAGCCACCACAATTATGCAGCAAAGTGTTCATTTAGGACTTGGATAAGGCTAAACATACAATGCATTCTACAGTGTGGCACTAAATATCCATATTCTTCATACAACTAAGATGGAAAAATCAGAAGTCACAAAAATCAAGCTGCAAAATATGAGAAGACAGATTTGTAATCGCAATCATGCACAAACAATTACAAATTTCAAATGTAAAGATCATTCAAATAAATGTAACTGATGCATAATCCTCACTGGGTGCAAGTCAAAGTAAACAGACAGTCCACTTTAGAAAGTGTCTAGTGAATTGATTTAACAAGTTTAATGCGAGCATCAGTGTGGGGCTATTACTGATCGTAAGCTTTACTGATGTTATTTGTTCGCTTGGAAAAATACCGCTCTTTGGAATGAGCACATTAAGGCTAAAATTGCAGAGAAAACCCTATTACAACTTTATTGCTGGCAAATTGGAACCAAACCTTGTCTGTATATCAATTACTTAGAGTTACCACAGAGATAAATCCTTTTTTTTTTTGTATAGGCTCAATCTTGAAGACAGTGATGAGAAAACTCCTTATTATACCCTACCAACATCACTAGGTTTTCTTAGCAATTTCAAGAAATTGTCAATTAAGTTCTTTTTATTAGGTTCCAAAAGCTGTTAAGTCAAACACAAATCTATCATAAGGCTTGTAACAGCATGTTATTTAGGCACATTTCAATGTTACACTCTTTCATTATCCACCTACCCAAACCCTAATCAAAAGTTCTCATAAAGTGAAAGAGTTTTCAGTTCTCCTGTCTCAAGGTTCAGATAAATTTAAAACAAGTGAACTCTCATTTCTTGTAACTGGCCATATGAGTAATGCCCATGAAGCGAGAAAAAATATTATTTAAATGGCTTTAGATACCAACACAACTACTTACAATATCACTAATGCAGAATAACACACTGCTGTGCAATTACACAACAGTTAAAGACATAATATTTACAAAGTCTACCAAATATTAGTACAAATGCACCTATTTTTATGTCCCTTTCTGAGTGGTAGTGCTTCCTTTACAACAAAAAACTACCTTTAGAAATGACAGTTGATAACGGAAGTTCCTGTTTGGATCCCAGAGCTGCAACACTTAGAACCATACTACTTGGTCCCTGAGTCAAGAGAAGCTAATATCTTTGTAGAAATTACACTTTCAAGTCTCCAGGAAGAGTAAAGCATCAGTCATTTCAGAGAGGAACAACACAATGAAGAAACAAACAGGTCAGCTACCAAGGTAGCTACTTGTCAGATGTCCCAGCCAGACACAGAGCAAGGAGAAAAAGTAGGGGGGAAGGAAAAGAAGATAGAGAACATTTTGATGAAGAACTATGTCTAGTCACTATACTTCAATACTTCTAAAGTGTTCACACTTCAGAGTACCTTTAGAAATGTTAAAAAAGGTATTCTGCACCTGGTGAAGCATGATCGAAACTTACTATTAAAGAAATTGTATGGTACTCTGTCTATCCCACATTCTAAAAGAAACTGGAGATTATTTTGTACTCCTTTAGTTGGTCTCCACAAACTGATGAACTGAGCTGCTTTTGTTTGAATAGAAAGAGCAACATGCTATAATATTAAAAATACCACATGTAGATGTGTTAGAGCTAAATGAACTATCTAGAGTGGCTAAAGTTAAACAACTTAGGATAAAGCAGCACGTTGCAAGACAGAAAATGTGAGTAAAGTAGTTGTGCAGGGGCAAGAGAACAGCTGAAAGATTCAAAAGTCACAACACAGACTTCTATGCCTTTTTTTTTTATTTTTGCTTCAATAGAATACTCATATACTGCCATCCCAATTCATTCTATAGCATCCTGACTAGCTGGTCACAGGCTAACGACATTTGAAGAGGAAGAAGGTCAAAGCTATCATTACAGCGGTGACAACCAATCACAGTGAAAAAAAAAAAGTTTTATTTATTACACTTAATATAAGAAACCTTTGCTGTGGAATATAATTGTACTGTCACTACACACCAGAGATTTTTAATCCCCAATCATTTCAACATATTTTACAGTTCATTACCTTTTCAGTTAGATATTGCAGGAAAGACTCTCCTGAGTCTACACAAAAGCCTTAAAAATTCTACTATTTTTACTCTCATATTTCACCCGTAAGAAACAATGGATGATGAATTTCAGTGAAGGAAAATACACGTTTTTCAAGAAGTTAGTAAAGAATAAAGAGGGGGGAAATAGTGATAACATTTTGTTAAAGTTTTGAAAAGATCTAACATTTTGTTTCTGAAGCCATAAAATCATGAAGTATCTATAAGTAAGTTGTTCATAAGAACTTGAGTATGATATTGTGGCACAGAGTATAGCATTGTCTAACTAAACAAAATGGACTGTCTATGTCCCCAATAATACACAGTGCTCTAACAAAGTGACATTGCCTCTAGGAAGAGATTACCCCCTATGACTCTCATAAGTTCTAATAAGTGTCACTGTGAAAAGATAAGCTATTGTACCACTGTGAATTTTTTTCTGCAAAAATCTTTCAAATATGGTCATTTTTCTCTAATATAGCTCACTAGCCTTATTATGTACTGACTGATTATAATCTAGACTTCATAATAAAGAAAATAATGCTTGATGTTATGGAGGTTGTCTAATTAATTATATCATGATGTAAAAATACATCATACATTTTTGTGGTCTTTTTCTTTTTTGTTTCAAGTTTCTCGTTTGATTTCTTGTCCTGTTTTTTGGTGTTTTGTTTTGGTTTTTGTTTTTTTGGTTTTTTTTTAGTTGCTGTTTGTATCTAAGTTAGTAGAGTAGGCCCTGAAATACTAAGTACGAAAGTACTATACACATGGAAAGAGATATATTTTGCTTTAAGTTGTATTATATTTTGGAATTTATTACAAGCTCCCACACAAATGGATCAAGTAATAAACAATTTACTTTTTTTAAAATAAATGCAACAGAACATTTACGGCAAGGAAACCTCTGACCTCCCTACACTAGATTTCACTAACATGTCAAGAAGCCTAAAAACATCCCTGCTTTTCACAAGATTTTTCAAGTACATCTTACTTCTTTCTAGAAAGAGCCTGTTTGCATCTTAATAAGAGTACTCTTCTTCAGTGTCAAAGAAGTAGTAGAAACACAGTTTATGACATATCAAAATAACACACTTGAAGAAAGGCAGTGAACAACCAAAACAGAATTTGCCTCTTTTTCTAGTTTTTCCTTCCTTCCTTTGAGTTGTGCAATTTGTAAACACTGTAAAATTGAAGTTATATGGTCTAAATCTTGCGTTTATCTGAACTGATCTTTATTCTATGAATTAAATTCTTTGACAAAAAGATACATGGGGAAAAAAAATTAAATTCTAATAGACACAAGAGGAAAGTGCCTAGGTCTAATAAACAATGGAGAAAAAAATTCATTTCTCAATCTGAAATAGCAATTTAGAAAAACTATAAAAGAATTGTGTAAATAGAGAAAAAAATGCGATCTGAAATCATGAAAATTAATTCTTTGCTACTTTCTACTGTTTTTTCTTCAACACTGGTTAAAGCAACATGATGACACCAAGCAGATGCAACACAATACAAAAATGCATCCTTCACATTGAAGAATCAGTCAGAAGCCTTATTCCTGTAAGAACCAGCCACCACACACAAATGTGCATCAGAGTTTGGCTTGCCAGACAACCTTGAGATATAAGCATCAAAACAAATGAATTGTGCAGTGGAATCCTGACCTGTTGAAAACAACTTATGATTTTCTTTGGCAATGGAAGGAACTATTCTGGCACTGATTTGCCACTGGGTCAGTTCCACTGCACCAGGATCTGACTTGTTGGTTGATCATTTACAATGAGAATTCATTCTTGTGAGGCAATTCTTTAGCTGAAGATAAACTGAGAAAAAATTTTGGCTATCAGAACGCTCAGCATAGATATGAGACTCAGAATAACAGCACAACCTAAACTCCATCAGCACTTCAACTGAATAATAATTTTCAGTGAAGGCAGTTGATATTTATACCAATGTAAATATGGCATAGCTAGAGCTCCCCAGCTGGAGTTTTACTAAGATTCATCAACTACAATGGAAGGCCTTTCCACTTGAATCTGGTTGGCATGATAAAGCATCAATGACTACCCTGTCACTGCTTGTAAAATTCTGCTTAATCAGTAAACTGATGAGTCAGAAGGCAACCTAAAATGAGGAATCTGAAAGATACTTAAGAAGATTTTGCTCTTAATCCTCAAAATCTTTCTACAAGGCTCTCTCTAATGTGAGAGAATAAAAGCGTGAGGAACACAATGCTGAGAAGTGGAGATTTGCCATGAGTGGAAGTTTAAGGAAGACTTCCACCCACATTGAACTATCAATTCTTTCAGTGAAAATGAGGCTTTTGGCTGTTGAAAGAGGCCAGATAGAACCTTTATTTAGCTCAGTTCACCTGGAGTTTCTTGGTCTGGAAACTGGAATTTTTTGTGCATTTACCTATGAACAGAATAGGATCTAGGAAAAGCAATTGGACATACAGTTACTACATCTATCAGATACATAAATCTTTTTTCCTGAAAAAGGTGACACTAGGCTGATGAGATTTTCACCTTTCTCCCCCTCCATAGTATATGTAACATCAGTTTTATGAGCTTGAACAGTTATGTTGGAAACCAGAGCATCTGGCACTGCAAGATATCCCACTTAAAGAGTATATTGTACTTACCTGACCAAGGTTATAACAAGAACTGAATTCTGCCATTCGCTTGCGTATCTATGCATTTTCCTCATGTGCTTCAGAGTTTAATCAGTGTTAGAATTATGAAGTACATCAGTAGACTACAGTAATTTAAATAATATTCTTAACATAGAAGTTGCCTGTCCATAATTTCCAAAAGGCAAGGTTAATTTAGAAGATTTTCTCATAGGTAAACTGTTCTATTAAAAAATTTCGCTTTTTTAAATGGGCAGGCAAGCTGTAGGTTCTCTTTTTAGAGAAAGTATTATCATTGGGATGTCCAAATAACAGCATATTATATACTAGGGGAGTTTGTATATAAGAACAAAAGAATGTTTGGAAATGTGCAAATTTCTAAAGGTACTCTTACTCTTGGAACCATGGAGATGTTTTCTCTTTATGCAACTAAGGAAAATATAGATTTTCTGAAACCACTTTGTCAATGAGATGCATAATTAAGAGCTCAAGAATAAACATTTGGTAGTATTTGGTTAATATTTGTGAACTCTAAAATTGCTTGACTAAAATAACAAACATTTAAAGAAAGAGTTCAGTAATAGAAAACTATTTGTTAGCTTGCCATGCATCTTTTTTTCCCGTTTTTTGCTTCTTCCTGTTGGTTTCCTTTTTTTATGCTGTCACATACCAGCACTAATTTTCAGCAATTCAGCATTATATCAACAGGTGAAAAACGGGTTTTTTTCAATTAAAAAGATGGAACAAACAAAATTGGTACAAAAGACAAATTTTTAAGTATGAGAGGACTTCAAAATTATTTCAGTCTCTTACAGAAAATTGTCAGAAACAATAGACAAATCCCAAACCCAGACTTATTTAAAACTTTAAAACTATTTTCATGTTGAATCATTATGCATGTCTAGAACCTTGTTTAAGAAAACTATTCACCATGCAAAGTTTTAAATGCACAATATCAAAGAATAAATTTCGACATTTTGATTCATACATGCTTATAAAGCTCCAAGACAACATGGTTTAATTATAAAACATATTTCTACTGCCTTAGTCATGCCAATTAAATTTGATTGGATACTTTCTTTATTCAACAAGCCCCTTTCATGTCATTTTAATTTACTGTCAAAGCAGCCTGAATATTGGAAACTAAATTATTTACTACAGCCCATAAGCCAATAATGTTCCATTTGTCTCGTACAGAGGGAGACTAGACTAACAAGATTATTAAGGACATTACTTGTAATAGTGAATGTCCTTCACTTTATTTGAGCTTCATGCTGTGCTTTCAGAGATCATACTTCAAAAGAGTTCCATTTCATTCCATCACAGAACCTCTGATATAAATTATTCTTTACTAGCTTTGTAATACTCTGATCATAGAGAAAGTGGACCCAATCTTGTTGGGTAAAAACAGAGGCTTCTTTTCTAAGATAACTACATAGTTTATTTGTGCTAAACACCTTTGATGCGATCCCTTGTGCCAATAACATAGAACAGGCAGAAATCAGCTAAATTTCTCATACAATGATAACATCTCAGAGATTCAACTCACAAGGGTTTTCCTTGTCTTTGTAATGATTTCAAACCAAATTCCGCAATCTAAATGCATGTGGTTGAAAACAATCTTGTAAGTTCTTAAAAACACTGTTTAGAAAGTGCAATAAATGTAATGCAGAACAGACTTCAGGAAACCAACAGATCCAGCATTTCACAAAAAAAAAGACTTGAAAAATAGAATACAAATTGTCTGAAATATAAGCCTATCACACAGACTGATAAATTGATAAAGGATTACAAACACAAAGGAAGACAGAAAAGATGAAGAAGGTAATTCTTATTCTAATGTTAGATCCATTCTTTGCCTTTTTGTTATGACCCAAGTTCAGTAAGACTTATAAATAATTGCTTACTCAAAGCAAAAGAATAATCTAGTTTAAATACATGGAACTACTTACATGTCTAAACACATGTTTGAATCTTTTTCTTAATTCAGGAGATTTGTTACTTATGATACTAGAAAGTCTTTCAAAGAATCAAACCAGCAATGAGAAGTATAAAGGTTTTTTAAGATTGCCTAGAAAAAGTCTTTAACTTTAGAAAAACTCCTTGAAGAACAGAGGAAAAAATGTAGAAGATGAGGTAATTCCTCTATCCTCCCATATATATATACAAGAAAAACACCTAGCCATATGCAATACACTGTATGCTGAATTTCAGATCCCAGCACTAATGGGGTACTGACGTTTATTAAATTCTATTCCCATTTCTTTTCCATAAAAGATTGACTATCTTGAGCTAAGGAGATAAATTTGAAATACTTGTGAAGAAAGTAGCACAGAAATAACTTAGGATCAGTACTGTCTTGCCTAATTACTAGCACTTGTGAAAACTAGGATTATGTCAGGTTTTTATGATGTAGATACACCCTGAAAGCAGTGTGTATATGATACAATATGATAGCTGTGAAAGAGGTAGATGTTGAAAAAGATACAAATCTCTTCTTATTTGTCAAGAAAATGGTGGAATAGGCAGATAGTTTAAATTCTTAAAAATCTTAAAGACCTTGGAAATATTAATAAAAATTAGGGTCAAGTATAAATTTCCTAATTTAATCTACTAAAAACGGACTTGCATCAGTATTTCTGCATGCCTGTTATGTTACCCACTCAGGACATTCACTGGTTAGAAGCTTTTACATTATGTCTGTTTTTTACAAAACAAAACAAATTTCCCGAATATGCAGAAATAAAAAGTAGGAAAAGACAGCAGCAATGTTTTATGGACAAAAGCACTTTCTTACAACAGAGAAGGGCATAAGGTGATAATTTACTGTTCCAGCACAGATTTACTGGCTAATGGCCAAATATTTCAAAGCAAACACAGCTGTAATGTTTATGTTAAAAACAACAGGCTAGGATGGCAGTCAATCAGACATTCTGTATCCTTCAAGTACTGAAAAAAAATTTTTTTTCTTTCCATACAATAAAGACAGAGATTGCTAGTGCAACATGACAGAAACAGTGTCCTCCTTACAAGAAGGAATTCTTATTTGCTTTTTTGAGTGCCTCTTACAGACAATCTCATTCACTAGCATCACTTAATGATTTCAAGGAAATTGGAACTGAAACTGAGAAGTATTGATACTAATAATGCTGCTGCTGTTGATACTCAAATCCCAAAGAATGGAGAGATGCTTTAGTTCTTAATATCGTCAAGACCATTTTGAGTCTTTTTTACAAAACTGTATTGGAATTGTGTGTGTTATACATATAAACAGTACAGGAGAATAATTAAAATCTGCTCTGGACAACCACTTGCTTTTAAACAGGGGGACTCTATCCAAGTGAGAATTGCAGAGTTTGATTTTACAAAAACAGATTTGGCAAACACACACACCCCGTTTATTTGCCATGTAAATATGTGGCACCTCTACTTCAAATCATCTACCTCAGTATCGACTTACTAGGACTTACAAAATGAAAAGTAACTCAGTGGTCCACATTAAAAAAATATTCTTAGAGTAATGTTTATATAGAGAAATGCACTTTAGGACTCTACTGCACTTAAGACATGCTTCCCTATAAATTTTTAAATAAAGATGATCCTAAAGTCTACAGTCTACTTATAAAAAAATTTAATAGCANTTAGATTCCATTATCAACAGCTGTTAAATCTAGATGTATTTCTACTACTAGAAAGTTAAAAACATATATTCAAACTCTATGGATGAGAATCCAATGAGCATTTCTTTCCAGCCTTTGAGAAGTTGCTATCTATTAGTTGCTCACACAAGACAAGTATAAACATTTCCTAGCTCAGACAAAAAAAAATGTTAAAAAAAATTGAGAATTAAAAAAATATCCAAAACAAAGCCTCATCTAAATTAAAAGGATAGATCCCATGATGTCCATATACTTTTCTATGAAACAACAGCACAGATTCTAAATGTTAAACTGAGTCTTACAAGCAGCAATCCTGATCAATGTTTTAACATATTTTTATAAAAATAAATTTTAAAGAAATTTGCTAAGAGTGCATGAGATTTTCATATTCTGCAGGATAAAGCATAAATGCAGTATTGAAAAATCCCACCACACTGAAATACATATTGCCCTCCTATATAAGGCACATTAAATTTGCTTATAAATACATGTGTGCTCTATTTATTTTCCTCCTGTGTATGCATTAATGTGTATGTAACATAGACATGAACAAGAAATATAAAAATACACCATATTCAAAGTAATCACTAAGACTCATTCCAGCAATCCTGTCACTGGGAAAAACACATGTAATTGTAACAAATTAATAAAGCCCCCATTCATATATATATACTTATATGTATCTCCAGGATATACATAATATGGGCTGGAACTCAGCTGAGACAATTTTGAAATCCAGACTCCTGGTTTTAACCCCAAACATTTATTTAATTTGGGCTTAGGTGACAGGAAACCCTTTTTTTTCTATTCATGTATATTTTTGATAAACATAAAGCTAAAGTAATCCAATGGCAAATTAGGCCTTGTAAAACTACATAGAAAGATGCCCAACAAGTAGTTTCATGTCAGTTTTCTTGATTTATGCTACAGATGTGTTTGTATTAAAAGACAAAAGGGCTGAATTCTTTAACATTTTAGTATGAAAAAATATGTGCATAAACTAATGTGGGATTTTTCGTGATTGAACTTTATACATCATGTTCCATTTTGACTGAAACAGTGAAATAACTAGCATGTTGCCTCTCTGAAGCCGAAAGCAATTTCCTTTTCTAATTTTAGTTATGCAAAGCCTATGGGCATCATCAGCATTTAGTAATTAGTTTTATAATTACTGCTGTTTTGCTCACTGTCATTCAATTTTTCTTACAACATGGTCTGGGATTGAAACATCCCACATCCACAGCTGTGTAAATTGCCATCCATTTATAAGACAAAAAAAGTAACATTCAACATACATCATTATTCAGTCAAGAATGTGTTATTGGTACTTAGGTAATGCTTTGAGTACATAAGCTGTTCAGTAAAATGCAAAGAAAAATAAAATTCAAATACTTAATAAATGCTATATAAGACAGGAAAGTCTGGAAAATCTGTATTTGAAATAATAGAATTTCCATTTCAGGCTATTATTGATAAAAATATCTGTTCCAAACACGGGAAAAATTATTTTCTTGGTTTAAATAAATATACTGAGCTGAAAAACAGTTGAATTCAGAATTGCTGGTAGTGTAATTTGATCATGTTTGTTAGAAAAATTGATAGTCTGGTAACTAACTACAAAGTCATCTAACGAAGAATTACCTATCAATATAGTGTGGATACATTTAGATATGATATTCCAAAATATTGACCAGTTAGTTTTATGACTCTCAAAAATACAAATGGGTTTTGGTATGTTATATTTGCTCAAACCCAGCAATTTCTCTTAATGAGATTACACCCCAGCAAAATTTGAGATTGAGTGGAATTCCTACGTTACTGTTTTACAAACACTATATTCCACAGTTGATATATTTTAAAATGTCTATTTTGAAATATGATGTAAATTGTGATGTTTTAAATGCTAGAAATGTAATAGTCGAATAAGAAATCTATACTTTCTTCTTAAAATAAACATTATTTCTTCAGTGAGTAAAAAATTCTATATTTTCTAGAACGTCTGGTTCAAAAAAAAAAAATAAACATGGCAAGAAAAAAGTACCTACAACATCTGACATCTGCTGGCGTCAGTCAGATACCATTGATGTCAACCTGCTTAAGAGCTGTGCTCTTAGGGGGAACCATCTTCCCTCAGCAGCCGTGACACCAGAGAGCACCAGCTCAAGTGCTCAGAACAGGACATCAGCAATGGGACAATTCATATTTGCAATTCCTTCCTTCCTACCAGAAAGCAGAATAATACAGACCTTTTAATCTTATTCCCTATTCTTTGTCAGGTTTATCTAGGAGAAAGCAGCTGCTATTAAACATAAAGCTGTTACACACAGAGAGCTATAGACTGCTCAGTCCAACAGAGGGGTAGAGGAGATACGCTGCTTATTGGATATATAGCATTCAGTATAAACTGAATCAGAAATTTCATCGTTTTCCCAAAGAGTAAAATTTCAGACCCTTAAACAGAAGCAAATGCTCCTGTTACCTACAGAGTATGAGATGAGATTCTCAGAGTCAAGACTCAGGTAACCATCATGGAGGTTACTTATTATCCTGCAGTGCTTACTAACTATTCTTCCCTTACAGATTATTGCTTACAGATTATTCCACCACCTGCCATCCCCCATAAGGTCTATAGCCTGCAAGTTGCCTTTGTGGGCCTCTCAACCTTATTCGTGCCACAGGAAGGCAGCAGGACCCACCATTAACAGGGTTACCAGCATGGCTGTGCCACTAACACAACCCAGAGCACTCCAGGGGCTACACAGCCCACCACAGCCTGCCCAGTTCCAACTTCTACCTGCCCAGCTGAAGTCCAGCAAAGCCACAGTCTCTCTGATGACTAGGGTAGCTGTACCCAGGGATGCAGATTGGTCAGGAGATCTCTAACACAAACACGAAGTGTACCTTTGAAGGACTGATGCCTGCAGCCTATGCCAATAACTGGCTTTCATTTCTGAATTTTTTTCCACTTTGTTTTTTTTTATCTCCAAGTACATGAAAACCTGTGAATGGGCAAATATCATTACCATCTCTGTCTTCATTCCTTAATAAAATTCCACATTGCATGCAATTTTTTAGTAGCAGAAATAATTTCTGGGTTTGAAAGGGAAGGCCTACATACAAACTACCACATAAACTCTGAAAACAGCCTCTTGGAAGAATATATCTGGTCATATAAAAGTAGATCATTCTTTTGGGGACACAAACCCAAAACAAACAAACAAACAAACCCAAACAAACTCCTCCCCCCACCAAAAAACCAAACAACAAACAAAAAACAAACAAACAAAAAACCACCAAAAAAACCAAACAACAAAACAAACGAACAAAAACAAAAAAAACCCACCACACCACCACAGAACCCAGGAATCCAGACAAAACCTGTGAAATGCAAATTTACACATTTGTGCCTCAGAAGTTTTGGCCTTCATTACTAAAACACATATAACCACATACAAAGCTTTTTCATCTCTGCAATAACTAATAAGACTTTTATTGAAACACTGCAGGAAACATACCTGAATAAAGCCTGATTATTTCTAACAGAACTGAAATATTATGTGCATTGATGCACCATTCAAGCTAGATGAAAAGCATGTCATACACTATGTCTTCCCACTTATTTGAATGACATGCTACACAGTATTTCAAGGAAAAGCTGGAAAATACCCTCTTCATGTATTGTTCAGGACAACTATTACTAATGTACAGGAATATCATTACAGAGAGATATTTCAGAAGCTGCAGTGACTGATTAACTAGAATCTATTCAGGTGCCTGTTCACATATGGGGAGACAATTTGATGGCAAAAAGCCGGGAGAGATTGTTGAGCTAACCTTCCTGCACTCACAACATGGAGAGTTGCTTTGGGAATTCTGCTCGAAAATCCCCTCTTCACTCTGGATGGATCCAGTAAAACATTGCAAAGGGGGAATAGAGGATACACTATGGAAGAAACACTGTCTGACGGATGGAGCAGATAACATAAGTTATTAGCAGTAGCACTCCCTTTTTTGCTAGTTTTTCAATATACTCTTCAATAACATGTGCAAAGTATTTTGAGAGCTTCAAATTACAATTCCCATATAAACGTGAAGAATATTGTGCATTCCAGAAATCTCTTCATTCATAAAATATTCCTGACCATATATCTGTAAACTAATAGCAATTACCAAAATGACACGAAATGGCACAAAAAAAGTGTGAAAAAGAATGCATGACAGAGATCTGATCCATTTTCAGGGAGAAGTTTCAGGAGGAAACACCCCAATGTTAGCAACATTCAACGGCTATCAGAAATTTATTTCTTCTCATTTTGTCATTACCTACTAATCCCAACTATACTGACAAAGGTTAAAAAAGGAATAAATTAAGATTATTGTCAATCATTACACCCAGAAGAACAATTAACTCAGTATGTTTATTTATCTATTTTTACTACTTGATTAAATGAATGATTGATGACAGGTTCTGTGCTTTCTTTTCCTTCTTTTTGCCAGTATAAATGATCAGTACAAAACTAAATGGAGGCATTAAACTGAAAATTCTTAAATTCACAAAATATATCACAGATGGATTCAGATTTCAACTTTCCCGTTACTCTTGTAATTTAGTAAAATGCATTTATATATACACAAAGAACAACATTAATAGCAGAAAAACTGTAACGTGACTTGTTGTTGTTGTTGGCTAGACTTCACGAATGAAGATTTTGGGATAAGCCTGCGCAATGGATTTTTTAGGTGAGGCACAGTGTGTGCGGAACTGGCCCCACACCCTTTACTCCTGAGGTTCATTTTGCCACGGCCGAGCAGCTCGGACGATGACAGCGAGTTCCTCAGGATTTGAACCGGCGTCCTCAGAGGAGGAGCCAGCTCCACAGGCGGCGACTTACACCATTCGGCCAACGCCCGCCGCAATGTGACTTACTTTCCTCTTAAATACTACACATTAATATACAGACTTCCCTTTAAAAAAAAATCTATAAATAGTTTTGTTGAGAAGTTGTGCAAATGAATACAGTTATCCAATTTATCCTCAAATATACAACTTATAATTGGATAACTCATAGGTAACAGTTCGTGCAAAAATGCCAAAGTATTTTTAAATGCTGACTAGTGTTCTGAGTAACAAAGCCTAGTATATAGCTTTGGGGAAGAGATCAAGGCAAATACAGGTAACGTCAATTGAAAAATTGCCATTTGGATAATGTGAGGTGAGAGAAGAAAGTAACTGAGACAAAGTCAGCTGTGTCTTCAGTCTGCCTGTAAGAATATACTCGATCTCCTCCCAACAAGGCAATGGGTGAGTGATACCACTACATATGCAAGAGTTTTCTTACTTTGCAAACGAGAAGCAAGACCTAAAGTTAAGAAATCGCTTCAAATTTTTGAGGACAGATGAAATCCCAAGGCTCTGAAATGAAGACTGAAGAACAGTTTCCCTTGAGCTGACCAAAAATTGCTGGCTGGGCTAGGAAAGTTAACAGAATGCAACTGTATTTTTGAAAAGCTAAAGGAATTGACCCTGAAGTTTGAGGAGACAGCTTTAATATGGGATTAAAAAGAAAGTAAAATATCTTTCTCCCAAAGCAATTCACAGTGGTAAACGTTTGAGAGCTTGAAACCTTTGTCTGTTACTTACAGAATGTACTGTTGAGAACACAAACTGAAGGAAGTCACTGGCAAAATCTGTGGGTTTATTTCCACTTGTGAAGAAACTACCTGACTCTGAAGCAGCCACTTTCTTGTTAAGGACATAGCTCATCTCTTTTCACTACTTGGAAATACTGGAGATGGTTGAACTTAAATGATGCAGGTAGTCTGAGTTCACTTAACTCTAATTTTGAACCAAGGGAAGTCTGAGTTCAGAAGGAATTATTTTCTTCCTATTTCCATACAAATTCTAGCTCCAGTAAACATGTTTTTTTAAAAGTCAGCTTTTTTTCCTTGCAGATTCCTCCCTTCTGTGCGCCACGGTACTAGGATTGTTGAAGTGACTTTCAGGCACGTTTGGATTGAAGGAAACCTTTTTGCATGCTTAGGAACGATGTCCTGAGCTCACTTAGTTTGGCTGTGCTTAGGTTTCTCTTGTGCAGACATGAAATTGATAACCAAACATGACAATGCAAGTTGCCTGAATAAGACAGGTATCAGACTGGAAGGTGCCCGAAGGAACTGCTGACAACTCTGAACAGATTTTTTTGTTCCTAGAAATCTCTTGAATACTGTGGGTAAGGTAGCACTGCATTTGTACCTATCCTGGCCCATTCAATATCCTAACTGTGAAAGCCACTTGCCCCAGAAGATTACTTCTCAAATACACCTTGTGGTGACTATTTTCAGTTCTCTCTATCACAACCTATTCCTACTGAAAGAATTATACCATTGAAACAAAATATAGAATCAAAGGTAACCTTCAGCATTCATAATTATTCATGAGAACTCACCTCCTGACATTGTTCAATCTCTATCAGTGAAAAGAGTCCAGAACCACTCCACAATGAGATAGACAATCATGTCAATTCCCACAATAAGAAAAAAAGAAAAGTGACACATCCATATTACATGAACATGTATATCAAATATTAAACCAGAGAATATCACACTGGAATAGTACTGCAACTTTTACTTTAGGATTTCATTAAACTCTTATTGAAATACTATGTTCAACAATGGTCGCCTCCATTCTGAAAATATGCTAGAAATTGGATAGGACTCAAGTAAGAGCTACAAGAGTGATTAGACTTCTAAAAGTCATTCCCTGTAGTGAAAGACTAAGAAAGCTCAATTTATTTAGTTACTGAAAAGAAGGTTAAGAGGATCACAATACCTACATGTGGAAGAGATTCTGACAGTAGGCAGCTCATTAATCTAGTGAAAAAAGGCATAACAAGATCCAATGCTTGGAAGCTGAAGCTGAAATAAGACTACAAATGAGGCAGACTTTTTTCACTGTGACAGTAATTAACCATTGGAACAATCTGCCCAGGGATGTAGTTGATTCTTTATCATTTAAATGCTTTACATCAACATTAGATACTTTCCAAAGAGATAAGCCTGTGTCTGAAAGAGATGCAGAAAATACAGGATGAGGTCCTCTGTCTCAGGTCTGCAAGAAGTGAGACTAGATGCTTATCACAGTTGCTCAACATCGTACCCAAACGAAACACTCTGCAAGTGCTGTGCTCTTCAAGGACCAGTCATCTCATGTCCATTGTACCTATCCTTTGTGTGCATTTCAGCTCTTACTAAACAGATGCTGTCTTCAAAATTCACCTTCCCATTTGGCAGGTAAAATGATAACCCTTTCAAGGCAGATACGGACATTTTCATAGATCATCCTGTGCCACATTCACTGTCTGGCATAATCCCTGCTGGAGACCAAACTACACCAAAACTGCCCATAAGCATACACTGTAAAGGTATTTGAGCACTGACTTTGCCTCTGTTGGGCTGACTCCAAGCTAGTGAGGAGTCGATATGTATGTAGATCTTGGAAAATGTTGGAGCTTTTAGTCTCAAGGGTGCCAAACAGCCTCTCAACATAGCTGCCTGTATGAAAAATACAGTTCCTTTATGTTTAATGATGTTGCTGAAGAATCAACAGCCTCCATGAGGATTTTGAAGAAACCAACAAAAACAAAATGTATTATACGGTTAGGTCAGCTGTTAATTTTCCTCTCAGCAACTTAGTAATATTTGTGAAAGAAAACTAGCCCTTTAGGTCTTCAAGATAGGATGTTAGAGAAAAAGAATAGCAGAGGAAAAAGAAAAAAAGAACACAGAGAGAAACTACAAAGAGCAGAACAAGAAGAGTAAATACAGCATTTAGACACAAAACAAGCAGAAACAGGCAACATATAAGGGTAAAGAGAAAAATGTTTTAAAGTATTAAATAGATTACAATAAAAATTCTTATATTCCGAAAAACAAAGTTAAACACCCCATCGCATCACTTCTAGGAAGGGAAAGAAAGAAACGTGCAAAATGTAAACAAACAAACAAAAAAACTATGCTGTTGGAATGTGGCATAAGGCTGGAAGACCACAGAATTCACACCTGGACATGCCACACACTATACTTGCTACAGATTTCTGTAGGGTTTTTCTATAATACCTAGTTATTCTATTTTTTTTTCCTGTGACACTTAAAAAGACTGGCATTGGCCTACAAAATCTTTTAAAATTACTAAAGGGATTATTTTATTATAAAATACACCTAATTAAAACAATATAACACAGATTCAGTATAAAATGAATTAGCTATATTCCTCCTATTTGATTGGTTCATTACATATCCTGAGTGCAAAGCTCCATGTTAGTCTAAAAAAATATCTCCTCACAGACCTGGGTTAAATTTCTAAGTGGGTTAAATTTCCTTCTGTCAAATATAGCATTCTTACAAAGGACATGAAGATAACATTATTGCTTAAGAAGTGGACGCAGTCTTAGGACATGGGAAGAAGGCTCTATTCCCTGCTCTAACAAACGCTTCTCATGGGATATTGAGCAAGCCACTTTTGGATGGCTTTGCAAATGTGCTCAGCAGCTGCTTCTTATGATCAGATTACCAAAGTGCTGAAATCTTTAGAAAATCTGGCTATTTATTTTGTTGCTGAATAGGATCAGAGATCTTTTGAAATCTGGCTCCAGTTGGAGTGCTGTGCTCTTTTGAAAAGTTAGCCCTAAATCTGTATATGCCTCAATTTCTCTATTAGCATTAGCAGCACTGTTCTGCATCAAGAGGATGAGACACAGCAGCATACAGTAATTCAAATCTGAAAGGAGATATATAAATGACAGTTTCTCTGATAATTGTAGAAATACAGTATGCACTTTAAAAAGCAAATAAAAAACCAGTCCCTGATTTTTCCTAATCTGTACATAACTGGTTTTCTTTAAGATCTGAAGGGATGACATTATTCTGTTTGCTATAGGTAAAGTTTTGGAATTGTCTATATGAGCAAATATATTTCTCTGTCTTCCTTTTATGATTATGAGTATTAATTTAGTGACTTTACAGATGAAGAAATAAGATACAGAATTATATTCTTGCCTGTGGTTCCACTCCACAGAAAGCAAAAACAATTTTAATAGGATACTAGTAGAATGCAAAGTGACAACACACAGATGCTTGTGCAGATGCACTCAGCTAACTCTGTGAGAATTATAGGGAATTATGTGCTCCAGTACTGAAATTAGGAATTATCTAAAAACACCATTTAGGGGGATGACTCTGGCACTACTGGTGTTAGGTAGTTTGTTAGGTATTTGCCCTTCTTTCCTTCCATAATAACAGAAAGCACAGTATGACTAAAGCCTTTGAAATTAAAAATAAAAATATTCACCTTGGCTTAAAAGCTAGTAAATAAACAGAAAAAGATGTTTCTTAAAGGAGCTTGATATTATAAAACAACACAAGTTCCCCAGCTATGTAGAGATTCTTATTTTGCTCACCATCTCAGATTGATACAGAGGCTTACATGATCTCTAAATGGTAAGCTCTCTATGAAGAGTGTTCTTTAATTACTGACAGCTAATGAAAACAGTTTTTACTGATCTCTCTAATGTCCTGGGAAAGTCTTTACTATGGATTCATTGTATTCTACTTTATATCCTTGATTGAAATGGGAGACCACAAGAGCATAGGGATTTGGTGGAAACTCAATTTCCTTCCTCAGACTTCAAACAGAGCAGTTGCAGAAATTAAGCTGCATTGATATTGTGGTCCAACATTGGTCAGACTGTGGTTATACTTACATATTATATAGATATAAAATCACTGCACTTTGTTTTTTAAGATTGCTGAATCTACCTTCAGGATCTAAATCTTACTCCGCTGACCAAAGGTATGTAATATACATATTACATCAAAATAAGAATTATTATTAAGTCCATATACTTCCAAATTCACTTCCAGGGATCTATTATTTACTCCAAATACTGAAACAGTTATATTGGAAAATACTAATAAATATATAATTGCAAACATATTAGATTGGAAACAGATTTACTCTTTCTGTTTAAAAAAAAAGTTTTTGTGTTTTCTTTCATTTCAAACAAAATATTTTCTTTAGTCATAACTTTTTGTCTGTAATATGGAGTGATATAACTCTTGGTAAAACAAATCTCACAAATGCCCATTCATTTACACTGCTTTATTCCCTCTAGGTACTCCCTGTCTGGTTTTTTTATTTGTTTGGGGTTTCCTGAAGTTTCCACTACATTCATTATCATCTGGTTAATCTATTTCTTTATACAGATGCATTTATTATCTCTGAAACAGACTCAACAAGATCTAAAAGCAGCATTCATTCAATGAGAGATATATAGTAGAAGTTCAGATGACCCAGAAACCAATAAACTAGAATAATAAAAGAAACAAAGGCTAAGCTCTATTGAATTTAGCAGGGCTTTATATATGTCCCTACATTCTCTGGACAGTTGAGGAGACCGAGGTATGAAAGCTACACTGAAACTGTTAAATCCAACCACAAGACCCAGTTACTCAACAGCTTTCATTCACAAAATGGTGCCCTACAATATTAAGCTTGACTGAGACTGCACAAAACACTCATCATAGCAAAGGCACTTTCCTTCTGTTCAGAAGAGAACAAATAAAAAGACAAAAGTTTTATCAGATATAGCAATCTACAGAGAGCAACAGCCTTTTTTCATTTTACATATCAAAAACTACGGCAGTGATTACTGTTTCTGATTACTACCAGCAAAAAGCAGAACAAGCGCTTTTGGCACACTGGATTCAGTGCACATCTGTAATTGGCTAACTTCACCATGTGCATGCATTATTTGAAAAAGTTGTGTAGACTGCACATATAATTTAAGATATTCATGCTTCTAAAAAAGACCACCTGGAGCTAACCCATGCAACATAAAACATGAATCCCAAAATCATATGGAAGCATTTTATTAAGAGTTTGGAAAAGAGGACTGTTGTGGCACTGACTTTTACATAGGAATTTCTACTGGATGAAAATCCGTATCGTTACATAGTGACAAGTTGGTTTCAATTTGAAAGTTTTCCCTAGCTTATTTTACTATCACTACTATGGTTGGAGCCAATGCAACTGTCAACACCATACTCCTCCTGGCATATTTACCTCTTCAAGTCTGAAGCCTGTACTCTTGCCAAAACCCACTCAATCTATACCACCAATGTTCTCAACAATATTATAATGACAACACCCACCATCTTTTAGCCAGAATGAAGAAGGTATGTTCTCAACCGAGGAGTGAATTTTTACTGACGTGATAAGGACTACTGTGCACAGAAAGACATGAGCATTGAAGGAAAAAAGAACAAAGTGAGAAGTTAAGAACATTGGGATTTCTTTTAAATATTAGTATTCTTCACCTGGTTGTTTTCTTTGGCAAAATTGCATTAAGAATGCACAGATGTAGAGAAAAATGCAGGACTACAAAAAGGAGAGAGTCAGAACTGGAAGCTGAGTACAAGATGAAGACATTATGCATATTCAATATTTCAGCTATGGATTAAAAAAAAACAAAAACAAACCAAACGGCAAAGAAAAATAAGCCATATTAAAGAACATAATGAAAATGCAAAAATTACCAAGTCAGTGTAATAGCACAAGAAAAGAAAGGAAGATGAACTGCAGTGTAATAGAATGGAAATACAGTAGTGGCTGGGAGTGAAAGAAAAGACATTTAAGCCACCTTTTCCATTTTCTTTCTCTTCAAAAACACTTACTGTGGGGTTGTTTTCTTATTTAATTGTTAA
>VXAU01005417.1:6401-19044 GCA_013399695.1 Formicarius rufipectus | reverse complement strand
CCAGCCTGGCTCCAGAGCAGAGGGGCTCCAGCCCTGCAGCATCTCCAGCAGCTCCAGCTCCTTGTGCTGTTGTCCCCAGGGCGGGGGCACCACCATCCCCATCACGTCCCCACCAGGCAGGGACACCCAGAGCTGGTTTGGGTCTCCCAGAGGGAGGAAAGCTCCTCCTTGGTTTCCACCAGCACCCTGAGCAGCAGGTGCTGCTCCTGCCAGCACCTCCAGCCACGCTCCAAAACTCTTCCACACCTTCTCCACCCCCTGTGGGGGATGGAGAACCAGCCAAGCACCCGGCAGAGCTGGAGCCCAGGAGTATTTTTGGGGCTGTGCACAGCTATGAGCTCATGCCTCTCTCAGGCCTAAATAATCCCAGTTATTTATAGACGTGCTGGGAGCCAGGAAAAGGCACAGTTTGGATGGCTCTGCACCATCAGGAGGTGGCATTTCACAGCAGCTCCACTGCGAGGGACAACCACGAGCCAGCCTGGACCTGCTGGTGGTGAGGACAAAGGCCAAACCTCCAGCACCCACAGCTGCTCCAGAGGGGTGACACATCTGGAACATCAGGCACTGCTGCTTTCTGAGACTGCTCCTTTGCATAAGGATTAAAACTATAAAAACACAGAGAAATGAGAATAAATATATAAAATAAATCAATTAATGCAGGAAGCATCTCAAGGGGGAAAAAAAACCCCCATGGGGGCACCTTCATGTTATTATTACAGTGACTTCATTGTCCAACACCCAGCACTCCTGGAGTCAGACTCTATAAATAACACCCTGAAGTTCAGATTAAAAATGAAATACTAAAGCAACCCCCTTGCTTTTCCGGGGCTTTGGGCAGGATGGGGAGGATTATCAGCTGCAAATCAGTGCTGAGAGCCCCCCGAGGGCCCCCCACATCCAGGGGAAGCTCCGGGTGCTCGTGGCAAAGACCAGACCTGACTGCCCTGGGCCCCAAAACCTGGATCCCCCCTGGATTCCCTGAAATTGGAATGACTCCCTGCTGAGCCCCATTCCTCGTCAAACCCCGGGATTCCATGGGAACACATCGCTGGGATTGTCAGTCTCTGCTGCTGCTTTTGAGCTCTTTTTGCCCAAAAATCGGGGGAGATTTTTGTTTTAATTGCCCCACGGACATCATTAACCATTCCAGGCACTGGCACAGCTCCCATGGGGGGATCCCAGCCCTGCAGGGACCCAAAATCCCAGCGGGATGTGGCCCTTGGGGACAGGGGGCAGTGGTGCCCTTGGAGAGCTTTCCCAACCTCAGTCATTCCACGATTCCCTACTCGATTACCATAATTCCCATCCCATTCGCAGCCTAAAAGGTAAACTCCATGAAAAATGGAGGAAAATTCCATGCCTGGAAACTTCTGGATGCCTGGAGCCAGAGCCAGGTGAGCTGCTGGCTCCTCCCAGCAGTCCCACATCCCAACCCCGCTGCCACTGGGGAGAACAGGAGACAGTGGCAGAGCCACCAATATGATCCCCACAGTCCTTCCTAATGAGGGAATCCCAGAATTCCTGAGGCTGGAAAAGCCCCCCCAGCCCCCAGAGCCCACCCCGTGCCCGATGCCCCCCTTGTCCCCCAGCCCAGAGCTCTGAGTGCCACGGCCACTCCTGCCTCGGGCACCTCCAGGGTGGGCACTCCAAACCTCCCTGGGCAGCCCCATCCAAACCCTGCCCACCCTTTCCATGACTAAATTCCTGCTGAGAAGGCACAAACCGCCCAGCAGGAAGGGAGCAGAACCCCAGACACTCCCCACCCCCTGCGTGTGCCACGTCCATCCCCAAATGTCACACGAAATCCCAATCCCCCACCCCGGATTTAAAGCCCCGAGCGACGATTTGGGATCAGAAATACCTGAGGTGACATAATGACACAGCAGCAAGTGGGTCACATTTAATCTGGGGATTAAATTATCAGCACTGGGAAATGATTGCCTGCAAAGCAGTCCCAAAACCATCCCTGCTCACCAACCTTTGGGGGGAACCAAAGGGCAAAGGGAACGTGGGGAGATCTGTGGGGGTTCTCACCCGGTGCCCCCCCAAACCTCCAGTGCCCCCCTTCCTGGGGGGAAAGGAAAAGGAGAAAAGGGAAAAAAACAGCTGAGAGAGAATGGCAAAGCAAACTCAGAGGGGCTAAAGACTGACATTTATTGCTAACAAGAGCTAAAACTAAGAAAACTAAAAAGTAAGGAATAAATCAGTCTCAAGAGCCCCTTTCTCCCCCCACTGCTCCCTCTCCCCAGCACTTGGGGGGAGCAGGGAATGGGGGTTTGCAGTGGGGTGTTGGTGCTGCCATTGCTCTTGTGCTGGGGGTCACCCGTGGGGTGCAGGGGGGTCTGTGCCCCCCGAGGGATCTCCAGGGGCTGCAGGGGGGGCACAGCTTTCAGTCCTTCCCCCTTTGCTGCTCCCGTGGGCTCCCTCCTTCTCCTCCTCCTGCTCCCACCTTGGGCTCTGGGTTGTTCTCCCATGGCTGCAATTCCCAACTGCCCCACACTCCCCAATCCTTCCCTCTGTTCTCCCAGAGCTGCCACTGGGATTCTCCACTGGCTCAGCTTTGGCCACCAGCAGGAGGTCCCTCCTGGCCCTGGCTGTCCTTGGCTCCACAGCACAGGGGGACCTTCTGGCAGCTCCAACAGAGACCACCCTGGAAGCCCCCCCTGCTCCCAAAATCTAGCCACAGGAACCTCTGACAAGATCCCAGTTAATGCTCCTCCTGAGCAGATCAGAAATGGGGGGAAATCATCAGCCTTTCCTTTTGGGGTCATCCCAGGAAATGAGAGTTTCTTGCCCGGCTCGTTCTCACCTTTCCCAGCCCCGAGGTTTGCAGTCCTGCAGGGCGGGCAGAGGCTGCGAAGAGGAGATAAAACCCACCCCGTTCTGCTGCACTTCCCAAGCTTTTCCAGCCAAATTCAGGGATATTTCTATTCCCTAAACCCTGGGAGCCCACAATGGAGCGAGCAGGATGTGCAGGATGAAGGGCACACTGATGCAGTGAATTGCTGAATTTGGGGCTAATTAAACATCCTTCAGGCCTGAATAATTAATTGCCAGAGGGTTCTTGTGATCAATCACTGCTGCAGAGGACAAAGTTATCCCTGGAGCATCCCCACCTGCTGAGAGCCATTATAATTGGGATTTTATATCTGTGTATATGGTGTAATTCCACATGTTGTATATACCTGACATACAGAATATACACAATATGATGAATGAGATGATGAGCACCTCGATGGACTTCCCAGGTCTTCGTGTGATGCTCCTGACCCAGCCTTGGCACCTCAACACGTGCCAAGATTTCCCTGCCCCAAGGTTAATTAAAGAAATGCTAAATTAGGATTTATCTGAACACACAAGTCTTAATAAATGTTAATAAATGCCATTTGATAATTCTCTGGCTAAAAAAAAACAAAAAAAAAAAGACAACAGGGCCACCCCACCATGTCCTTCCCCACCAGGAAAGGGCTGCCCCAAAACTGCCCTCCAGCCCCTCTGCTGCTGAGCTGGTCTGAAATAGGGTGGAATAGTCCATGGGGTACAGCCATCCGTGGGACCTGCCTCCCAGGAGGACCCAAAGTCAAACCACCACAGCTGATGGAAAATAGGGTGGACTATTCACTTGGATCCTGCAATCCATGGGATCTGTCTCCCTGGAAGATCCAAAGTCAGATCACCACAGCTGAAATAGGATGGAATCCTTCCCTTGGATCCAGCCACCCTGAGATGTGCCTCCCAGGAAGACCCAAACTCAACCCACCGTAGTTGACATAAAATAGGGTGGAATATTCCCTTGGATCCAGCCAACCATGGGATCTGTCTCCCAGGAGGACCCAAAGTCAACCCACCACATCCAGTCATCCCCCAGCCAACTCCAACACAGCCCCCTCCTCAAAGACACTAATTAATGCCACACCTAAGGAGCAGTATCCCCTCAGAGCGCCCCACCCTCTGCTGCTGGGGAGGACTTAGTGATCCCAGGGTTCTTCTGCACTGATCCTGGGAATGCTTCCCAAAAATCCAGTGGTGGGGCTTGGGAAGGTGTTTCAGCCACAGCCCTGTCGGGTTTAGAGCTGGGACTGAGCCAGGGCTGGCTGGGCTTTGCCTGGGATCCACAGGGAAACCCAGGGGTGGCTTCAGGAAGCCCAGCAGGCTCTGCCAGGGACAGCTTGGATGGAGAGCAACTCTCTGATGGAGCAGGGAACAACCCTGGAAAGGTTTGGGTTGGAAGGGACCTCGGAGATGCTCCAGGAAAACCCTGACGACACCAACTGAAAGCTTGGAAAAAGTGCAGATTCCAAGGGCAGGGATCGAGTGGGAGGAGGAGAAGAAACAGCAGATCAGACATCAAATCTGATTCGCTTCTTCAGGCACCCTTGATTTATTTACTGTGTGGCACGAGAGGGTCAGACCCTGCCCCAAAACCCCGCCCAGGAACAGCAGCACGTGGAGCAGCTCCGGGGCCATTCCTCCTGGGAAAATGCCAGTGGGGCTCTGCATGGAATCCAATCCCTGGTCCTTGCTGGAGACAAACCACTCTGCTGCTCCCAAAGGTCACTGCTGGGCTGATGTTCTCATCTCCAGGGAGCAGAGCATCCAGAGGGTTCTGCCCTGCCTGCCAGAATCTGGGAAGCAGCTGGATCTGCCAGCGGATCCAAACCCAAGGGACAAGCCCAGGGGCTGGGATTGTTCCAGCAGGCATGGAATGCAATCCCTGTTCCTTGCTGGAGACAAACTCCCCGTGCTCACTGCTGGGGTGATGTTCTCATCTCCAGGGAGCTGAGGATCCAGAGGGATCTCTCAGCATCCAGAGGGATCTGTCTTGCCTTGCCAGAAGCAGCTGGATCTGCCAGTGGATCCAAACCCGAGGGACAAGCCCAGGGGCTGGGATTGCTCCAGCAGGCATGGAATCATCTCCAGGGAGCAGAGGATCCAGAGGGATCTGTCTTGCCTTGCCAGAAGCAGCTGGATCTGCCAGTGGATCCAAACCTGAGGGACATGCCCAAGGGCTGGGATTGCTCCACCCCACAGCAGGGCAACATCTGGGATTGCTCCATCCCACAGCAGGGCAACATCTGGGGTGGCCAAACTGCCCCCCCAGTATTTGGGGTTGGGTGGCCTCAAAGTGGCCCTTGGGCTTCATCCCCTCCCACAAGACCAAGCACAAGTTCTCAGCCCCGAGCAGAGGGCAGGGAGAACCTGCAGGCTCTCCCAGTAGCACCTCATTTCCACACCCCTCTCCAATTGCTTCCAAAAATATTCAATATCCTGGATTTTGAGGTGGTTTTATGGGAAGGACAGATTCCCACACAGCCTGGACATGAAATATTCCCAGACAGTTCCCAGTTGGGGTGTCCCCCTGTTGTCTCACACTCCCTTCTCCTTGGCTACAACCACAACACCCAAGAGAATCCCAGAATGGGACGGGTTGGAAGGGACTTCAAGGGTCATCCCACCCCACCCCTGCCACGGGCAGGGACACCTCCCACCAGCCCAGGGGGCTCCAAGCCCCGTCCAACCTGGCCTGGGACACTCCCAGGGATCCAGGGGCAGCCACAGCTTCTCTGCCCAACCCACTCCAGTCTCTTCCAGGGCCCTTGAAGGGGTGACAGACACAGAAGCTGCAGCTCAACCCTCTCAGTCCCGTTCCTCCTGAGGCAATTCAATCCCTTCCCCCAAACCAGCACTTCCCAAGGGGCTTCAGTTGACACCCCACTTTCTTTCCTGACATGTTTTTCCTCTTTCCTGGCCCCCAAAATCCGTGTTCCCACCCACTCCTGCTGGCCCTGAGTTGACCTCCTGCTGCCCCTCCACCAAACCAACACTCAGCACCACAACCCTGGAGATGCCCCAGGGGTTTCCACACATGGCAAGTTACACATGGACACAGATATTTTCATGTTTCTCCTGTCATGGGATGATTTTTGAGTTGCTGCCCACCTGGGTGGGGGCTTTGGGGCAGTGCTTGCCCACCCTGAGCAGCCTGGGGTGCTGGAAGGTGTCCCAGCCCAGGGCGACCCCAAACCAGCCCATCCCTCTCCACAGGGATGCAGAGAGGAGAAGGAACTTTATTCCTCCCCCAGAACAGCTGAGCCTACAATATATTGGGATACCAACTGGAAATCAGGGTGCAAACTGGGGCTCCACTGGGTCTAAAAAGTGCAGCCCCCACAAAATGAAGGTGTCTGCAAAGGGATGGGAGCAAAACCCCCCCCAAGGGGCCACAAGCAGGGCCCTCTGAACATCTGGCCACTTCCCTCTGCATCTGTCCTGCTGCTCTTCAGGCCCCCCCAGCCAGCAGGGGCTCTGCTGTCCAAGGAGACAGAGCTCAGGTGCTCCACAGCCCTGTGATCCCTTGGAGAAGGTCCAGGCTGGTCCTAACCTCAAGGACAGGGACACAGGGGTGGCAGGGACGAGTTCTGTAGGGATGCTTGTCTTGGGGCAAACCCAAGTTTCCAGGCTCATCCCAAACTCAGGGACACAGGGGTGGCAGGATGGACTGTAGGGATGATTGTTTTAGGGTAAACCCAGGTTCACAGGCTCATCCTAAACTCATCCCTGGAATTCCAGAGCTCTGCTGCAAAGGACAGGGACATAGGGGTGGCAGGATGGACTGTAGGGATGCTTGTCTTGGGGCAAGAGGTCTACAGGCTCATCCTAAACTCAGGGACAGGGACACAGGGGTGGCAGGATGAACTGCAGGGATGCTGGTTTTGGGGTAAAATCAGGTTTACAGGTTCACCCCACACTCAGGGACACAGGGGTGGCAGGGATGAGTTGTGGGGATGTTTGTCTTGGGGTAAAACCAGGTCTACAGGCTCATCCTAAACTCATCCCTGGAATTCCAGAGCTCTGCTGCAAAGGACAGGGACACAGGGGTGGCAGGATGGACTGTAGGGATGCTTGTCTTGGGGTGAACCCAAGTTTCCAGGTTCATCCCAAACTCAGGGACACAGGGGTGGCAGGGAGGAGCATTTGGGATGTTTGTCAGGGGGCAGAACCAGGTTTCAGGCTGAGAAATGGCCCAAAGAGCACAGCACAAACCTCTGCTGTGGATCTGAGGTCAGGCAGGACACGGGTACGAGGGATGTAGGGCCATCCAAGGAAGTCCTGGGGCACAGCTCCTAAAGCAAAGCTGTCCCACCTGGCTGTCCTGCTCCTCCAGGACCCGGGACAGATCCCACCCCATCCCAGGGACCCTGCAGAGCCCCCCTGGCTGCACCCCCGAGGGGCAGAGCCCACCCCACGGGTCCCTGCACAGCTCCAAGGGCTTCCCAGAGGCAGGAACAGCCTCATCCCTGTCCTCACCCGGGGCATTGGCCTCGTCCCTCACAGCAGGTCCTCACTCCAACCCCTCCCAGAGGCCAGAGATGATGGGATGAGACCCTGCAGACACCTCCCATCTGTCAGGGGGATCATCACAAGACCATTCCTGTTGGAAAAGCGCTCCCAGAGGAGAATCCACCCATCCTCAAGCACTGCCAAGGCCACCCCGAGTGCCGCAGATCCACCACAGTGCTTTGAAACCCCTCAAAGACGGGGATCCACCACTCCCTGGGCAGCTGTGCCAGGGCTGGGCAGCCCTTTCCAGGCAGGAATTCCTCCTGCTGTCCCACCTGAGCCTGTTCCCTCTGCTCCTGTCCCTGTTCCTGGAGCACAGCCCCAAACTTCCTCCATTCCCAGCCAGAAACTGCCCCATGGAAACGACCTGGATCCCTGATGGAGTCCTGGAATGGTTCAGGTCGGGAAAGACTTCCCAACTCATCCAGTGCAGCCCTCCCCCAGCACTGCCCAGGCCCCCCCTGCCCCGTGTCCCCAAGTGCCACATCCACAGGGCTTGGACACCCCTCAGGGCTGGGGATGCACCTGGAATCCTGGGCAGCCCCTTCCCATGGAGAATCCTTTTCCTAATATCCAACCACAAGCTCCCCTGGGCCAGGAGGAATTCCCACCACGAGACCCTCCCCAGCAACACGAGCACAGAGATGGCTGGAAACTTTTGGTTTTGGTGGAGGATCAATAAATCAGCTGTTCCTTGTCAAAAGTCCTTTGGGATTCTCCCTGGGAGGGTGGGCAGGGACTGGCACAGGGTGGGCAGAGAAGCTGTGGCTGCCCCTGGATCCCTGGGAGTGTCCCAGGCCAGGTTGGACGGGGCTTGGAGCCCCCTGGGCTGGTGGGAGGTGTCCCTGCCCATGGCAGGGGGGGCACTGGGGGGGCTCTGAGGTCCCTCCAACCCAAACCTTTGTGGGATTCCATAAACCCAGCTTTACTAAACTCAGGAATAAGTGGAACTGCTGCACCAGCCAAACATGGAGAACCTTCTCCCAGAGCTCCCAGGAACCCATTTCCCAGCACAAGGACACAGAAATTGTTGGGAGTTTGGGTTTTAAAAAGCAGTCCTTGGCAGCAGGAGCTGAGCCACGAATGAGGGCACGGGGTGGGACACGGAGAATTTCGGGTTCCCTGCCCTTGGAAGACACAGCTGGGTGAGCAGGAGAGCCAGCAGGGAGGAACATCCCAGGGCTGAGGAACATCCCAGGGCTGAGGAACATCCCAGGGCTGAGGAACATCCCAGGGCTGAGGAACATCCCAGGGCTGAGGAACATCCCAGGGCTGAGGAACATCCCAGGGCTGAGGAACATCCCAGGGCTGAGGAACACCCAGAAATCACCTGGCCACAGCACCATCAAAATCCAAACACAAGGGCTGGAGCCAGGCTGGGACAGCTGGGAATGTCCCCCTGGAGAAGAGAAGGCTCCAGGGAGACCTCAGAGCCCCTTCCAGAGCCCAAAGGGGCTCCAGGAGAGCTGGAGAGGAGCTTGGGATGAGGGATGGAGGGACAGGACACAGGGAACGGCTTCCCACTGCCAGAGGGTTGAAACCTGCCCAGACTGACTCACCATCCACGGGTGAAAATAAAAGGTTTTTGTACAGGAAAGAACTGGTTAAACCCCTTTTTATTCTCAGAGATTTTGGGGAGGAGCTCCCTGTTGTGCCTGAGACACCCTCAGCGTCAGCACCTACAGACACTGCCCCTCTCAGACCAGTTTGACCCCAGTGCAGCCGCTCTGCCTTTCCACCCTCCCTTCCCAGCTCCACCTCATCCCCCACCCCAAAACCAACCCAAATCCATCCAAAGGCACACGATCCCAACCAGGTCAGACTTCCAAGAGCTGCTTTCCCACCCCTGCAGGGATGGGAAGCCTGGAGGGTGGGCTGGCAGGAACCAGGGACTGGAGTTCAAAGCTGAGGAGCAAAACGACCCCAAAACCCACCCCTGGAAGCCCCTCAAGGCTCGAGAACCCCCCGAAACCCGCCCAGAAACCCAAGGGAAGGAGAGGGGCTCCCTGACCCACCTTGAAATGGAAGCCCACCAGCAATCCCTAAAGGTCATTATCCCCTGAAAACATCCTTGTTCCAGCCCCCACAGGGCTCAGGACAGAGATAGCAGGGACTGATCCCACAAAACACACACCCCACAAAACAAGACCCCGGAGCTGGCAATTAAACGGATTTATCCTCCGGCTTGTCTGGGTTCCAGCATTCCACAACCCCCCTCAGATGCCTCCAGGGGGAAGAGCTGCCGTCCCTGGGCTGCTCTCCCTTTATCCCACCCCCATGCCCTGCCCAGGCTGGGCCCTCATTTATGCCATTCTTCCTCCAAAAATTTGCCCACATTTATGCCATTTTCCCCCCAAATCTGCCCCCATTTATTCCATTTCCCCCAAAAAATCTGTCCCCATTTATTCAATTTTTCCCCCCAAATCTGCCCCATTTGTGCCATTTCCCTCCCAAAATCTGCCCCCATTTATTCCATTCCCCCCCAAACCTGCCCAGACCGCCCCTCCATCCCCCACCTCGGGAAGAGGTTTTATTTTCCACGTCCTTCCCTTGCTGCCCCGCAGACATCCCAGGACAACTCGCAGGCAGCGCCATCCTTTGATTCCCACTTTGGCTGCTCAGAAACCTCATTTTCACCTCCCTACTTGCAAAGGCACCAAAGCCCCGCAGAGCTGCCGGGGGGGGGCCTTTGAATCCCCCCTTTTTCCTCTCTCCTTTTAAAAACAAACAAAAAAAACCACAGAATAAAAGTGGGAAAAGGTTCCACGGGACCCTCCAGAAACGTCCCCGAGGAAGAGCTCTCCCTGTCCTCCTCCCCAGCTCATGGAAGTCGCACTAAAATCAACTCCCGACAGCAAATCCACATTTCCCCCGCTTTTTAAAGCCAAATGAGCCTTTAATACTTCTCGCAGTAATTAATAACCCCGCTCCTTTTGTTGGGCTCTTCTCTCCCCCTCCAACTCCACACTAACCATGACAGCTTCCTAAGGACGTGCTAATTATCCTCATTTACATCACAAGGAATCCTTGGAAGCTCTTCCCGGAGCTGCGATCCCACCGCGACAGGTGATGCGCGAGGGAACGGCTCGGGAAAAACAGGGAAAAAATCCCACTTTGGAGCTGCCTGGTGAAGCTCTTCCTCTGCCTCCACCCTAAATGTTCCTTCACTGACTCCCATCACATCCCTCCGAAAATTGGGACGCCACCCTCTTCCCAGGGAGCTTCAATAACCCAGGAATCCTGTGCCCCGCTCGGGATATCCCAGCTCAGACACCTCCAAAGCACCTGCAGAAGGGGCAGGTCCGTGCCCAGCCCAAAGCTCGCGTTATCCCAGAGTTTGGCTCCAAGAACCCTCTCTTGTGCCACAGGGAGGTTTGAGGAACATCTTAATGAGAGGTGACCCAGCCTGGTTAATTAGGGAGGTAATGACACAACTCTGGAGTGGGGAAAATGAGTTTCCTGCCCTCGAGGAGCAGCTGGGAACTTGAAACCTTAATGGGGGGAAAGAAATCAGCCCTGGAGGGGAGAGGAGGGTTAATTCCACCTCGGGTTTGGCTCTAACCTGGAATCCTGGCATTGTTCACGCTGGAAAAGCCCTTGAGACCATCCAGTCCAACCATCCCCGGCACTGCCCAGGCCACCAGTGCCCATCCACAGGGCTCTGGAATCCCTCTGGGATGGGGATCCTCCACTCCCTGGGCAGCTGTGCCAGGGCTGGACGGTCCTTCCCAGGAGGAAACTTCAACATCCAACCTCATCCTGGCACAGCCTGAGGCCATTCCCTCCTGTCCTGTCCCTCATTCCCTGGGGGAAGAGACCAAACCCCACCTCACCACACCCCTCCAGGTAACTCATCTCCAATTAATGCCAACTGGAGACCCTTCCAACACAGCAGACACCCGAGAGCACCTCCCAGCAGGGTGGGAACTGGGATCCTTTGGGAATATTGCCCATGCCAGGCTGGGAGCAGCACCCAAGCTCCCTGCAGGCTCTGAGGAGCAGCAGCTCCAGGGGCTGCAGAGCTCAAACCTCCTGCACAGCTCATGGGGCGAAGGTCCTGAGCACCACAGGAGACGTTTGGGTTGGGAGACACCTTTGGGATCATCCCACGAAGCCTCCACGGGATCATGGAGCATCTTGAGTTGAAGGGACCCCCAAGAATCATCCAGCGTTGCCCTGGATCACCTGGGCTGGAGAACAAGTCCACCCTCGGAGCAGCCCACCCCCTTCACCTGCAGGGTTACCCCCCTGGCTGCCACCACCCAGAGGGGAAAGATCTCCAGAACAACCACATCCCAACATCCCCTGCTGTGTTCCCACCTTGGACACCCAATCCCAGGTCTGTCCATGGGTCCCAGAGTGCCCACCCTCCCGTTTTCCCAATCCACATCCAGGACTCCCTGGCCAGCCCACTGTGTCCCCTGAGAACCAGCAGGGAACACCACCCAGGACTGAAGGAATTCCAACCTCGGCTGGGAAGCCCAGAAGAGAAGGTTCCCACCGTCAAACACAGGACTCCCAATGTTTGCACAACACTCCCACAACTCCTCAGAATCCTTAAAAACCCCTCCAGGAGGCTCCAATGCCTTCTCCTGACTCATCGCCCCCCCAAAGGGCTCTCAGGGGGCTCCAAGCCCAGAGCAGGTGGTGGGGGAAACCCATTAGTGAAAGCCCGCTGGATCTCCCCACGTGGGAGTTCAGTTGCAGGGTGTTGGTTTTCCACTCCTCCAAGCCCCTGGAGTTTGAGTTTCCACCTGATTATCGAGTAGCTGTGGGCAAAGAACGTTCTCTTTTTGGAGGAGATGAATCACAGCAGGAAAACTGGGAGGGGGGGGGTTGGTGCCTGAGGGGAAGTTCAGCTTTCCCAAGAAGGAAAACCCACAGATTAATTAAACTGACTCCAACACGTTGGTGTCCACCCTGGAGCAACCTGGGCCAGGGGAAGGGCGGCCTGATGGGCTTTGAGGTCTCTTCCAGCCCAAACCATTCCACGGGAGAACTTCTGCCTCCCGTGGAGCTCTGGCAGCTGCTGAGCACCAAGCTCCTGGCCCTGGCCCAGCCAGGAGTGCTGCCGTCTCCTCCAGGGGTGGAATTCTGCCCCTGGAGAAGAGCAGGCACTGCCTGGGTGTGCCCAGCAGCCCAGGAAGGGTGTGAGACCAGCCCAGATCAAATGTCCCCAGCCCTGGCACCAGTTCAGATGGAATCCCACCAGCACAGACTAAATGCCCCCCAACCCTGGCACCAGCACAGAAGAAATGTGCCCCCAGCATAGAAGAAGTGCCGCCCCCCACCCCCCCCC
>VXAU01005416.1:75786-93255 GCA_013399695.1 Formicarius rufipectus | reverse complement strand
GACCCCCCCAAAAAGTCGTACAGAATTTTTTTTTCTTTTTTTTTTTTTTTTTTTTTTTTTTTTTTTTTTTTTGAACAGCAAGATTTAGTTCAAGTTTGTAGCATAGAATTATCTACTACTTGTCAAATTAGGGCAAGTGGGATTTTCTCTTTGTTTGGTTGAGGTTCCTTTTGGCTTTGTTTGCTTGTTTTTTATTTTCTCCAGAATGATCATTAAATAGCAAGGAACTGTTAACTTCTTAAAAGTGGCCTCCAAGTGTGGTACAGTGAACTTTCTTTTCTTTTCTACTTCATAAATAGTGTTTTAATTGTCAGAAAAATAGACCATGTGGTGACAAGTGTCCGTGCTCTGGTTATCTTAGACAAAAGGCCAACTTCAAAAAAAAAAAAAAAANCAAAAAAAAAAAAGAAAAGAAAAGAAAAAAAAGAAATGATTAGAAACTAGAATGTCTGCAGTAAAACCTCTTTTTTTTTTCCTGAGTTTGCCCTCATGAGTCACCTAGCTGCCAGAACTGCAAATAATTTATTGATTTTGTTGTATCTAAGGTTTTTCCTTTCTCCTCTTTCACCTATATCAGAAAGATCTATGACACAGCAATTGTTGTTTTGAATAACACTAAGAAGACACCTGAAAATATAATTGCATATCAGGTATGTTCATTACAGTATGAATAAATTAAATGAAGAGACAGCAATTGGAGGAAAATGTATTCAGTTGAAGAAAATAAGTACTATAAACAGTAAAAAACCCTCAAACCCTAGTAGCATCAAAGAGCAGCAAGGCTCTCAGTTCTATTTCAAGTGCCTAGTTTCTCAATGGAAGGAGCAAAACTCTATTTTTTTTAATTATTTTTTGATGCACAGTTACAGTTGCAAAGCATGTTTGAGCAATTTTAGATATTGCATCTTGTTACAGGTGTCATTTCTATAAAACGTATACATGCATTATGTTGTTTAAATAGTTTTCTATAAGTATGCCCACCTCCAAAGAGTATTAAAACTGCCTATAGTATTCCTTCTTTGTAGACTTGAGAATTAATATAATTTAATTTTTACTAATGCATGGCAGATTTTGTTCAAACTAACTCTTTAATTTGAAACAAACAAACAAACAAAACGGTATGCAGAGAAGACCCACAGAGAAGTGTTACATTTTAATTTTGAGTAATGTTCTTCCATTAGGCACCTTGTGTTGCCTTTCTTAAAAATAACAACCAATAAGCCACTTTTATACAAACGCATTGTCTCTGTCTTATGATTTCAAACACAGAAGAAATCTATCACTACATTACATTTTTTAGCAACTGCAGGCTATGGTCAGCACTTTAATTAAGTTCACAACTGTGTGTTATAATACAGAAATATAGAGAGTTATTATTTTAGTATCTCAAATGAAATGTCTACTCATTTCTGTGATAGTCTGAAACTAATATTCCATGACTCAAGCCACTAGAAAACCCCTGCTCTCAGGCTGTTTAAATGGTTTATTGGCATATCAGTGTTATTTTATTGACTTTAGTACAGTAGACTAGACACTTATAAATTGGCATCCCTCTTCTTTGTTTAATCAAATTTCCAATAGTATAATGTTCAACTATTTTAAAATAATACTTCAAGTAGTCAGGCATTTTGTTTTGCACAAAGCAAGCTGTAGTAAGGTGTTTTGTGTCATGACATTGAAGATATCCATCACTATTTTCTATGTATGTTTCCTTTAAATAAGAAAGTACTTCCTCTTTGGTAGTGGAAATTAATTTTCATATCCACTCTTGCAATCTGAGTATATACACTAAAAGATCATATTTTAAATTTTAAATACAAATAACTCCATTTTTCTGGTCTTCAGTTTAGGCATTTAGTTCTGGTTGTTTTGTTTTCTCTTGAATAGATATATATAGAGATATATAGATATATATTGTAGTTAAGAACTGTTATTCTTTCTATTATCATACCTTAATTACATTTTGTTTTGAGTCCAAAGGAGGTCTGTCTCCTTCTTTGGTTTCTAGTCCAACAACTTTCTTAATTTCCTCTAAACTTAGACATCAACCTATTATCTGCCTTCTTATCATGTAGCAGTCAGCACAGTCCCCATTTGTGGGGGGTCAAACAGGAACATTTATTGAAGTGACAAAATACAATATATAAGTTCAACGATTAAATATTCATTTCAGGGGCTGGTTTTATGCTAAACATGGGAGGAGATATTACAAATAAGAGAATACATTATGGTTGCTATGAAGGGTATTCAAGAATGTAAGGCTAGTTTATATCTAATGAACATGAGACAGAAGAAACAAAGGGATTGATAAGAAAAGCTTCTATCCAGCCTAGAGAATACACAGAAACCCACAAATCTTGGCAAATGCAGGCGGTTTGGAGAAGTAGATGTCTGCAGACTTGATTGAGTCTTATCAGCCAGGGAGGTTCCTTCAACATTCTCCCAATACATTTTCCCAGGGCCTCTTTGACTTTCTAGACAGGCTTCTTGAAACTAAGATATTTTCGAATCCCACATTATCAGTCATAAAGCCCAGGTTCTTATCATTTATAAAGTCCAGGCTGGCCTTCTGCAAGACAGTTGGCAGCTGAACAGTTTCCATTATGGTTTATTATGTTTGTGTCTCTGTGAATATTGTTTATTGTCTTGCATTTCACTTACTATCCCATTGGAAATAAAATTTCCTTGATCTGGCAATATTACTCAAGCAGATGGTCTCACAGTCCACACAAACATTTTCTGTTTTCTCAGGTGGAGACTATTCCCATATTTTTGCATGATCATCTGATGCTGTGTTTGAACTACAATAATTTTTATTTACAGTTTAAATTATACCAAAACTAATTAGCCTGATGTATTTCACCCACCTACAGAGTATGGTGGCACATTTTTGTCTTATTAATACAGAATGAGGTTATTTTTCAAACCTATAGCAGCAATAAGATGTTTCTGAATATTCAACAGTTTAAAATATATCATAGGTTTAATGTTTATCTATTTTCAGGAATACATTTATGACAGAGTGAGTTTGAAACATGAAAAGTCTTGATAACACTAGAGAGAAACTAATTTCTCATAGGGAACAATTTTACAAAATGTATTTTTTTCAAATATAATTTTAACTTCTTAAAAGAAAGAATGATGCATTATCCACCATAAAGCCATTTTAGTGAATATTGCATCTATTATGGCAACCATAATAGCTACACAGAATGTATATAATGTAGCCAGGTCTGTAGAATTTATGAGTATTTATTTATATTACTATGAAATTTTGGAGCCAGAGAACTAACCCTAACTACACTTGGGTAGATAACAGAAATTGTTCACTATTTATGCATGTCAATCTTTTTTATTTCAATAACAGAAGTATTTTAAAGGTCGTTGTTTTGCTGTGTGTATGTCTTCCATCAGCATATAATCTCTAAAAATCAATTAAAAATCCACAAGTGAAAAGTTTTATATTAATTTCATGACGGGACAATTTAGATCACTGCCCTGTATTATCTTCATGTCCTTCCTATAAATAAATTGAATCTTTTCAAGAGTACAAAATATTTTAAAAAGGAAAGGACCTAAACAAGAGGAACTTGTCAAAGACCCTGGTCCATACAGATTTGCTAGCACATGGAAAGAAATTGTTATTCCAGGTATAATAGTGATCTGGTGAGACCCTATGGGACTGTAGTTTTGCAACACAGTTTCTCCCTCCACAATTCTAAAACAAAGACAATACCTTGGCTTTTACTGAAGCCATATTGTCAGTTATAAAAGAACAGCAATAGCTGTATTTGCTTTGGTGCAGCTGGATAAACATCAGCTGCATAATATTTAAAATATATATTGAGAAATAAAGAGGTCATTTCTTTTCAGCAATGCTAGATTGAACCCATGATTTATCATCTAAACTTTAATCTCTTTTTTCTTTTCCATGAGTACTTAGGAGGTCTCTAATCACAGCATCCTGGAAAGATTTATGGCTGTGCTGTTTCAAAGCTTGCGATTATCTTTTGGCAAAGATAGTGTTGTGTTTATGCATACTATATTCTGCTTGTTCATACATACAAAATAATATTTCAGTGTCGAATGGAACATTTTCTTTTAAGTTTGAAGTCAACACACTTAGTCCTTCATTATACTGTATGGAATACATTTGATTTCTGGCAGAGAAAATAACATGTTGCCATAAATATTTCAGGCAAAGTCAATATGAAAATAGCACTGATTTAACATTTTGAAATTCAGTAGGAACTGTAGACTTCATATTCAAGACTCCCACTGATTTTGAAATGGCTGAAGACGCATGGCATGAATGTAGAAACTTATGATCTCTTTTTTCTTTATTTGTGAAGCAGCATATTCTATATGTAAAGGAAGAAAGAGGTAACAAACAAGTAAATTTTAGTGCCGTGACTTCTCTGTGCTGTAGAATGTAGCAACATGGAGTATTCCTATGCATGACAGTCACTAATATTTTTTTCATTATGGTACAAGATAATTGTGTAGACAATGGTCTTTTCACTTTTACAAGTCATGAGGTTGAAAAACAAATTTCCTGAATATCAAAAGCCACTTTTTTAACAGGGGTAAGAGAAATGCTATTTGGAGTTATGAGAAGATTCCAAGAAAATGAGATACAAATTGATTTCATTACCAATAATATATTTAAAAAAAAAATCATCTGAAGCTCTGTAAGAATCACTGGCTAGCATATCCAAATATGGAATTATTGCTACTATAGATTCACTGATAAATCATAACAGTATAATGCAGTTATAACATCATAACTGCTATAATATCATTCAGTTGTCATTAGCCTCATGAAATATGCACAATTGCCTTCTTTTTGTTTATTCCTTGTAGAGCACAGAAGAAACCACACTGAAGTTGCATTGCCCAGAGAAGCAGTGAATGCCCATCCCTGTAAGTGTTCAAGGTTAGGTTGGATGGGGCTTTGAGCAGCCAGGCTTAGTGGAAGTTGTCCCTACCCATGACATTGGGTTGGAACCAGGTGATGTTTAAGGTCTCTTCCAACCCCAGCCATTCTATGATTCTATGATTCTGTGATTGATACTTGTTTTTTAAAGGTGTTCATATCAGCTTTCCTCTTGTCATAAGTAGCACTGTTGCACAGTTAAAAGTTGCAGTTAAAAAGCCCAACTCCCATAGTTTCTGAAAAAAAAAAATGTAGAAAGGAAATGAGATGGAGAAACAAAATCAAAATCCAGAGCCCTGAGCTAGACAATTTATAAAACACCGAGGGAAAACCAGCTATTTCAGAAAAAAAAATATCCTGCAGAGTCAACATGGTGAGAAACAACTACAGAATGTGTTTTACTAGCAGGGTCCAGCTGGTGGCTTGAGCTGCAGCCCGAAAATCTTTCTGCCAGGATCACTCCACTCTGCCTTCCTGCAGTAGAACAACGGAGACCGTACTCGTTTCCCTGCAGCTAAATGCCCTATCCTCCCCACCTGTTTGGCTATGTGCTTAGAATCCTACCAACTCCTTTTGCATCCATATGCAAGGAGAAGCTGAGGTCCCATTCCACAAGGCGGTTGCAAGCTAACCTTCTTGGCTAATGAGACTGTGAAAATCCTACCCCTTTCTTTCAAGGCACCTCTGAGCTGTAAGAACTCTGCACTTCACTCAGCACTTACAACACTCAGGTCTCCTGTGAAGAGCTCAGCCCAAGTCCTCCCTGACAAAAGCAGATGTCAAGTGTTTCCATCAAATCAAGGCCAAGTGATTTTAGCCAACAGTTCAGCAGTGACGAGATTTAGATACGCAGTGGTATATCTGCATCCAAATCCTTTCTGTTACTGACAAGAATTAAATTCACATTTTTGACTCAGTAAGGTCAGTCTGGAAACATTAAGCTATATTATATTTTTAAAAAGAGATAAAGCAGTTGTTCATCTTTGCTTGGAATATTAGAAGATTAACTGGAATCACAGGAAGAAAGAACAAGCATAAGGATAATCAATTCTCTGACCCGGTGCTAAAAGCATTTTACTGATAGGAGGATGAACTATGTTCTATTCTCCATTCTTAAGAGTAACCTGACCTTTTTGTAACCTCTGCTTCTATTTTTATTTAATAAAAAATGCATTAAATTTTTATACAAAGAAACATAACATCTACACACTAAAACACAACTCTGAAATCTATTTTATTTTCTTACCAGGCATGTTGAGTGAGCTTTAGGTGGCCCAAAGTCACAAAAAGAATATAATTTTAACAAGGAAATTTCTGGCTTATATTATGATTATAGAGAAGTATTAAAGATTCTTGTATTACTCAGAATCTACATTCACAGGAATAATCTTTTTTTATTTTAAATCATGAGTTAATTTTGTGTCTCCTCTGTAGTATGTCTCTGCTGCATATCCTTGATCTCATTATTGGACAAAGCATCTATAGATGGACCTTTTGAGATCACATATCTATTGCACTTAGTCTCATCATGATCAAAATGAAAACACATACAATGCTCCTAAATAACAACTGAGTATTCCCTCACTCTTAAGTCAATTGTTTCCTGGAAACCAATCAAAACCTGCTCCCAAACAAGGACTTCCAAACTTTTGTGGAAAGAATGACACAAGAGTAGATATTTCCATACTTTATCTGATGCAGAAGTTCTGAGACCTATGTTAAATTTCCTACTCTACTGTTATTATTTTTGATCTTTTCTCCTCAGCTTCATCCCTTTTTCCTCCAAAAGATTTACAGGTTTAATACAATTAGCATATAGAGACCTAAAGAAATCTGTAAACTTGCTCTAAACACAAATAACTTTAGAATGTTTTGAGCCTAGGAAGAACATAGGAATGGAAATAATTTAATTAACAAATCTCTTATTAGAGCTAGCAGAATAGACCACCTTTAATAAGAATCCATCAACTATAATTGTTTTCCAGCCTCAGTAACAGCTTTGTCAGACATAATAAAACAAGGTTGTTTACCTATTGTAATTATATGGTGGAATAAAGGTTTTTTTCAGTGATGAGACTGCACACTTCTAAACAGCCCTATAAACAGAATTAAGGAAAACAAAATAGAGAATGTGTGGGTTTTCTTACTGAAGTAATTGCAATAAAATGTTGACTTTAGCTAATGAGTAATAACGAATGTCAAAACCTGAGAAAGAAGAAAAAAGGAAAGAAAAAAACCAAATCAGAACAGTGATGTCAGCTGATAACAACAGAATTTGGCCACAGAAACAAAATTTTTCTCATATATTTTCCTCAAACTATGTATGAGTTGTATAAATAAATATATAAATAAACAGAGAACCTCTAGGCCTCATTACATCTCCTGGAGTCTCTCAATTGCAAGGACACATATTCACTAGTCAACCTTTAAAAAAGCAGACATGCTTTTTCTGTGTTCTTAATTGGAGCCACTAGCACTTTAAAGACCTGTAAGGTGATGGCAGCAGCAGAAGTCCTTTGGAATAATTCTCCCAGCAGTTGATTTCTTGTGCTTTGTCTGAGTAAGTTAGACAAAAAAAATGAAGTAATCTCATGAAGCCAATTTTCTCAGTCTGGTAGTTTTTCCAGCAACCACTGGATAGTGACTTATCTGGAATCCCAAATCTGTCTGTTCCTTTAAATTTCAGCAATGAAATAATATTCTGCAAACATTTTTTTTTCCTTTAGTAACTCCAGCAATATTTCTTTAATCAGTGCTTCTGCCCCCCTCCCCATCCATTTTTAATTTAATTAATATGGAGCAATTTGCTGCTTCTGGACCTTGCAGGTGAATCGAGCAGAAAAATATACCTATCCCTTTCCATCTGTATCACTTACCTGGAATCACGTTCTTGTAACTTAGCTAATTAGCATTACCTCCTCATTCTTCTGAGTTCAAGACACATAAGCCCTTGATGCATTTCCAGCCTCCTTAGAAAGGAATTTGGAGCTAGAGGGCAAATGGAAGGACTGTTAACCTCCCACCCTTATGTTCTATATAATATAGAAAAGCATATAGCTTTGAGTTTTTGCAGTGATAGACTAATAATATAAATATCTATCCTTAAGTAGCAACATACACATCACCTTTAATGAAAATCAAAATATTGTTTACTATTTTTAAATCATACTTCAAATCCTTCTAAATCCTGGTCCTTCCTTTGCTCCTTCTATCATTTCTACAAAGCAGCAATTTGTTTTAAATTAAATTTGTACAAAGTAAATCCAATATATACCATTTTTGATTGCTTTTTTGATATTTGTGATACCTGCTCTGTAATTGCTAAGATTCTATGTCTGACCTGAGTGACTGCTTTCCTTCATGTCTGAATGTCAGCTAAGCTCTGAAAGTTAACCACACAATGCTATAATCAGGGAACTGGGCAAATCACTAGTTTTCTGTTATAGTGACTATTAAAACACATTTTCATTTCTTTTGTGGACAAGTATGCCTGGTGACACATAACCAGAAGATGCATGAGTCTAGTAAATGGTCCAAAACTGTCTCTTCCCCTAAGAACAGAAATAAAATAGGCTGTTCTGCCAATAATGTTTTGGAGTATAGACAGGCAACATTAAGCAGTTAGCAAGAAAACAAGAGCTGGTGTAACCCCAAGCACTTAAAGGTAATGAAGGCTTAAAATCTCCTAGGAAAGACAGTCAATATCTAGACGTTTTACCACAGTAATTAATTTTCCCAGGAAGAAACTATGTCCAAGCTCTCAAGCCTCCTCCACAGAAAAAATGATGCATTATTCTTTGCAAAGCTGATTGAAAAATGTCACATAGCTGCAGTAACAGGATTAGCAACATCAAAAACAAAGGAGGGTGAGTGGGTGAAGTGCCTTATATTTACCAAAAACTCCCGTGGAGTTCTTTACAGAGACTGGAAAGACTTCTGCTGAGAAACAGTGTTGTGGACTCTCCTATTACTTTATAGTCAAAGCTAGCTAGCTATGGTTTAAAACCAGCAGAACTGATAGACTTTGCTGTGTAACTGGTTTTCTGCTGCCTAGCATCTTATCATTTACCACATCGCTCTAGCAGTAATCCCCCATGGAATTCATTATGCTAGCAAATAGAAGAAGAAATGCCATATGAAGGATTGCAGCACACAAAAGGAGGCATTTGATCTGCTGTACCGATTTGTTTTTGAAGAAAACACAGACTGGCTTTTGTTCTAATGCAAAATATGATGTAAAGTGCTGGAAAAGTTAAAAACTTTTTGTTTCAGTGGACTGTTGATCTACTTCCTTTATAAGACATATGCATACCTCATCACGCTGAAGAAGAAATAAGCCCCTGCAATAACCCCCTGCTGATGACATCCTTTTGGTCTCTCTCTAATCCTGCTGCTCAAAAATATAATGAAATACACTGTGATTCCAGAGCAATCACAGAAGACACATATTTGAAATTAAAAATAATCTTGGGGATTTTACACACCTTTGGAATAGTTTTCTAGCTAAATCTGTGGAAAACATCACTATGGCAGTGTGAAAGCAGAATTTTTACGAGGACTGTAGGGCAGACTTGTAATAATGTTCAGGTACCTAAAAGGCAGATGGGTGATACATGGAGTTTCCAAAACTTTTCTGATTTTCACTAAAATAAAGGAAAATTCTCTTTGCAGATTCCTCTGAAAATCTGTCTTGTGCCTGACTCCAACTGCTGTTAAGTACTTTTGAAAATCCTATTAGATACCAGTTTGAAACTTTAGGCACTTAAATTATTTTAAATTCTTGTTCTACGCCTCCAGCAAACTGCAAGGGAAAGGAAGTGGAAAACAAGAAAAAGGAGACACCAGGAACCCAAGAGCATTTCCAAAGGCTCCTTGACATTCACTGTATACAGTGTGACCATGTCAGATGTTGAAATGGGGATAAGCATTGACACCATTCAGTTTTGGCCATCCAAATTGTCCAGTTGCTAAGTCAGTTGCTGTAGGTTACCTTTATCATCAGCAGGTTGGAGTAGGATCCTGCAGAGGATGGTTCAGAGGATCCTGAGGTGCTCTGAACTGCTTTGCAGTATTTTCTTTTCAGTACAGGGATCCTGCCTGACTACTTCATTTAGATAAAGCAGGTGCCGAAAGTTGCACAAAGTCATTAGACCCTATAATATTTATTTTTAATTATTATGTTACACTACAGGACTACTATTGCAATAATAGAGGCCATTGGAGAATTTCAAGTTGTGGGCAAAATAATGCAGCATAACATGGCAATTTTTGATATTTAATTATTAAGGAACACCAGCATTTTACTATCCATTAATGTTATTGAAAGCATATTTTGACTTCCTCTCAAAGCAGGAAAGCTCATTTTCAATTCCATCAACACACACTTTGTATTCTTTGTCCACATTTAGTTTATTCTAGATTTAATATAGGTTAATATATGTAAAAATTCAGAGTTGACCATAGGGATACAGCGTTATAAACAGAATACATAGAACCCTGTCTTTCCATGGATGCAACTATTTTATTTCCACTTAATCCCAGCTCTTTCATTATAAATTAAAATGTGGACAAAACTTGAAAATCAAAAAGCATAATGAACTGCAAAGCTAATCTTACTTCTGCAGCTTTTGACATGGAGTCCTGTACATCTCTAGAACCTCATTACAGACAGAAAATGTAAACAGCCTACAAGCAACCCTATGTTTGCTTCTACTGAATTCCAGCATATTTTTTACAGTTAGGGTCTTGAAAATAGAGCAATTTCAACATACCTAGAGAACTGACTGAAAATTGAAGAAGCATAAGTTAATAATGTACTGTAATGTAATAAAGTTAGAATTTTTTTGTTTTCCCTGAGTAAATAAAATATGTTGCTGAATGATAGGAAATGAGGCTTTTACTCAAATGCCACTAATACCTACAAGGGTCCAGCCGGCTTCCCAGAGCCATCAGTAAGACTATTTGAGTATTTCCCATACACTAACAAAATTCCACAAGGAGATAATTAAGGGTGCTGTCTCATAATACTCCATTCAGTTTACTAGAGCATAGAAAATGTAAGAAAAAATATATTCTGCTCCATCTCCTGCATTTGAGGAAGAACAGACTTGAACTTAGATCCTTCACTTCAGGTGAATGACTTAACTCTCTTTCCTTTTACAAAATTTCAAATTAGGTACATGTGAGATGTCACATAAGGAGCAGTGAACTATCCTGGCGATCAGAACACAAAAGAAAAAAAACTGAGTTGCAGTATTTATACATGAAAGTTATTTACATAAAGCAGAAAAGCAATGCATTCATAGGTTCAACAGAGATGTTGAAACCATCTACCCAGTCCCTCCACAGAAAAAGAAGAGCAATACCAGGTGAGATGTCTTTTTGATTTGGGTGAGGAAGGCAAGGTAAGGTAAAGTGGGTTTAAGCACTGATTAAAACTTTAAAATTTTTAATTCTAAGTAGAGCAATGTACTGCTTTGTGGAATGCTAGATAAGATGCTACTGCTTCAATCCAAGTAACATCAGGACAAACAAAACTCTGTGCTTGATGGGGGATTTTTCAGTGTATTAGCCATTCACTAAGGAAAACCATGTAAGTCAACTCTGCTCTGGCTACTCAGTATTCCAAATTTGCTGTTTTCTAATACTGGTTAGCTACTATTTGTCTTGGGAAAACTTTCAATGAGTTATACAACTGTGAATTATGTAAACACAAATGCAGTAACTAAGCTTTCTTGCTAATGATGATTATTTCTTAGTAATTGCATGTATCATTCCTGTAATTATAATGTTATTTATTATGTTAATTTACTACAGTGTTCCCATTAATTATTTCTAAATGTGATTGGACTGCTTGCTATTTCTGACGCTTGCAGTTAGGAATGACGTGGCCCACATTTTAATTAATGTTGCCCTTGTTTGTTATGTGCCATACTGTGTACTGCTTATTTTGCATGTTTTTCTGGGTTTTTCTTTCTTTCCTGCCTATCCTGGTATAGTAGCTTATTCTAAAGATACAGTATAGAACAAAGGCATTTGTCAAGTTTTTCTAGAAACACAAGCTAGCAAACAAAACCCTGTATATATTTCCCAATGTTCAGCTCTATATTTCTACTATTAGGTGGAGCCTTAAGAAAAATTGTATATATATATATATATTTATCTCTCAGAAACCAGTTATAAATTGTACAGTAGCACCAGCAGAAAATGACATGTTATTTCTTAAATTTAAGATCTTTTTCTCAAGTTTGGAAAGGGTGAATTAACCTCTTGGGAAAGGTACTGGAGGAGTTACTGAGTTCCTTATTGAAAGGGTAGAGAGAGTGTGCACCTCTTGGTTGATTCTCAGATAACTGGGAAAAGAAGTAAAAAGGAGATACTGCCTAAAGGTATTGCATTTTCCCATGACTGATCCTGATTATTCTTCAGGAAATTATCTGGGTAAGAAATGCTTTTAAAAAATCAAGCAAGAAATCAGCAAGGCAGGACAAGCAAGGATAAGTACAATAGGTGAATGACAGCTAAAAGTAATCTGAACAAGCACAAACGGAAGTTTTAACTTAAAGTATATTACTACGCACAAAATATCTCTGGCCTCAAAAGCCCCAGAAGACCATCTCTGTGGCAGGACAACCTATTTAAACAGAAAGGTCAGACTGTCAAAGAAACTATAGTGCCTCACAGAGCTGTAGGGCAGATGATGAACCGGGAGATAATTTAATGAACTCCTTCAACCTCCTATCTTTCGACATTTCACACTTGGAGGTATTTTGGCTCCACAGTTAGCAGTGCAACAGATATGAGCTCACTGAGTACCAGGCATGAGTAATTATCCTGAGGAGAAGTAAAGGGTCAAAGCAAGATTTAGCCCCACTGTGCCATTCAGACAACTCTAGTTTCACAGATAGTTGTCTTCCATAATCTGCTCACCTTTTCAGAGTTGTCTGGTTCTTCCTTTGAAAACAATGACCTTTGATGCTGGAAAATGTCTTTGCTGCTGATACACAGAGAGGAGCAGAGCCCTTGGGGTAGAGCCCTCAGCTTTTTCTCCCATCCCATAGTTTTCCTGGTCAGAGACTATATCTAGTCACTTAAGGACTACATGGGATGATGAGTATTGCAACTGGAATTTCCAGATGGAGCTCAGAAGCAACCATGTTTTTAGCTGACTGTATTGTCCGTTTCCTCATAAGAAATGTGCAATAAAATAAAATGAAAAAACCAAACATGTAAGTAATTATTTTTTGGTACAGAAGTGGAGGTCAGTGACTAAAATTACTTTTTTTTTATAAGTCTCTTCTTTGATACTCCTTTTCAGATTAGTCCTTTTTCATCAAAATTAAAAACTATGAAAATTCAACTAAAAAGTGAATTTTTATGTGCTACCACACTTCCTCATTTAATGACCACAAATATACTTGAAAAAATTAAATGTATGTGTGATTATAATCAATTTTGACCAATTACAATTATGAAATTAACAGTGACTTACATATACTATCTCACATGAACAAATTATCTGCTACAGTGCAATGGTTAGCTACTGTGTCAAATAAAAAGTATATTTTGGAACACAAATTCTGAATAGTTTCAGCAATCTCACATAATGTAACAATCTCAGATCCCTGCATGATTTAAAATATTCAAAACTTTTACTGAAGCAATTGCAAAATTTGCAAACAATTGTAAACAATGTCTGTGCTTTGAAATTGACTCTGCATATCCTCTTCTATTTATTACCTGTTTGGAGATTTTAGCATTTTTTTTTAGAAATTTTTAATTTTCAAATTAAAACTATCAATAGCGCTATCCTTCAAAATGTGACCTGAGGGGGAAGCTGGGGGTGAAAGAAGAATCGTGGGATCAATGATGTTCTAAGTCTTCTGACAAGACCAAATTCATTCATGCTACAAACATTTTGGTACCATATGTAATGGATAAAAGCTGATACAGGACAATGAAGAAGCATAAGAAGCTGAGGCTTTATGTATCCTTCTCCTAAATTATGTACAATTCACAAAATTCATTAAGGAAATTTAAAAATATTTAGGTTTTATTCAGTAAAACAGGTAAGTAAAATTAATAAAGGTCATTGTTTCTGTTGGGTTGGGACCCTGATCGAAGCTGTCTAGCATATTTCCATGCAGTCACTCTTAGAGCAATGTGCACCATACAAAAAAAGTACAAGGGCATGTAAAAAAAATCAACTGTAATTAGGAACTGTAGTATTGTCAATGTCAGAGCCACCAAACAACAACTTAAATGTTACATGCTTCAAAGCCACTCTGGCCCTGAAGTACAATAAGATGACCTGCCTTCTGGAAGTGCCCATGAGGACAGCTGGAGTTTCACCTCATGAAACTGATAGTTTGCTTTTTGAAGACTGACCAGACTGCAACTCATCTCTCTTTCTTTCTCTGTCTTCTGACAGAGCTGCCCATGAAACAGGTATCAAGAAGTTTACAGCTGAGCATTTTAAAATTAACCAAAGTGCAAGAATAGTATGCTGCACCAATCTGATCTCAGAAACTCCACTTCTACTAGTCCCTAAACACGTGGGCTAAATTCCTGTTCACTTTACTGTGACAATTCTGAAGCTACTTCAGAGGGCAAACAGGTAAGGATAGCAAATCTATTATCCACCTCAGGGCAGGCTACTCCCACCTGTTGAAAAAAAAAAAAAAGAAGTCTGTAGCTATCTGTTTGTATTCTTTTCATATGGCATGTCGGCTGTAATAAACCTCTGCAGGGAAACAGGATATTCAATCTGCAGATTCAATTTTCCCACTTGCAGTGAATTTAGGCTATCTTTAACTAACACAGAGAGCTGACTATCAGCTCAAAAGGTGTTTATAGGCCCTGTTGACCACTCTGAGTGAATGTTTTGTGCAAGGCAGTGATTCTGCAGTCATAGGTTCCCCTAAACACATTAACTTTTGCTCAGTCCAGCATCTCCATGCTGCTTATCAGTTTTTCCAAGATTCTCCTCGTAGACATGTATTCTCAATGAGTTTTTGCATCACATCATAATCCCATCTAATCAGTAGGAAATATTATTCAGAGTATGTTTTGTAGGATCTGAAACAACCAGGCTACTGGGCAGCCAGGTATAGAAGAGAGAAAAACTGACCTTGTATCAAAAGCTCTGTTAACTCATTTAACTCAAATGATGATATAAACGACCTTAGGGCAAGTGAAGGCTGCAGGAAATAACACAAAATAGACAAAAATATTGGCTGTCCCAGGTGAATGTGATAAAGTCTTTGAACCATGGAAGAATTAGTTTTTCATGGTATCTTGGGTGACTGAGGGGAGCATAGGAGTAGAGAGAAAGGTGCAGAAGAAATATGATTCTGACAGGTGAATCACAAATTACAGAGGCATTTAGAGTGGAAAAGACCCCTGAGGTCATCCAGTCTAACCTATGACCTAACACCACCATGTCAACTAGAGCATGGTACTAAATGTCACATCCAGTCTCTCCTTGAATACTTTCAGGGATGGTGACTCCACCACTTCCCTGGACCTGTCCCAGTGTCTAATCATCCTCTCTGAGAAGAAATTTTTCTTAATGCCAACCTAAATTTCCCCTGGCACAGCTTAAGACTTGCTTGTCCTATGGTTAGTTGCCTGGGAGAAGAGGCCAACGCCCTGGGTACATCCTCCTTTCAGGTACTTATAGGGGGTGATAACATCACCTGTAAGCCTCCTTTTCTGTAGGTTAAACACCCCCAGATCCCTCAGACACTCCTCATTGCACATGCTCCAAACCCTTCACCAGCTCTGGACTTGAACCCAGTAACATGTCAGTTATACCATAAGTGACTGATAGTACAGTCTGTTTTTCTACACACTCCATACATTGAAGTGCCAAGGGAAGCTATAGTTGCCACCATAGGGCTCCCTTTACACCAGTGGTCTGTAGGAACTGACTAGTGAGCTGGCACACCCTTTCCCTCAGCTGGCTGCTCTGAGCCATGAGCACTCTCAGTGATGCTCAGAAAGGGGGTGACTTCTGACAAGGCTTCCAACTTTTGTACATCTAGTACTGGCCCTCTGACTTCAGCTCTCTTGCCTTGTTGTTTGATTAGGATAGATTTTAGGAAAAGATTTTTGCCAGCATGCCTTTTTTGCAGAAGATGAGATTAAATGTTACAATGAGAGAATGTGCAGCAGCAAGTCAACCCCCACAGTGTGAGATACATTAGAATATGGTTTATGAGATTTTCTTCTATCTTTGTGCTAATTAACTCTTAGAGTTAATTAACAGGCTGAACTGTATAGTGTATAAGATTAGTTTAATTTAAGTGACTAATTGGCCACAGAAATCTTATAAAACTATAGATGCTAAAAATTAAAATGCTTCTTTAAAGTCATACTTACTGTGGTGTATATAAAACAGAGGAAAATTACAGACAACACTCTAGTTCAGCTATTGTAGCAAAAACATTGGTAGCTAATGAAGAATGTATTTGTTATCTCAGATGAATATGTTTGGCAATTTCCCCTCAACAAGCATGAGAATCGGATTATACACTTACTACATAGACATACAGAGAATATTCTCAGACAGGTTTTCAGGAAAAGCAGACAGAGATTTTAATTTACTTGTAAAANATGTCTCCTTCTTCACCTCCGACAGTATACTTCATTTGGAGCATGGAGTTTGGGCATGCAGTAAGCATCAGTATATAACTATACCTGATCACTTAACAGTAGGTTTCTCCTTCAGGCTCTCTCTCTGGGCTCTGAAGCATCAGCATCCTTGTTTCTACAGGAGGAATGGAAACTTGTTCCCCGTTATGTTACCTGATTAGTGGTATCTAAACCACTTGAAAACTGGCATGTGTACTGACATTTAAGCAGCTGTATAAATCCCACCACTTTCATTCACTAAAAGCTATAATTGCCCCAGGATTGTGCACAGTGATGATGATGATAGAATAGGTCCTGACTAGGCTCCTGAAGCAGAGAATGCATTTGCCCTGATCACACCCTGTGCCAGTTCTTTCCCTCTGGCTGGGTCTAAGCAACCCATTGATCTACATGCAAAAGCCATAAATTGTCATGCACAGGCATTTGGCACCACGAGAGAGGAAGAGGCACTTCTGTCAGCTGTGTGGCATGGTGCTGTGACAGCAAGCACCTGGAACTGGCTGGGATCAAGGAGCAGAGGTTAGATAAGGAGTTAGGAGAGGTTGGTCTGCATATGGATGTAGTGCCTCATTTACCACTCTGGATTCCTTAATGGGATGAACTCTGACATATTTTATACATCCTAGGAAAGAAATTGTAGCCAGGTGACACAGAGCATTGGTCAGTATTTGCATCAATTGGCAAGATGAAATCTCTGGAGGGTAGAAAAGATTGCATCATTTTTCAAAACAAAGGGATGTGCTCTGTAAAGGGAAAATGGTATGCAGGGATCGTCAGGCAGAGCAAAAGGAAAGCACAGGATACAAGCAAGTAAAAACATCACTAGGACATTATATTAAAAAATCACAAAACAAAACAAACAAACACCACCAAAAAAA
>VXAU01005416.1:35360-61942 GCA_013399695.1 Formicarius rufipectus | reverse complement strand
AGTTCATTTCTTGTAGAGATTCATATGTACCCAAACTTGCTCCCATTTATTTTAATTTCAGGTAATCGATGGCTCATTAGTGGATTCATTTTCAATCCCTTCAAATCACTCCTACTAGAAAGTCCTACAATTCAAACTGCAGAGTTCTACAGTAGAGCAAATGTCAGCTTTCACCTCTTCTTCAGTGCAGGCAATGGGCACCTTTTGTTCCAACCCATTTCCTCCCACCCCTCTCCCTGTGTCTGTTATTCAGGATTGATAACTGAAGAGTAACTGAAGCCTGAGCCTGAGTCTGGATACAGGCTTCTGAAGTGGAGAATGAAGGACAAAGAGCAGGTGGGAAACATAGGAAGACTCACCTTCAAGGCCCTGGTAAATCCATCTGTGCACAGAAGTGCAGGTACACACAACAGGAGCATCCAAAACATGTGCCTTTGGGATCTGGTTGCTGCTGGTTTAGCTTCACTTTGTGGTCAATGAAGAGCTTTGCTCCAGTTCAGGGCCATTTAAATACAAGTTATAGGCTGATCTGAACTGCAGTTTAGTGGATTTTAATTCTCAGTCTGATCCTTTGAGTGCAAAACTGTAACGCCTACCTTGCTTTGTGCATTTGCCTCAAAGTAACACAGCTCTGTGGCATTGCTACAGGTACAAGGCACTGTGCCCAAGTCATAACCTCCATCACAGCTCTCAGCTATTCATTCTCTTCCTATTTCTCAGAAAATATCAGTTCAGGAACTGGATGTGGCAGACAACCTATTGCAACAGCCAGGTTTATTTTTTCAGGCAGTCTTAATTTAGTGACATGGAAATTATACCTTTCCTATTAAATTTGTAGTCTCCTGGACATATCAAGGAGCACTAAATACCCTTTACTCTCAGGATATGCCAGTATCTTACAGAAAACCTTGGATTGACTTCACAGTGAGAAGAATCTAGTGCTTATGGTTGTTCATATGTGATATCTGTAGAAAACTTCCCAGAAAATCACAAAAAAACTACCATCAGCCGTACATGGTACATGTAGAGACACTGGCAAGTAAAGTCATATTTGCTTCTACACTAAACTATGGACATTAGTTTATCAGATTTAAATATGATACTGAGACATATGGTAACATGAAGTGACATATATATAGAATCAAAGGTTTCAATTTTTCTTAGCTTCTAGTAATAACAGGAAACTTAAAAAAAAATTCATCAAAAACGAACAAAAAAAAAAATAAAACAAACAAACAAACAATCAAAAAATGTCCATCAAACTCCAAGCAGATGCCATGAAGAACTTTCTCATGATAGGAATTGAAGTGCATGGAGCAGCCTAGTGGGCATTATTATTAAGGCAAAATCACTGAAGCCATTCAAAAAACAATTACATTGAATGGCTCCCTGGGGGACATTGGAGCTCTGAATAGAAATAAGTTCCTGAAGGTTGAAATGCCTCCAGTTCCTAAGCTTCAGATCTATTAGACTTTGACTGTACTGAGTACACCAGCAGACCTGAGATGCATATTATAGTTAAAAGATAGTGGTTTACATCATCAAAACGCAGGCTACTGTGACAAGGTCAATTAATAAATGTCTGCTGCAGGTCGATCACCCTAGCCTGACAAGTCTGTGTTGCTTTATACAAACAGGCAGGCAGACACCTCTAGACAAACCATATAGTATTTAATTGGAGAAATTCTTTAGTCCTGGGTTCTCTCAGCATTTCTGATAACAGGCAAGCTGTTACTGAATAGAGCTGATGTTTGTCAATCACTTTGTTCCTGTTTTCTGTGCTTTACACACAGGGAATTTTACAAACTGGATGCAGTTCAATTGCAGGCTAGTGGTGTAGTTTGGAGAATGAAAGAAGGCCTTCAAAATCAAGTAAAATCCCTGATTAATCTCCAACCTGTGTTCAAATTGACACATTGACAATTGACAGCAGTGCTGAATAATGACAATTGATTGGAGAGTCTCAGTACTGCTACCGTCTTCTTTAAGGATAACTAACCAGTTGTGCTTCTCTAGATATTCTTTCTGTGTATCCAAATGCCTTCTTCAGATACTGCTGATGAAATGCAAACTAATGTTCTTACATAGCTTGCAAATTCTTAAATGCTAATAATTAGAACATATCTTCCTGCTACAGTATTCCAACCACGATCACCTAGGTCAAAAAGATAAATTATAATATTTCAGTGGTATGAATAGTGCATGAAGTATTTGAAGCACCTCTTAACCTTCTTATAGACTGTATTTTGTAGAAAAGATTATATGGATTTATGTTCTTTGGCCAGTTTCTGAGCATGCAGACAGGGGACCTGCCAGAACCAAACATTTTGAAGTGTTGATAGCGACTCTCATATCAAAAGCAAGACCCAGCTTCTGATATTACTAAACTCATCTTCTGTTGGAGGTCTCCTAGGACTGAGTTGCATATGCTAGTTGAACTTGATCCTTTAACACAGGAAAATACCTGTTTGAAATTTTTCAGCTTCACATGGATTGAGTTCTGCCTATATCCTGGGCTTCTGTTAGTGTTGGTTTGCTGTCATAAGCTAAAAGTTTGAAAGTAAGGAGTAGAACTATAGTAGGAAAAAATGTTGCTATTTTATTGTGATTAAAATATTCATCAGGTTCAGCAGTATTTTAACTAAAATATGGAAATTATCACGTACAAAATGCCAACAGCCAGCAATTCTTTGTAGGATATCCTAATTTATTTTCACAGAATGCTAGATAATTTGTTTTCTCTTACTGCAGGAGATTTTTTTTATTATTGCAGGAACAGTACCTCCATAGTTTCATTTAGTTTTTCATCAACGATCTGGCTGATGGATACTTTGATCTTTTGGCAGGTCAGCACATTGTTATTTGTGTTTTATATCAGAAAAGAAACCAGGTGTAAGACCCCAAGCTCTGAGCTCCAAGCTATTTGAAGGGGTATAGCTTTAAAAATACACAAGGATTCAAAAAATCTCCTGCCAAATTCACTAGAAGAGTCTTCAGTTTCTTTTAAACTGTTAAGAGAGGGAGAAAAGGAGAAATGCTGCACACTTTTTCTCAGGAGGTAATTTTTCTAGTACACTTTAGACAATAAGGAAACTTGGCCAAAGTTTAAGGGAAACATTCAACCAAAATAAAACATTCCTCAAAGCACTGCCTTAGCACATGCTAACCCATACAACTTAGCAATATCCAACTCACCTGGTTTTAAGTTACCCAAAATATTAGGAAAGGACATTAGGAGAAGAATAAGAACTAAAGGAAGAGACAGAAAAAAAAATTATACCTACCACCCCTAGATCCAGCATAGATCCAGCTACAGGAGCCCTGAATGATGGCAGCACATGGTACTGCTTTTACAGGCTTTGGCCTCCTGTGGCCACAGCCCCCACCCCCCGGCAGGACTTAGGATGTTCCAGCCCATCTAGGGCTGGACTGGGGCTCCAGGGTGTGATGTCAGGGAGTGCTTCCAGTGTTCAGTGACTGACAGTTGCTCCAGGACTGCCCAAGGAGACTCCAAGGGGCTGGGGTATGGGATAGGGCATCATCTCACACTCAACATGTCCCTTCCCCACTCCTCACACACTCATGAGTTGGTCCAAGCCCATAATTAATATAATAATCCAGTGTCTCACACCTGGTATGTCAGTGAATCAACACTTTTATCTTTCTGACTTTCTTTCTTTAGGTCTGACTCAGTCTACCATATGTAAAATTTACAATCCTAGCTGTGTGTTGCTTATTTGTTGTGCAATTCAGCCTTCAGTGAAAAACAGATATGAGTGAAAATATTTAGGAACCTTGAAAATAACTTGATAACAGTCTCTTCGGTTTAATGTCTAAAAACAACTAGTTCATTTATTGTAAAATTAACTTTATAAACTCCTCTGTGAGGTTGGGGGGGATTATCTATTGGAAAATTCATTATCCAACTGAAAGAAAAACCTGCGATCTGCCTGTTACTGTCACTTTACTAGATGAACAGCAACATCCACATCCTGGGTCAGGATGTGTTGCAAATCCCATACTATGCAAGTTTTTTTGCATGAATTGTGTTGCTTCCCAACACCAGAGAGTGTGAGTCTCATTTGCATCAGTAGCGCACCAGCCCTTTGGCCCTGGCAGCTGGTAGCTCAACTCCATCATACCAGGCAGAAAAGCTGATATTACACTTCTGCTCTCCAGAAAAGATCCTTCTTTGATCCCTGACTTCATATCTACAGGAAATTCACCCAGATGGGAAATAATTTCAGTAATGTTTTCCTACCACAAAAATCATTCTGCTGTCATTAGTGTTGTTTAGAGAAAACCTGGCTTCCAAGCACAACCTCATCAAAAACAGGTCAGGAGCTATGTCAGGTGTCTGGGTGCTAGGAGGTATACAGTAGGAGTCAGTGATGGGAAAAGTGCAAGCACCTGCCATGATGTGCTTGCATCATGTGGACACATAGGATTCATTAAAAAGTGGTCGTCTGCCTGTGAATGACTGATCCTCTGTTTTCTTCAATGCAAAGAATTATGCATTTTAAGGAGGCTTATTGCATGAATGATTCTTTCAAGAAAACACCATGGAGGAAGCCATAGGATTTTAAGTATGTGTTGCTCTGCTCTGTATATAAAACAAACTGAAAGCATTGTGTGATTACTTTTCGTGAGCATATTACCTATGCTATCTCATTTCTGTTTTCTTGGCAAAGCAATATATGCAACTATAAAATTCACTAAATTAATCAGACTTTCTACGATAACAAGTGATTACTTTCTTTCACCTATATTTATGTTGTTGTTGCCAATGCTGTTGTTTCTTTCTTTTCTGGTTTTATATGTGGTCTGTTTCTTGAGGTAACAGCTCATTTATCTTAAGTGATGAAACAGGTTCTGAAACACTGACATTTGAAACTACCTCTAGAACACACTCTCAAGACATCTGTCCTAAACTTTTGACGCTTTAGGCAATGATTTATAAAGTACCATCAGTCTGGCATTTGAAATAATCACATTATCGTTATTTTATCTTGCAAATTGTGTGCTTCATGGCTGCCATTCAGTGAAAAATATCCTGAATTTCATACAAAACTAATCTTTCTGTCACTCCTTGTTCAGCATCACACTGCAGATGGTGACAAAGGATAAAAGCTCTCACAAGAAATGATAACCTCTATATCAAAATGATTGCAACTCAGTCTGTATTTTCAGATAAGTGTATGAACTATAGAAATGAAGAAATAAACAACGTTGTTTTTAGAAATGTTTATCACTTATGATGAAAAATATGTGAATCTAGGGCAGAATATATGGATAGTTATATTTACAACTCTATATTCTCCCAGAATTATACACACTGGAAGAACTGCATATCTGATTTAAAAAGAGTAGACAAGCAATAATAAGGTTTATTCTTTACTGTCTGCAATATTTGAGATATGTAAAGAAATTGATAGATAAATGTAAGCATGGATAGGTTCACTTATGATGCATATTTCTTATTCTAACAAGCAGGTCCCCAAAACTTTGTCAGTTCAATATATCATATGTATTTCCAACATTCACTTTCATATGTTCACTCTCTTTTTTTTTTTTATTTTATTAAAATCCTAAAAAATATATAGCTAGCACTCAAAGTCTAATCCAATTATTAAGAGTTTCTAAGCAAACAGTAGAAGTAGATTTGAAGTATTTGAAGAATCTACATTGAAGTAGATTTTTAACAGTAGCCTCTGGAATCTGTCTTTAGATATGGTTATTCCCTTCCGCAAAAGAAAGCAATCAGTAGTGTCTTAGAGACAGAAATGTTTTCTGGAGTTGTCTTACTTTCTTTAAGTAACTTTCATTCTCTTGCTCCTCATATTTGTCCTTTTGCCATGTATTTACTCCACTGATATGTTTTCTTTCATGATACCAAAGGCAGTACTTGGATAAAGAACTCTAAAGGGAGTACAAGAGAACTACTAGAAGCTGTATCAAAGAAAGAAGCTGTATCAAATAAAACCGTATCTATTGGAAAGTTCATCAACTCTCTAGCAATATTAGGAAAAATTAAACTTGTTAATTAAATAAAAAATAATTTATTGTCTGAAAGGTCATACTTATATGATATTGATGTGATAATGATCACAAAGACAGTAAAGACATTGTAACCTACTTGGGGACTAGAGTAGGCTTTCAGAAACAGAGCATATGCTGCATCAAACAAAAGGAAGTAAAAAAAGGCTTTCAAACTAGCATTATATACAGCAATTCTTAATTATATCAATCCTGCAGAAAAAATTTTGGAGAACAGTGCTAAGTTTGGCTTGTCACTTATTCAAAGTGCCTCCAAGACGCATGTGCATGAACCACATGTGCATACCAACCATGCAATTCAAGTTTTCTTTCCTTTGGATCAGGATGAAGTTAGTACACTTACAGTGTTGCAGATATTAGATGACACTGTGTTAACAAGACACTCTGCAGGCTTGTATTGGCCAGGGTGTGTGTTCTACATCTGCCTTTCTTCTACATTTAACCAATAACGAAAAAACGAACACAATTCTAACAGATAGTAATTAAAGCTATCAGGCATACTCAGATATGTTTAATATATTGATGACCTGTAGATTTAGAGTTGTTTTAAGTGACAGAATTTCAATTTTACACTAAATTTTTCCCTTGATTTTGGAAAATAATGACCAGTTCCCTCTCATACTTGGTTATCATGGGCCAGGAAAGCTCCAGAGTTTTTCTGAAATCCCAGCACTGAATTAGTCATTAACAAAAGAGAAAGAGCTAGTTTATTTGCAGAAAGTCAGGTATTATCTTATTTGGTACGTTATGTTGCAGCCTTTGATCACAGCCTACACCTGGTGAATAAAATATTAAAATACTTGTGTATGCAGGTCTTTGCAGAAATTGTGCATATTATTCAGGCACCATAATAATATTTACACTCACATGAGTGTATGATTTTGTTTGCTACCTCACGCAACTTTAACTCTGGTGGTTCCCATTGATTATATTGTCATGTTTTCTCACTGCAATTCTGTGGAGTATGTAAGATTAACACACCCTGGAGATGGCATGTGCCCTTGACAGTGTCAACTCTTTGGAGCTGACACAGTCCTTTGTCAGCATAACGTTTCAATATTTTGTGCTGCTTCTGGACGGGTTTTAGGTACTGTGATTGTCATTATTACTTTAATTTTTTTGTGTGTGTCCATACTCCTCTGCATGTCATACTGCGTCATCTCTACTGAGACACAGGTCATTTGTGTGCAAACAGAAGTTTTGTTTGTCATTCAAGATAGTGTGCATCTTACTGTACTCCTAACATTGTTTTAGCTTTGGGGGACATTGCTGTTTTCTCTTCCCTGATGCTGTGCCACTAGTAATACTACGTTTCTGGGAACTAACCACTTGTTGTCATACTGAAATGTCAAATGAGAAGAAGTATTGCACTCTACTAGTTTGGTGTTTCAACATGATGGGAGAATTTACAGTTATCAAAATTCATGAAATGTACAAAAAACTTCTACAGTAACCTTTTACAGACAAACTGAAAATTGAAAGATTTCAGTGCAACAAGCTGAGCACATTCCTAATTTGTAGTCCATTTTCTGATTAAACTTAATAGAGTCATTACTAAGGTTTTCAATTTCCTTTAAGTTATCATAACCAAAATAATTCCAGGTGAATTTGTCTTTTACATCAGCCAGCTTGTTTTCATTACACAGATACAACAGATTATTCCTACGAAATGTATTTTGCCATTCTCATGATCTTACTAGTAAATTTAAGCCAAATAACAAGCTAAATTTTAAGCTTAATAGGAAGCTAAAAGGAGAAAATACAACATGCATATATTCAGAAGTATAGGATGTAGTCCACAGTTATGTTCCTTCTTGTATTTGTTGTATCCCATTAGTCACAATAATTTACTTCCCCACAAACATAATAAGGATTAGTGATACATATACCTTAGTCTCATATTAGCTGCTGAAATTTCAGAGGAAAGTCTCAAAAGAAATTACTTCTTGCTGAATAAAAGACCATTTCACATTTAGATTGCAGGAGGTAATAATCCGCAGCAAATGAAACATGCATATATAAAATGCAATGGTGTTTTCTGGATGCAAAAAATTGCAGTATCAAGTGCTAATGGTGCCATTAGATTAGATACCATTGAAACTAGGAAAAGTGCTGTTTACCTCTTCTGTCATTGAATATTGCTTTTCAAAATTTAACCAGAATTTGTAGATACATATGTAATGCCAAAATTATGCCCCATGGCACATAAATTATTTGAAAGTGTAGTAATATCATTTTACTTAACAGCTGATGTGATGGTGAAATATGTTGGTTAATTTACGTACATTTTCAAACCATAAGTTGCTGCTCCATCCACCATTCTGCCTTCTGCTTTCACATTCTCCTTTTAAGCAGATGCATAAATGAGTGAGTTGCCTTCCAAAGCGATAGATTTACAAACTGGATCTGTTAGGAATACATTGCTTCATTTGTTTCCTTGTTTGGTAATAAAAATTACCTATTAATTGGAAGAGAGATAATGATGTGGAAATTTCTATTCAGGCATTTCTGGAAAAGGGGATTTTTGAAGAAATGCCTCATTACTCTTTCTATAGAACAGTTATAGTCCATAAGTTCTGTTTGATTTCTGGTTCATTGACCTGATACATAGAGTCATTCAGATCTCATTTTATCTGTCCTGCAGTCACAAAACAACATTAAGGACTTATTTCTGTTGTCAGTAAAACAAAGTTGAGTGTCCTGATGGATTTATTTCAGCATAATCACACAGAAATGATCAGTAATAGCAATTGAATTGTCTGCTCCTCCATGATTGGAACTAAAGACTAAGTTTATCCAATAAAGACTTTACATAATTTTTAGATGGAAAAGAATTGCTGTGTCTACACAAAAGTTTAATTATTAAACTTCAAGTTCTCAGTTACTGAATGTCTGAAATCTGAGTGGACCTTTTTGTGCAATTGCATGAACTGCACATAACTGCGCTATTGAAGTGAAACCTGTAGATCAATGCTGTTATGTAATTCATATTATGTGCTCATTTATCTGATTAGTTACATTAAACCTGGAGGGACTTATAGCCTTAATAAATTCCATGTTTCTGGCAGAATTATATTGAAAATGAACCGAGTATTTTGCATTCCATTTNAAAAAAAAAAAAAAAGAGTGTGTATTTGTCTTGGTAAATCTGTTCAAAATTTTCTTTGGACTTTATTGTGAAACTAAAAAATATTTATACATCATATACTAATCTTTATGTGTATATAAACTACATTTATGTGCATATGAAATGTGCTTTAAAGACAATTCCCATGTACTGCTTTTTCAAGTGCATTTTGTTATGCTTATGTTATTATGCATAGATATTTCAAAATATTTAAATTTGTTTTGTTCTGGATTGAAAATTAAACTTTTCAAAGGTTTCCTGAAAAGACACTGTGTCAAAGTGTTGCTTTTCAGAAAAAACACATTCTCTTTGTTACTCTTTTTGCAATCCATCTTGGACACAAAGGTCTGTCTTGTTAAACTATTGATCTAGTAAAAAATTTTCACAAGAAAACTTTTTTTTCTGAGGTATTAGCTAACAAAACAGAACTAGAACTGCTTTATTTATTATTATTTTATTTATTTGTTTATTCTTTGGAGGTCTCACTGTATTTCCTACATTATCTATATGCCTAAAAGTAAGCATATGTTAGTTTATAGGTTTGGTTTTGATGTGCTCATGGCATAGTCAAAAAAGGAAATTTCACACAAAATATCACACATACAAACACTGAGTACCTCACTATACCAAAGGATTCATCAGATAATACTTTCTGAGGGAAGTATTTAATTTCTGAGGGAAAATAAGTCTGTTTTATCCACTATTTTGAAAATGGAAACTCACTGTCATGGAGTTGCTGAGTGTGCTTGAATTTAAATGTTATAATAGAAGGAGATTCAGTTTCAGATACTTCAACTTTGATTCATGTAATTTAGGACCTACCACGGTCCCTTAAGATATGCTATAAAAATGCAGCTGCTGTGAGGATAAAAGCACAAGGAGCCATCCAGCTAAGTCAGGAGACATAACATTTAATAATCAGCTGAACGTGAAGATCCATCAACTTGACGAACTGCAAGCACTGTATGGAGCAAAAAAGTCTTAAAGAACACCACAGGTATAGTAAGAAAGTGGACAGTCCCTAGCTGTATTTTTAAAATTCTTTGGAGGGGTTTATTAACATGATAGATATCTATTATGCATTTGTCTTTCTCTTTGCATAAGCATTTATAATGCTCACACAATTATGGAGTTAGAAGATGTGAAGGTTGTAGGTGGGCATACACTTCTTTGATGTGTGAGTGTTTATAAGGCAATAGTATATATATTTAGTAGGCTGCTACTTTCAAAATTCTCCATTGATTTCTCTTCTGTTATTTCAAAGTCACCTTTATTGAAATATGCATCTGCTACATTACTCTGTCAGAGACAGGGTATTAGGCTGAATAGAGTTTCAGCTTAATCCAGTCTAGCTGTCAAAATCTTACAAACTGTAAGTTCCAGAAATGAGAAGGATCAAAATTATTAGTGGAGATTCAAAAATATAATACAATTATACAAAATAATTACTGTCAGGACTCCTTTACTTTACAAACATATAAAATGCACTTACTTTGAGGGTAAGAAGGGAGAAAAAAATCCTTCAATTAGAAAATATAGTCACAAAGCTTTGAACAAATAAATTTACGCACTGCAGAGTACACACACACACACACACACACACACATGCAGGCAGGCATGCATGTACGTACACACACGGGTGCACACATACACACACACACATACACACATGCTTAGAGTTTACACTGCATTCTTCTGATGCCATGATTATTATTTTATTTGTACACCCACCTTTACTGCATATTCTTAACAAAACAATAGACTACAGTGTAAGGACTTTTTTTTTTTTCTTAAAACTGCAACAAAACAAGTCTCAACATTTGCAAAACATTCCTTTATTATTAGAAATAAATTATTTTGTATAAAAATTAGCATGCGTTGACCATTGCATTTATTTTAGCATAACCCAGGACTTAATTCAGTCAGCCATCACAAGAAACAAACTCATCTTCTTTTACAAGTTGAACAAAGTAGGACAGGAAAGGAAATTGTCACAATCACAAAAAAGTACTTACAAATATAACATTGGACATGATTTATTTTAACAGTATTTTTTTTTCACAAGCTAACATTTGTTTTCCTTTTGTGATTTGCTTCCTTTTTTGAGTGAACAGTTCAGAGCCTTGACACTCTATGTTATAAAACTGGACATTTCCTTCCCCTGTCTCTTTTTTCTTTTTGCCTCTTGTTTAATCCTTGTTCTTTAGGAGACTGACTATTGATTTGAATGTAGTCTACTGATATTTTCAAGACTGAATTCTGGTGGTGGTAAAGTCTATGTTTGCAAGATCCAATCCTGCAGATCTTCCAGTGAATTTCATCCCTGCTCAGTTTGCCTGATTGCTGTAACTGACATAAGTTGTCTTGGTAGAGGAGGCTGTAAATCAAAAAAACCAAAAACAAACAACAACAACAAAAAACAAAGTTCAGGATTTTTAGAATCAAGAAAGAAGGAAAAAAAACCCAAATATATTTAACATTTGAACTCAGACAGTGCCTTGCTAAAGTTCCAAACTGTATGGCCAATGTTCATGGGATAAAATAAGATTGCCTAAGAATGTATATAAGTGGTGAGTAAATTGGATCTCAAGTTCTGTGCTCTTGATGAAAACTTACTTTTTTATGACTTGGGAAAACAGAGGTCAACAGAGAGGAACAATGATGAGTGGTTTCAGCATATTCACAAGAGAATTTCAACTTCAGATATTATTTTGGCTGAATTCTATATAGTTGGTGGGTTTTTTTTTACTTTAGAGAGAGGATTTTTCTTTATCTTCTACTGGTTAAAGACAACTTTGCAGCTAATGGTGGTTTGTACATCTAGAAGAAGACTTATGCTCTTTGAAAGAAGCAAAGTCTAATCTAGGAAACATCTATCCAAATTAGTGAAACTGAGTAGCTAGTCCCTACAGTATGTATTATCTGAAAAGAATTATGGTCTCCTTATACTGATGGTCAGCTGATCATGTCCTGTTTTGAGAAAAAGTGATATTCCTTGTTCAGAACCAGGCAATATGTTGAGAAAATTAAACAGCTTTACTATTGTAAAAATCAAAAACTGTGATTTTTTAATGAAAATTTATGTCAAGTCCTAGCCCTTACATCTTATCCCTTTGTTATAAAAAAAATTAAAAGTATGCTATAAAATATGACATAAGTGATATCACTCAAAGTTAATGTAACAGTGGGAAGAGGGAAATGGTGACATCACGTTTCATAGTTCTCCAACTTTATATCCATTTGATACATGGAAAATCAGATTGCTGAGGGACTGAGTCTCTTTTTTTCTCTCTATAGTAAAGCCTATGTTACACTGCATAAAATGGAATTTGGCTTTCTAACTATGTTTTGTATTCCATCTGGTACTGATAATTTATGCTTATGATAGTGAAGACTGCAGTTGGTAAGATGAAAATAATTTGATGGCAAAAAAAGTTGCCTCATCTATAGATTCAAAAATTCTACTCCCATATTTCCTTACTTCAGTTTCTTTTCATCAATATAGAATCTGCTGAGAACTGCTGAGATAGATAGGAAAAACATTCTTCGTGCTAACTCCTAAATTCAGCCCAGCAATCTCATGATTTGTGAAGAAGAGACTACAGAAACTAAGAGATGACAGTTTCTCTCTTCTGCATCAAGAATTAAACTAAATAAAGGATCATTAAAATTGATGCAAAATATCAGTAGTTAGTATAAAGAACTAAGTTTTCTTTGGTTTTCTGAGCAATTTTATTCTTTTACTGCATTTATCACTTTTTAAGACACAACAACCATCATAATTCACATATCACTATAATCTTTGTTCCCTAAGAATGCATATATAAGAATGAATAATAAAAAGAAAGCTTCAAAGTATATTTCTTATTTTCATTTCCACAGGTAGCTCTAGTACTTCGTGTCTGGAAGAGCTAATTCATGAAAAGATTGCTTTTGGCACATGAGGCAAGTCTTTCACATAGTCAATCATAGTATTTGAGCACCAACATGAAATAGTTTTATTTGCATGTATGGGGAGACTTGAAGCAAATATAGCCTCATTTATATCTTCCAGATCTTTCAGATGGGATGTACTGCTCCAATCTGAACTCTCCCATGCTCCCACAGCTGGATTTCTGAGAGGATTCTATTTTACCTTTGGCTTGTTAAATTCCTGCTGAAAATAACACAGGACTGCTGAAATGGCACCAAGTTTTTAAAGCATAAATGGATTTTGTTCCCAGCTAAGAAATAACAAATGAACACACATCTGCAAACTCTGCACACTTGGGAACAAAAGGACAGAAGGATCAGAGCTTATTTTTTTCCCTTTCCCTGAAAATAGGCTCCGATACATGATCAGGTTAAGCTAGCTTACCACATTATCCTGTATGAGCTGAGTTCTGTGATAACTTTACATGTACATGTTTCTAGCCCACAGCAATGTAACATAATCAGATTTATCACATTTCAGTAAGCTGAATTATGTGAGGACATTTTCAAGCTCAGAATGCAAAAATAGTAGTTACTATATCTCAGCTGATAGAGAGTAACTTGATAAATTGCTGTAACTTTTTTGCATATCTGAGAATTAAATAGTTTTAACATAATTCATCTAGAATTGATCAAGAAAAAATTTTCCTTTTGAGTTCTGAGTGTTGTTACTTTAAAAAATGACAGTGCGGGAAGTTAGTGTAGATAGTAGTTTGAAATGTCTAATTCATCTCCAAATGATATTTGGGGATTTTTACTTGATAAATATTGCACGTCTTTATAGTTCAGTGGAATAAGCCTAGAGCTCCTGTTTGGGAATCTGAAAGCTTCAGCAGCTGGTGTCCTGCTCTTTAAGTCTGTTAGCATTTCACACTAATAACATGAACCATATTTGGCAAGCATAGATGGCCAGAAAGAGTAGCAGACTTGGCTCAAAATATTCCTGGGAATGAACACTCTTTTATAGCTCCAGTTACTACTTTGTTGTCAGAACTAGGCAGAAAGGAAAAGAATAAAATAAAAGAGGATCTAAAACAATTTAGAATGATTATTGTGATCTGACCTATATGCATTTAAAGTACTTGTCATTGCTATGCCTTCTGTAACTTCCCCAAGATGGGCTTTTCATTCTGTTTCCCAGGAACTATTTGTTTTCCACTGAAGATGGATCTATTTCAAAAGGAAAAAAAAAAAAAGCCAAAAATAAACAAACAAAAAAACAAAACCAAACACAAACAAACAAAAACCCAAATAAAACAAAAACCCCAAAGAAACAAACAAAAAAAGCCCATAAAAAATCCACCACCACCATCAAAAACTCATAAATGTGTTTCTGTGGGGAACAACACAGAATGAAATGTGTTACATGGAATGTGACAAACTAGATAAAGAAGAGCTGTGTCCGGATGGGAATAAAAAGGAATTATCTGCCTGTCTTACACTATTTCTCATGTCGTTATTTTGTTACTTATCACTACCAGTACTAGTTCTTGGTAAATGGTGGGAAACACTCACTACCCACTTCTGCTAAGCCAGGAGTACACCAGTATTTTACAATCAGCCTCATATACTATCACTGAAAAGAAAGCTCTACCTCACAGGGTGTCAGTGAAAGAAGAAATTTTGTTATGCCAAGAATTTGTTACCATTGACCTAGTGAAAAGGGCAAATGTAATACTGTGCACTAATAATTTACAGGAACCTCCAAAAGTTTTGATAATTATTTGGTGGAAGAGATAAACCCACCTTGAGGATGAGATCTCAGGTACATAAGGAGAGCTCTCTGGAGTGCATATGACTTGACTGAATTTTTTCCTAGTCAGGATATGTTCCTAGTGAGCTCAGAATTATATAGATCTGGTACTGTTAGAATCATGTTTAGAGCCCAGTAAATAAGCAATACTCTGAATACATGCACTATTGGAGAAGCAGTCTTGCTTCCAATAGCAGCTGTTGCCATGAATTATGCGTAATCATACTTTAAGGAATACCAGACAGAGCATTTCTTGATTAGGTACCATAGATAAACATCAAATCCCCAAGACTTTCTCATTATCTCTCTTTCTCACCCTACTGTGAAAACCCTTCTTTATCCTTTTCTCAGAAGTTTATAATTTTGCACTCTCAGCAAAATTCATCTCTCCTTTTTGAGTTTTCTTTTGGTGACCTCTGAAGATTTGCTAAATTATTGAGTTCTGCATATTCCTATGCTATTATTTGATCCACAAGGAATTTCTATGCCTTTCTTTTTTTGTCCTTTGTTATATGTCACAACCTAAATCTGTATAAGCCCATAGCTCACTGTAGCACTTTTACACATTTTGAAGGGTCATGAGTTCTTCAAGTGAAATAGTTTGTGTTCAGTATACTCCATGCATTAGTGACTATAGTATGGCAAACTTAAGGACTATTATATAGCCTTCAATCTGTCAAACTCTGATTGAATTCAGTGAGGGTTTTGAATTTTCATAAATAAGTAAATTATTTTTCTGCAAACTTGGTACTGTCTTGTCTTAATGGGCTCAACCAAAATAGTACTACTTAATCACCAGTCAATATCATCAAAAAGTTATAAAAACTAAAAATAAACCATGTCATATCTACTGTAACAGCTGCTGTCCATCCCATGTGACCTCTAACAGTTCACTAGAAAATAATTCTCCATTGTTAAGCACTGGGGGTAAAGTTAATGGCTCTGTTCATATTTTATTATTGTAGTTATTATGAAGTCCAGTTTATAAAATGGCATGCCATGTGGTAGAATGGAAACTATAACCTCTGTTTTCTTCTATACCAGAGCAACTTAGAGATGTAGCAAGATTCAAGAACTTTCCTGACATTGGAAAAAATTTTTTCCCATTACTAACCTGTGACATATCAGAATATGAAAAGATTAAGCTTTATATGAATTATCACCATTTTGTACCAAGATGAGTAAGACCACAGCAAAAACCTGGATGGGAAGGATTATTCTGGGAAGTGTTAGTCATGACTTGTGATAAATGAACAAGCTGACAAATACTGAGTTAAGTGGAAGGGTAAAAAGCATTATTTTCAACTCCATATCTTACTGCAAAATAAAAACAATGCTATCTGTTTTGTTTATACTTTTTTTCAACAGCCTTTGAGTTCTGAACATACAATGATGACCATAAATACACCTCATGAACTGTCAGGACATACCACAACTGGCACAGCAATGCACAACACATCAAATTAGCACAAACTAAAACAAATTATTTTCAAAAGATGTGGCTTTTCAAAATCTGCTTGTGCTTTTTTATTCCTTTACTAGCCTCCTGTGAAAATCAATTTCTTTGAAACAACTGTAGACATTCCTGCATTCAGCAGTACATGAATTCTGACACATCTCTGGATTCATGCAGAACAAGCAACAAAAATAATAAAGTTTATTATTAAAAGAAAGTGCATTCTTGTGAACGTATATCTATTATGAAGTGCTGCCACTTTTGACCATGGGAAAGTCTACAGATGACTTACTGTTGGTTTCAAGACTTTCACACAGTTCAGTCTTGACCTCGCCATTTGGTCTGTCATTTCCTTTCTGGGTCAGTTTGCTTTGCATTGTAGCAGCTGTCACTACAGCCTTGAAGCTCCGCTTCCGCTTTTGAACATTCTGCTCTGGATGAAAAATGATAATATAAACCTTGGGCATGTAGAGCATGCCCAGAGACACAGAAGCACTTAAACTCATGGAGATGGTAAGTGTTGTCGTCTGGATGTACATCTGGGGAAGGAAAGAAACAACATAAAAATCGTTGTTATATTGATTCATTATAGGAAGGAAAACAAAGTAATTATCTTAAAAGTAATAGGTGGAAAGGGACTATATATCTGAAGGATCCTTGGCTTTAGCTCCTTTTAATTATAGCCAAGTATGGCTGTTTCATGTGATTTTATAACCTTAAGAGTAGGCACTAGACACAACATAACATTCGTGAAACTTCATTCCCATAAAAGCAACCAATATACTGTAGCAAACACACTTTTAGAAAACAAACAGTATGTCTGGACAAGAAAAGGGAATGGCAATAAGGTTAGGCTTGTGTCACCAACTTTAACAGACAGAAGCCCCTACATCAATATGCTATGTGATGATTCAACAGTGTGTGCAGCATGGGTCAACTGACAGCAGCATAATGAAGAATCTAACAAAATATTTGATATATTTTTGAGTTTCAAGCTGAGAAAAAAATATTAATTGCTTCATGCTTGAATATTCTTGAGTTTATTTGGGTTTTGTTGTTTGGGTCTCTTTTGTGTTTGTTTTTGACATTTCCACCCTATTTTTGAATTCTGATCACAATTCTCTGTTGGCACACAATAAACTTCTTAATATATCATAGTCCTAACTAAGAAATCAGAAAACTGAGGAACCGTGAAATATCACAGAGGATCTCTGTTCCCTATAGATACAAAGGAAAAATCTGGCATTTCTGAGTGATTCTGTCTATTGTTCATTATCAGCTACAAAAAGAAAATAACTCTGGTCTTCCATAATCCCATAGAAGAAGATGACAATGATAACTCCATAAGAACAACAGAGAGAAGTTTCTATTTGAAGAAATAGTCAGATAATGTATTATAAAAACTAACTGTAGTTCTGCTATACATTTATTTTTATAGGAAATTATATTTTATTAGCCTGATTATGAAAAACTAATTTGCAGTTCTGTGCTAAGTAGGAAATCTCTTGGTAATCCTTGTTATACTGAGAAAGATACTGAAGTAAAACCTGCTCAGTGCCTTGGCAGATGATTCACTGACATTGTTGTCAGGCATGATTTTAAGCACTGGCCAATACTATCACATTAACCTGGAGATAAGGTGGTAAGCCTGTCTGCAGTGTTAGCTTCAGATCATCAGTTTTTATGAAGTGCCCTTGGGTGACTTGGTCCTTGGAAGAAAAGTAGAGATATAATAAACTGCTGTGAAGTTACTATTAAACATTTTTAATGTCTTTCAGCCTACAAAGTTTTTCCATTAGATACTTTCTCCTTAGAGATCACAAATAAACTGTTCTGTCTCACTTAAAGCAATGTTAGGTAAGAAAAAAACATGGACTCTGAACCATCTTATACAGTAACTGAAGACTTGTACAGAAAACTGCCAAATACTACCATAAAAGGAGGGATAGCCCAATCTACTCTTTAAGAAAAAAATATAACAATGCTTCCAAACCTGTAAGAAGCATTCAAAATCTTTAAGAACCTCTTTTCAGGAATAGAACCAGACTGAAAAGACAATTAGGATTGTCTTTCTGTTGTCCAGGAAAGCAATAGAAGCAAAACATTCCTTCATTTCAATAATACATCAAGACAATACTCAAGGAAACAATTATAATAGAGTTTTTTCTCAAACCAGTGAAATAGTTCCATTCCCTTTGATCTCCAAAATGACAGTGATGTGCCTGAAAGCAGAGCTTGAGCTATACTGTACATGAACATTTCTAATGAAAACCTCACATGGTCACATTATTAAGCAAGTTTTTTCAGACTCCTGTGGAAGGACCTCTGGGCAGATGCACGTTCACATGAAGACAACACCAGCAACACATCCATTTCCCTCTGAACCAAACTAGCTGATCTCCGATTAAACTGGTACAATACTGGCTTTTAGGGTTAAGCATTGCATTAAGTGGTGTCTAAAACAAAAGAATTTTGGTTCCTAAAGATACATATGTTTCCTAATGGGATTTTCAAAACTGAAATCAATGCCAGTAATATCTTTTTAAAAATGTTGTGTGTATGAAAACTCCATTAAATATAAAAAATTCTTTTTGAAGTCTTCTTGCCATTTTTAAAAATCCTTCACAGCAGTTAAGTGGCTAGCTAAACCTCACTCATGTACTCTGTAACAAAAACTGGTCTTTAAAAATGTATTTTTTGATTCCTTATCAAGTATCCAAACTGAAAGTCTTGTCTTCTGTCATGGTTCAGTATAAGAGTGAGATGATAAAAAGAATAAAGAACCTCTGAATGTTATAAGTGAAATATATACATTATTTAATAGTCATATTGACAACAAATCTATAGGTTACAGTAAATCTCAGAGATCTTTTTTGCAATAGGAGGTCCTACAGTGCTCAGTTGCAGTTTTGCTCACTGCAATATAAAAAAGATACTCCATTTTTTAAAAGTGTCCAAAGTAGAGTAATGAAGATGTTGAAGGTCCCTGAGGTGAAGCCGTATGAGAAACAGCTGAGGGCACTTGGTGTGTTCAGCTGGGGAAGAGGAGACTTAGGGGAGACCTCACTTCAGTTACAACTTCCTCATGAGGGGAAGAGCAGAGGAATACATTGATCTCTTCTCTGTGTGGTGACCAGTGACAGGACTAAGTGTATGGCCAGAAGCTGTGTCAGGGGAGGTTTAGGTTGGATATCAGAAAAAGGTTCTTCCCCCAGAGGATGGCTGGGCACTGCAACAGGTTCCCCAAGGAAGTGGTCACAATACCGTGCCTGACAGAATTCAAGAAGTGTTTGGATGATACTCTCAGGCACATGGTGTGACTCTTGGGGATGGTTCTGTGTCGGGTAAGGCTTGTGGATCCTTTCCAACTCAGCATCTTCTGTGATTCTGTGAACTACTAAAGAGGTTTCTCTTAGTATGTCAGTGTCTCATAAAGATTCACATTCAACTAAGATTCAGAAGTGAGATGACACTAATTATACATGCACTGAAATAATTAGAGCCCATGGATTTCAACACACGTAGTGCAGGTATTATGCATGAGATATGATCATTACATCTAATGTATTTTCTGTGGATTTAATGGATGACCAGCACAGCAGCCTATTTTAAAAAAATCCGAATCACAGTTAGTTTCATGTTGCTAGTTTCAGTTCTGCAGTGGTGTTTATTTCTAATGATTTCTGTGTTTTTGAATCAGACACTATTATCATTGAAACATTTAAACTAGAGTGGGACAGGAGTTTTCTGTCAGGACAGTTTTCAAACAGTGAACATAGTCTTTAGAGGGCTTCAGTTTTAGGGATCCTGTTTTTCATGGACCGTCCTTACTGTTTAGTATTTAATGAAGCCAGTGAGAAAGAAGGGCTTCAAGAAACTTCCTAGACCTTGAGAAGAACTCTTCGAACACATGTACACATTGTGTGTGATATGTACATCTGTCTGACTTCACATGCTAATGAACTGCATACTCAGCTGGAGAGTAATTGACTAAGTTGTCAATGTCTGATTCCTTTTCCTACTGTAATCATAGAATAGTTTTGGTTGGAAGTGACCTTTAAAGGTCATCTAATTCAATCCCCCTGCAGTGAGCAGTGATGTCTTCAGCCAGATCAGATTGCTTAGAGCCCCATCCAACTTGACCTTGAATGTTTCCAGATATGGGGTATCTACCACCTTTCTGGGTAAACCATTCCAGTTCTTTACTCCCTTTGTCATGTAAAAAAATACTTAAATCTGGTCTGAATCTACCCTCTTTTAGCTTAAAACCATTACCCCTTGTCCTGTCATAACAAGCCCTATTTCTTTTTTAAGTGGTTATTTGTGGGATGAGAGTGTTTATATGACAGGGACATCTCCTGTATTTCATCCTTCTGTCTCTGGAATCCCCATTCTTGCAGCCCAGTGAAGCACAGGTCTAGCAAACAAGATACCTACCGCACACTTAGTTTGACTTTTGTCTGACTCTTACCTTATTTTATCCCTGACAAGAGGACAATGATGTTTTATGGCTGTGCATTCTGGGTATTTTATTACTCTGGGAATGTAACTACCTGTAACTTTTACAGAATTAGATGCTCTAAAAATCAAGGAGTAACAAAAGTAGTTCAGTTTAATAAGATATGAGGTCTGAATAATGTTTCATGTGTCTCACAGTGGTAGCTCACTTGAAGTTACAAGAGAATAAAGGTCCCTCTCTCACAATGATTCATAGTTACACAAAAATGAATTTCAGCACTCCTCACACAAAAATCCCTTCTGAACTACAAACTTTTTGTTCAATAATGTCTTTCACAATTGTAGCAAAGTCTGCTATATCTATTCTCCTTGTTCTTGACAGTCAGAAGATATAAATCAGAAAACTAAAAACGTGGTAGCCAAAGGGAAAAAATCTTATGGGAAAAACCTGATGCCTAAATTCCTTCCTGTCTCCATCCTCCACCACAACCCCACTCAGACACTTGATCTGTCTATCCAGCAAATGACCTGGATCCTTTCCTCATCAGAAGGATCCCACAAGCCTCTGATTTCCTTGGCAGCTAAAATAGAAAATGGCTGTGTGGATACTTAGGTATCTTCTACCATTCATCGTAGGACTCTGTATCTCATTCTTTTGTACTTTGAAACTTAAAATGTTACATAGGAAATATTGGGGCACTGAAAGATGCTGTTTTATTAAATCACAGATACTCTCATGCGTTGTCCAATTTGAAAGCACTTGACTCTGAATATCCCTCAACTCCCCAGCAATATCCCATGAGTTTGGTGTTTGCTGAGGCAAAGTTCATGACAAAGTAACCCCTTTCACTACAGGAGAAGAAAAATAGTGGTAATGTTACAACTTTCTCCATATTGATTCCTTGTTTGAGTCCTCCCCTATTTTCATACATAAGATTATATTCAGGGTCTCTCCAGAATTGTTGATTTTCTCATGCTATTTATTTTTCTTTTTCACTCAATTCCAATAGGTCAAATAGAGGGTACCTCTCACCTAGTCTCTCCCCTAATCTGGTTTTTATAGTATATCCTGGAAAGGTGGGAGATATGGCTATTGTGATGTCTTGAGTAAATTTAAATTTGCATCACTTTGGTGCATGCTCTCTAACTGCCAGTAGTTGTAACACAGATGAACAAGTACAGCACTTAGTGAAGTGCTAAACCAGAGAGAACTCTTCCTGCACCTCAAGCTATGAGTGTGCATAGCATAAAGTCACCTCAGCTACTTGTAGTCAAAAGAGGAATGGATGTTTAAAAACACACAGCCAATCTAATGACTCTTAATGTCTAAGTCTGTGCAATTTTCCCTTTAGAAGCATCTTTCTCCACAGGCTAGAGCAATAGCCTCAGTATCAAACACCGGAGTCTGAACCATCCTGCTGAGACAGATATACACAGACAGGCACTCTTGAACATGTTCCACACTGCTAGTAACAGAGCAGAAGATTGAATTATGATTTAATTTTTCCTTTATACTTGTTACCAAATTTTTTATGTCTCTTATGTGAATCTTCTCAGCTCCTTCAGCCAGTTTGATATTATGAAGCCAGAACTGCAGCAAGCTTCATTTCCCAATAGCTTTTTTGCCTTCACTCTCCACTCTCAGCCTTTATCAGATCACTTATATCCATAAAATAAATGATACATCATAAAATAAAGATACATGTCATCCATCTACAGGCATCCTTCAGATTGGGCAAGACAGCAAAATGGTCTCTGTTTGTGGTGGAGAAAACATGAGTCTTTATTCTCAGAAAAAGACTGTGCTGTAAAATGCAGAGGGCTTAGGAAAAGAGAAAAAAAAGAAGAAAAAAAAAAGTAAAAAGTTAGTCCCTTTCTTCTTTTAAAGTTATGCACATGCCATACAGTGCAATTGCTTTTATGTTGTTGTTGTTGCTGCTTGCTGAAGAGTTGAGTGGCTGACAAAAATTATGTTTCACAGTTGTGTTCACAAATCAGAAGGAAACTCCATGCAATGGATTCCACATTAAAAATCAACACAAAAAAAAGACTAGCTACAGGCAAATTTATTTGAAATACATTTGAAACTAGAATGTAAACAAGGAGGTAACAATGCTGGCAAGGTGCCAATAACTAACCAAAGGATTCCAGCTTCTCTGCAGAACACCAAAAGCTTACGTAAGTTTTTATATCTTTCAATGCAAAACATACTTTTCTATCTGAACCCATGGGATGAAAATTTTTTAAAAGAAAAATATTATAGATACAAGTCAGTTTTGTTCACGTAAGAAGATTCTTTTTGAGACAATATAAACTTCATGGAATGAGTCTTCTTCAAACACTTGTTCAGTTATAAAATATAGGAAGCTACTTAGGAATTATATTTTTTTAACATTTTAAAAAACATTCCTTACCAAATTAAAATGAAGCTTTGAGAGAAAAAGTCAAAACCTTCTCACAAAAAGTGAGAAGTGAAAGTACAACATTCATTAGACTATTATCTCTATCAGTAAATGTAGGCTACAACTCTGCACATAGGAGAGAAAAAAACCCTGAGAAAACAATCTTTATTTTTATTTGTAAGTTTCTGTTGCTTTCAAAAACTTATAAGTGAAAGGAAACACCTAATACTGGATTTCAAATTAAATGTGTGCCAGCTTTAAAAGTTTGAACTTCCATTAAAACCTGGATGTGAGAGGTGCTATAAAAGTTTGCAGTCTCAGTGGAGCATATATATACTTGCATTTCAGAAACTGAATTATAGTAATTATTTCACTGTTCAGGTTTTCCATTTAAGTCTAATTTTGACCTTACCTGAAATGTTTATAAGTATTCCCTTACTACCCATAAATTATTTTATGCAAAGAAAGGAATAGTTTTACTAAGTCCATTTTTAGCTTTGTATTTATTATTTTAAAGTCAACAGATACAGAGAACTTAGTTGTGAACTGGTCATTGGAAATGGCATGTTCCACAACTGCACATTGCAAAGTTTGCATTGAGTAGTTTTCCCTCCAAAGTATTATTTGTCTACATGGCAAAAACTTACCTGAGTTCACCCAAACATTTCCCAGTGACTTCTCAATACCTCTCTGATTTTACCACAAAGATAAGTAGGACTGCCATATCTCAGACAAAGAGAACTCTTACAACTCAAATAATGAGAATTTGAAGACACTTCACAGAGGAAGGGATGGCAAGGCAAGGCTCTGAGGACATCTTATTTTGGCCTTTCAACACATAAAAGGGGGTTATAAGAGAGGCAGAGACTTTTTACCAACGCTTGTAGTGACTGAACAAGGGGCAACAGTTTTATCCTGAATGAGGGTAGATTTAGAATGGACAAAAGGAAAAAATCTTTTACAATGCAGGTGAGACACTGGAACAGGTTGCTCAGAAAAGTTGTGGCTGTGCCATGTCTGTAAGTGTTCAAGGACCGGCTGGATGGGACCCTTATCAACCTGATTCAGTGGAAGGCATTCCTGCCCATAGCAAGGGGGTTGAAACAAGATAATTTTTAAAGGTGCCTTCCAACCCAAAACTTTCTATGATTTTATGACTCATAGCAACATGGTACCTTCTCAACATGGCAGACAATAATGCGAGTGGTCATTTCTTTTGGCAAACGTCACCTCTTGCCATAAAATTTAAAAAAAAAAAGGGGATTTTTTTTCCCTTTTCAATTCTTTGCATTTTTTTTCTCTTCTTTTTCTTGTTTCAGTATCCAGTTTCAGATGCTCTTCTGTAACTGCTAAATTTGAAAGAGCTTTCTGTTCATGCATAACACCTGTAGACATAGCCTGTGTTTTTACAGACAACATCACAGAACATTGGCACCAGAAATTATGCTGTTTTGTGGAAAGAGGTGGAGATTAGCCAAAGAAATGTTGCATTATTAAACATTCTGCTCATTGGGAATGATCAACATTTTTGAAGGGAAAGGAATGTTCAGTTTTAGTTCATCTGAAACATTTATTACAATATTTTATAATAAAATAGTAAGAAATAAAATTCTCTCTCTTTACTGTCATCCATTGTTGGGACATACATCTCATGGAAAATCCTACACACTGCCTTGCAGACCTTCAGTGTAATCTTAAATAACAGTACATGAATGAATTCTATTTTTTCTTCTCATCAGTTAGGTTATATATCACACTATCATATCACACACCTAGAACGCTTCCACAAGCACTTCCACCAGCACAGACCCATACAATCCTAAACATCCACTGGTCTGATTATGTGACTAATGTGTCTGTTCTGGAACAGGCAGAGGTCACCAGTATCGAGGTCATGCTGCTGAGAACGCAGCTGCGCTGGGCAGGGCACGTCTCCAGGATGGAGGATCACCGCTTCCCTAAGATTGTGCTCTACAGTGAACTCGCCACCGGCTGCCACAAGAAAGGAGCCCCAAAGAGGAGATACAAGGACTGACTGAAACAACATCTCAGCCTTGGCCATATTGACCACCATCAATGGTCCACTCTGACCTCCAATCGGGAGACATGGAGACACACAATCTATAGTGCTGCTGCCTCCTTTGAAACAGCACGCAGAATCAGTCTGGATGAGAAAAGACAACGCAGAAAGAACCGTGCCTTGACAGTACCACCTATGGAGACTTTCTGCTGTGCCTTTTGCAACTGGACTTGCCTATGTCGCATTGGCCTTATCAGCCATCAGCACACTTGCAGCGAGCGTAGGTAAAACCCTCCCAGAGCTTTGTTCGCAAAGTCTAGCCATGATGATGATAATATATCACTTACATATACTACAGCACAGAATTTACTGCAGTTTTATGATTTTTAAAGTCCATGTGAATGATACCTCTCATCAGTCTTACTACAATAGAGCCATGGTAGTCAGTAATTGACCAAAGACCATTCTCTACTATGTCTGTTGTAATGTGTCTGTCAGTCCTGATACTCAGCTCCAAAAGCTCAAGCAGAAACTGAGTACTCATAATTTGTAAAGCTAAGCTAAGCCATCTCCAAATACAAGCAAAAAAAATTCAATAAACATATTTCCATTCCTGCTGCATGGAAAAAGTGAGGAAGGAGATTGATTAAAAGTAATTCTTATTTATATCTTAATTGAATTGTCAATGTAACATAGAAGTAGGATTTTTACGGTATATTGTGTTACTTTTAAGATCTTCTTATCAACAAAATGCCAAGCAAAGAATTTATTGTTTATCTAATTAATATCTTAACTGTCTACTGAAACCCACAGCAAATCTTATTATTAATCCAGTTACAATTATACAAGCTTTTCAAATTTTTTAATTATTACAGGAAAATCTCATTAATAATGTAGCTAAATCCGAATACATATAAACTCTTGAGAATCAATCCCTTTTCTCCAGTGATACAGAGCCTCTCCCTGCTCCTCTGATTCTTAAGGCCACTGGATTTAGCACCCCATAAGATAAACAGGATGTCACAGAATACTCTCAGTTGGAGGGAACCCACAAGGATCATTAAGTCCAAGTCCTAAGTGAATGGCCCAACGGATCAAACCCACAGTCTTGGTGTTATTAGCACCATGCTCTAACCAACTGAGACAATAGAAGGAAAAGTTATGTTATCAGTATCCCAAGTGCTTCACCAGGAGAAGGTGCTTATTGTTGATGTCTGGTGTTCCATCCCCCTTAGTCTTGGATCTGGCTGAGGTTATATTTACACATTTTCCAACACTGTGCATAATTTCTCCTTAAACAAAACAAAAAAAACCCAAACAAAACAAAACAAAAAAAA